>JBCFYV010011172.1:104278860-104878860 GCA_039000515.1 Timema cristinae
GAAACAGTTTGTTATGCATCAAATGAACAATTAGAGGAGAGTAAAAGGGGAAGGCTTCACATTTATCAGCTCAATAGTTCACATTTAAAACATAACACATCACAAAAAATGATGGTGAACATCAGGTCTTTCTTTAACAGAAGACATGTTGATACAAATTATATATTTGAGACTTCTATGTAGAGAGCCATATATGCTTATAGTTTGTTTAAAATATGATTATTATAAAAAATACTATACATAATCACACTAATAACCTAATTATAATTGTGTGTGTGTGTGGATTATGGAACAAGTGTCTTATGATTTATTTATTTTTTCAGGAATATTTTTCTCGTCTTTAGGGATATTTGATTTTATTTCAAATTTTTGTAAAGGACTAAAATCAATTATATTCACTCGCACCACCTAATATTAGACCATGGACATTTTAGCACCTCAGAGAACAATAAACACAATTGACTTACTCGTCATTTGACTCAAGATGCAACCAGAGAAGATGATCCACAGTACACACAATGGTTGCAGCACATATCTGGTGATTATTCTCTGGATTAACAGCCTCCAATTTCATGTTGGGGCTGAAACCCAATTTCTTGGCGGAGTTACGCGTGTGGAAACAAGTGCGTGGGGCCGCTCGGCTCTTTGTGGACATTAAATATGCCATCCAATCAAATTCTTCCTTGCTTGTAGCCCAGCCCTTTGGGTGGGTCAACTGAAGACCATGATCTTTTGCCCAGCCTATATACCAATGATTTGATTGTACAAGTTTCATGATGTAGCAAACACAAATTATAGAAGGTTTAAATTAGAAGTATACTTACCTCAGTGTATTGGAATATAAATGGTTTTAATAAAATACTAAACAACAAGCACATTTTTAAAGACAAGCTTTCACTGTTACTGGCAGCTTCTTCAGGCTGAGAGAGTGGACTGATGCCTTGCAGTCCAAGGGATTTCTTCTCTAGTATCCACTAAGGTAAGTTTGCTGACTATCCTTCCTAATGTAATCATGATTTAGCCAGTGCTCTATTCCAAATAAAATTATAAAAGGTAAAATTGTAAAGAGTATAACCTAGTCAATTTGGTGACTTGTTTCTTTACTCTAAATTTAAATACTTTTAATATACGCTCCTAATTTCCTTTATCTTTTGGTCAAAGATGTGAATTATAATATCATACTTTCTTTTAACTTTTTTTTTGTAATATTTTATTTTGATTAATCAAGATATTTTCAACTGACAATTCAATTACTTCATATTGTTTTCTAATGAATATTGTTTTGTACTGTACATAACAGCTCAGAATGGCAATATTTACCATTATTGACGAAAATTTGTAATTATTGAAGAATTTTTTTAGCGAAGTTGAAGCTGATTTTTTTTAAAGCTGAGTCAAAGTTCCGAATTTTCGCCCACCCCTAACTAATATTAAAGTGAAACAAAATATTTTGAATGCTGGATGGAATAGATATCAGATTGCTCCATAGTTATAAGAGATTAGAGACAACATTTCAATAGTAACATTTTATTTCATTAATTACTGTAGTGAAATCATGAATAACCATTACATTGCGTGGCTGCCATTTCGGGATATTACAAAGGAAGTTTATGATTTGTTATTTTTGGTCGATATTTGAAGTTAGACTTTTAAGCCACCACCTTGGGTTTCATGTGGTGCAAAAGTCATTTAGGTACAAATGATTCAAAGTTTATTATAAATACACAATAATTTAGTTACCAACTACTGAATATTTTGAGTGGAGGAGAGTTGAGAAAGAAACAACTTTTTTTTTCATCACATCTTACTACCCATCCGGATATGTTAAAACAACTATTAAAATTAATAGAAATGGGATGCTCAAATCCTATAATCCATCGAATTCTATGATACTCGAGAGATTCAAGATTCATAAAAATCACAAATACAATTATGAAGAGCATGACTTAAATAACAATTTAAACAATTGGTAAAGGTAATTAGGCTTATGTATTTGGGAGTAAAAAAAGATTAATCAAAACTGTATTAATATAATTAATTTACCAAAAAAGTATTCTCTTTGTTGTTTATGGCGTAATAAACATAATTAACAAAATAAAATTTGTAACTGATACCAACCCTTAAACAACTTTTTTTAGATTACATTTTAAATGCTTTCACTCTATCTAAAATTAAGCATTTTTAAAGATTCAAGGGTTTGAAATTGGATTCGAGATTCAAAAGAAAATTTAAGATTTGGATTTGATAAATAATAATAATAAATAATAATAATAAATAATAATTTTGTTCTCTAAAAAATGCCTCTGAAAACTAGAGACCATCCTAAATTCAGGTTCATCTACTATGTGGCCAAATATGGTCCTTGTTCCCGATTTAGTCTCATTCCCTCTTAAAAGAGTTTACAAATGAGGAGGTCCAATGGCTAAAAGATTATACTTGAAAAGCCAGAAGAAAGAAAGATGTCACATTTGTGCAATGGATTTTTCAGAACTGTGGAGTCAGTATGCCAAGCCTTCGACTCAAGACTCATCTATTTTTCTACCGTCCAACTAAAACTAAGATTCCTTCATAAATGGAATGTATATAAATTAGTAATAACAATTTGACTGCAGTAAAATGCTCTAATACAAATTACTTTACGTGAAGCTTCTTCAACATTGTGAATTTGTATTTAGATAAATTTGAAATACAAATTACAAATTTCATTCCTAAATCATATAAAAATTTATAAAATATTGATATAATACTATAAGTTTTTATTTTGAAGCCAGAGCCGGTACATTTTTACAGACTATTTGACTCCACAGCCCTGGGATTTTTCCCACATTTTTCCTCTTTCCCTAGGTGAGCTTTTTTCACTCATTTTTCACTTGATTAGTTTATTTTTTCTTATTTTAATCAACTTTATTTTTTGTGTAACCACCCTTGGAAAAGATATGGTGTCAATACCTGGAGGAAATATGTATGGGTGCAGTGCAGTGCAGAGCCATGTACTGTCTTCCCCCTGCTCCTCCACAATACTGTGACTGTCGATTTCAACCAGGAAGTGACACGAGTTGAACACACGCACAACTGTCGCAGGACAAAGCTCTGCCATGTTGTGGGGGTGAACAGCTTCCAGCTTCATGCCTTCTTCAAACTTGTGAGCCACCGACACAGGCTCATTCTAAAAACAACAATGCTGGCAAGTGTTTGGCATTCCCTGACTATGACCCAGAGTTTGATATAAATTGGATGAATTGAATCTTTTCGCTGTTGGATGTTAAATAAATTCTTTGAAACTTTCCTCATCATATTCATTTAAATTAGATAGTAAAGCATTAAAATATACTAGGGTTCTGCTGGCACAAATTTGTATCAATGGAGCTGGGCTCAAGCTTCCCACAAAACTCCAAATGTATCAAGTTTATGTCATATAAATTAAAACCTAACTATTAAAATAAAAGTCAATACTTTTTAACATATTTTCAAAAGTGAATAAGAAGTCTCTTAGAAATAACAAAAGCAGAAATATTTTACAATAAAAATATTGTTGGGAAAATTAAAATAGCTTAATTTTAATAAATTTTGGATAACTGACAAATGAAAATAACTTTACACTTTTAAAACACTATTCTTGAAACTAGTGTTGGTGTTAAATAGTTTTTATTTATTTTTATATATATATATATATATAATTTTTTTTTTTTTAGCAATGAAATAAAGATTTAAGTAAATATTTGTCTATCAGCATATTGTAATGCAACTTGCTCCACATTAGGAAATAAAATTATTAATACAAATGATAGTATTTATAAAATTTGATGATTAAATATATTTAAAAAAATAAAATGATAAGTAATTCAAAAACAAAATACATGGAAATAAAGGTTTTTATATCATTTGTAAATTATTATTTGAAAGCATTTGTTTGAATTATAATTAAAGTAGACTCTTTAACTTCCTCATTCCATTCTTGTAGTTGTTCCTATACTTCATCTTCCTTCAAGTCATCAGCAAACATCAGGGCTTTCCTCCTTAAATTTCCCTGTCACTTTGTTCATGACCATTTCCATTACCATTACAAATAGTAGAGGCTACCTGTTATCCTCATACATGCTTTTCACTATCATTACAACTCCTCTTTACACTTCGGCCTCCTCCATCACTTTCCAAACTATGTTTCTATACAAGCTATCATATCGTCACCCGAGAATGCAAGTGTTCTATGTCCAATTTTTCACTTTTGTGAAAAAGAGCATTGAAGTATGACCTTGTGAATAAAACCAATGTTAGTAGATGACAACCCGAGTTTCTATCTTCTTAAGTAATTATATAGTACTCACTTTCACTGCAGGTAAATCATATACATTCTAAATAAACGTAAACACCAAATATCTCAAATTTAACTATTTTGGAGATAGAACACTTGCATTCTCGGATGACAATATCCCTTCTTCACATCCATAAATATAATTAACTAATCTTTCCCAAATTCATACCTTCTTTCTATCAACTGTTGTATGGCAAAGATCAAATATATTGTAGACCTGAGTTCCCTAAATCTGTACTGTTCCTCTCTCAAACTTACTTTCATTTTATTTTTATTTTCCAGTATCTTCAAATATATGTTTGTACAGTGACATATCAGCATTATCTCCCAATAATAATGTACACCTCTTCCCATCTCCTTTCTTGAAAATAGGTGTTTTAATTCCCTTTTTCCAGTCTGCTAGTACCTTGTTATCCTTCCAAACCACTCTCGGCACCCTGGATAACCATTGTATACCTACTTCACCTATCATTTCCATAGTAAGTTTGTCCACACCTGGTGCTTTTCCATATTTCATCCTCTTTAATATGTCCTCCCCTTCCTTCCATGTAGGAATAAACATAATTTGTCTTTTACAATGAAAAGAAGAACACAGTTCACACTTTACATTGTTGTCACTGGGACAAAGACTAACGGCTGCCCCTCAAAGAAAACCGATCATTACCACCCAATTCCCCAACCTAGGTTTCATTCTATGGAACTCTTCAAGAGGCTGTGTGAAACGTGTAATGCAACATCCTAAAAGAGAAAAACAAAAAACACTGAAGGGATGGAAAGGAAAGTGATAAAGAATGATAGCACACTGAGATAGGATCATGTAAAAGGAATAACATAGAGGACAAAAACAGGAAATTAACATTAAGGTGCGGTAGAAGGGAGTGCGAGTAATTTTACAGTTTTTATAGAATTGAAAGTTTTTGGCCAAAATAAATCAAATATTTCTCCAGTAGCAACATAGAGTTTAGTTTTCTGCACATGCTAATATCAACAGATCTTGAATATCTGTCAAGGGTGTCCTGGAATTTTGTCAATACTTTTGAAATAAAGAGAAAAAGTTTTGACAAAATTCCAGGACACCCTTGACATATATTCAAGATCTGTTGATATTAGCATGTGCAGAAAACTAAACTCTATGTTGCTACTGGAGAAATATTTGATTTATTTTTGCCAAAAACTTTCAATTCTATAAAAACTGAAAAACACTTGCTATCCCTTCTACCTCACCTTAAGTGTGAATATAAAAGGAAAACCTTTTTCGCTTTTTGAGGTATTTTGTCATACTTGGAAGAAGTAGAGGTAAGGTGTATGGAAACATATAAAAGGGAACAAACACAATATAGATTTTATGTTAACCTGGAAGAGATCAGGTGGTAGAGGCAATCTCCGAGCATCCTCCTTGGCCATTTCCATTACAGCTGCCCACTCCTCATGACCATGGGAGGTTTTCAGGCTGTTGGGCCACTTCAAGTACCAAGGCGCTCCTGGAATCCAAAGTAATATTATATACCTTATACATAATTATAGCCCCTCTGCCCCCTTCTATAAATAATCTACCCAAATGAGACACTTTAAAAAAAAAAAATTACATTTAAAGACATGAATTGTTAATTTTATGTGACTTATAGACTGAGTTCAGTTATATCTGCCATATTATTCAAACGAAAACCCGAAAATACAGATCTCACAATGAGCTCTCGTCTAACTGAACGAAAAGGAAATTGGTAGAGGTGTGCAAGGTCCACATTTTCAATTTGAAGCGAACTCGAATAAAATGTATGAAATATTCTCAAAGCAGAACAAAGGTGCGAATATTTTTTGTTAGTGGTTTAATGCTTGAAAAAATAGTATATTGTAGGTATTTAAATAACTTTATGCACTAAAATTACTTTTTTTAAAATACTTTTTTTTATTGTATAACTGTTTGAAATATTTAATTTTATTTTCATAACTAAGTTATTATCCCACTTACAATTAAATTACTTCAGAATTTTTTGTACGAATATTAATTTGTATTGTAAATAACAGCTCAGAATGGCAGTAATTTACCATAAATTGAATAGTAGAGGTGTGCGAAGCTTTGACTCGGTTTCAAAACTTCAAAACAAATGTCAGCTTCAACTTTGCTTTAAAAATAATTCCAGCTTCAACGCTTCTTAAATAAAATATTGAAAGCTAAAATACTCAAACTATGGTCCATTTTTCCATTTATATATAATATAAAACCATATTTATTTGGAAAATATCCTATGTAATTGAATTGTAAGTTGTAATATAACTTGATTTATTAGATTCAATTGAAATATTAGTAACATTAAGTACAATAAAACATTTTCTAAGTGATTTCAATACATAAAGTTTAATAAACAACAATATAATTTATTTTTCTACTTTAAATAGCTAACAAAAAATATTTTAACTTCAATTCGGCTTTGAGAATATTTCATATATTTGATTAGAGTTAACTTTGAATTGAAAAAGTGGACTTCGCACACACCCATTGAATATTTTAGCTGTCAATTTATTTACTGGAAAATCTTCATAATTGTCAAAGTCAGGATTGTTTTTTTTAAGTGAAATCGAAGCTGATATTTGTTTCAAAGTCAAGTTAAAGATTCATAGCTTAACACCCTCCTAGAAATTATTAAAGAATGGTTTAGCTCAAAGCACAATTCCAATCATCTACCCTCTAATGAAAAATGCAGAAATTAAGATACAAATGGTATAGGTGGAATTAGATTTGTAAGTTCCATTAATTAAAATTAAAACGTCTTTCCTAAACAGTGAAATTCAGGTTTAGTCAAACTAATATAAACTAGTTATATACATTCATTACTGTAGCAACCCTATGGCTTGAATCACTTTTTCATTCAAGCTGTATATTTTACACTACCGGCTTGCTAAGCCTGTCCTAGCTTCATATGCCTTATAATCTAACGTATAATCTAGGACAGGCACAACATCCAGTCCCCAGCCATTAATTTTCACTGTGAAAGGGTAAGCCCACATTTCACCAATGATAAATTGTTCGACTATGCTGGGAATCGAACCCAGGACCCTTAGCTCAAGAGAGAGACATGCTACTGACTGAGCTAAGGTGTTGGACAATATAAACTAGTTAATAATTTTGAAAAATAGCTTTATCAGGGATAACTCTTTTAAGGCTTTTTTTTTCTTCAATTTTTGAGGTATATAATAGTTTACAGAATAAAGTAGAGGGTCACCTCAAAAATAAAAAGGAGTAGAACAAAACAGTAATTAGAAATGGAAGCATCTCTTATCACCTTTCTCAGCAGCCCAGTCCATCTGGTATAGTCTGTGAGATGTGTAGAACAACCAAAAGTCTGGGGATGAAGAATCCGGAGTGTCATAACGGAGCAACAGTCTCCCACCAACATTTTCTAAAATCTGAGCACATAAACAAAACATGTTCCTGGTTTATTCTAAGGGTCTGCGAGCTCAAGTTCTTTGGTTAGAGTTGATCTCGAGAAAGTTTCTCATCAAGATGCAGACTATTGAGCTTAAAAGCTGAATAAATATTTAATTTTAAAGCTTAATTATGTAAAAAAAAAGCTACATGTTGAAGTGTGTATTAAAAAAGTTTTAAGATCTTAGTTATGCTTATTTTAAAACTCTTACACTTTTCTATATCTTATTTTATCCACGCCTCATACTTGCTTCTTTTCATCAACAAAGCTAGTTAACACAGTTTTTGACCTTGACATTCCAATGGCCATCTGTTGCACAGTAGGTTGCACTTTGATAGGTTCTTCTCCTTCACCCCTTCCCACACAAACTTTGGCACAAAACACATCCCCACAAGTAGAGAGAAGAGTAAACAATTAGTCATTCATCACCAGACACACAATGCAAAGCAAAGAAAGAACCTTTTCTTAGGAGCTCATTAATATTTCAAGACAAAGAGCTTTGAGTATATATTCAAAGATCTGCTTGAAGCTCCAAATCCAGTTATAGAGTTTATCCTTGGCTAATCACATAAATAATTAAAGTTTTCAATAATATAAAGTTGTTTAAAGCAGGGCATTGTTCAGACAAAATTTGTACTATCTTAATTTTGTAATAAGTTAGATTTTTTTAAATATGTACAAACAAGACTGGGTGATGTTTAATTTAGATGTGATTAAAAAAAAAAATTCATCGAAAATATTAGACTCATATTTGATTCCAAATATTTAACTCAGATTTGATTTGGAAAGTTCCCAAATCACATATTTTGACTAACACTAGATTCAAGTTAGTAAACAAAGATTTGAATTTGATCAGAAATTTTAAATATTGGATTTGATAATGCTGATAATTTGAACAACTAAATAATCTTAATAATAGTCCAGATGCATTGTATTTATATTCAAAGAATTGCCAGTATAGCTTACAATACTAGACCAAGAGATGCTGTGTGAAAATAATATTTGAAAATAAAACTTCAATCCTACTTACAGTTGCCACCCAAAGTCTGTTTGGATCCCTTTTGTCTTGGACTTCCAATTTCATTCCTTGTTTCACCCTCTCTACTGCTGTGAAACCATCCTGAATAAGTGTTGAAGACAAAGTTTGTTAATAAACACTTCCGTAAGACATGCAATGAAAGTATATTAAATTTTGATATGTCCTTAAATAATTAATCAGTCTTTCTACCTCCTTAGGTTGATGTCATGTGGTTTCAAAATAATAAAGTGTTTGTAAATGTGTGTTACTATGTTTACTTTTATTTTGTTTCTTTAAGGAAAACCTCTTTTCACTTTTTGAGGTACCCCATGTATAGAAAGAGGTTTTCATTCAAGAGATATATCATATATTAACATCTAATGTCCTTGTCTTATAATATTCGGTCATTCTTTACCCATTTACTTTTTATACGTTTTGTGTTTTTGGTTTCCTCTTTTAGAAAGTTGTGTTGTGCGTTTCACACTCTCTTGACGAGTTCTGATAAAATTCTAGGTCAGGGGATTGGGCAATAACAATCAATTTTCTTCAAGAGGCAGCCATTATCTGTTTGTCCAGTGGCAGCAATGTAAAATCTGTGAATTGTGTTCTTATTTTCATTGTAAAAGCCATAATTGTGTTTGTCCCCTTTTACATGTTTCCATCCACCTTTCCCATATTTTCTTCCAATACTTTTATTTTGTTTAATTGTCTACAAACTTCAATCATGTTTATTTAAAGACATATTATAGTATATATGTTTATATACTATTCCACATTATTATTTGATAGAGAAAGACAATAACACACATCAGAAAACATTGTGGACATGGGGCACAAAGTGCACTATGATTAAATTATTTAGAGATCTTTTCTGTTGAGGTATTAACATGCTCTTTCTAAACCGACTGATATTATCAACACACATTTAAGATGTTACAATATCTGGGTTTCTTCAATTCCATTTCTGAATTCAGGTTCTATAATTTAAACCTCAATTTTTCAATTCTCAATTCCAATTCCTCGCCATTTACAATTTCAACAAATTTCCAAGCATCCTATCTCACATTACTGTACTGTATTTGCTAAATAAAGGAAGAGAAAGTGTAAATAGTAAAAAAAGAATATTAAAAAAATCACACTTTATCACTAAAACATAAAAGTAATGTACACTTTACAACTTATCTGCACCTAAATGAAATTGTAAGTAAACTAATAAGGAACGCAATAAGAAACCGCCTAATTCTGAATTTTTCTGTTTGGTTTGAATGCCAGAACATAAAGGGATCTAAGTGTAAAGAATCAGGGTATCAGAAAACATTATAATTTAAAGGTTAATTCTAGATTATTTTGATACTTTAGAAATCAAGGGTATTGAGGAATCAATCAACTTAAACATCCCTAATATTAATAATATTTTTGGAAAGTAAATTATTGATTCATGTTTCAACGTTTTTTGTTGTTATAATTGTGGTAGCCATTGCTCAGTGACTTGAGAAGTATGTATAGTCTAATGTATACCGTTTTGCAAATAATATAGTATATTCTACATAATCAAAGTGTAATATACATATTATTATCCTCCCTATTATTATTACTATCCACCCTATATCCAACAATTATTTTATTTGTATTGATATTATCTGTCAAAAATAAGTCAAATACCATATTATTTGATTTATGAATAATTAGTAGTGGTGATGGTGGTGTTAGTTGTTGTATTATTATTATTATTATTATATTATTAATAATAATATTATTAGCAGAACCACGTCTTACCACCCATTCGGACTGCACGCATGTGATATGGTTGGGTGATTGTGAGATGAAATAGAGGACCTACAGTTTAACGTGGGATCCAAACCACGGTGGAGGCCTGGCATTCCCCACATTCACAAGTTGTGATTAATACACATCTTGTCAGAGGTGAAGAAGGGTTTGGCAATCGGATAAATCTGTGCCGGGACCGAGGATTGAACTTTGGACCCCCAGCACACCAGCACAGAAGTCTTGACCCCTTACCCCTAGACCGCCAGGTTGCCAATAATAAGAATATATAAAAGAATCTTTATAGACTGCCATACGCCTACCATCAAATGACAATAACACTATATAAAATAATTATTACAAGTCAATTTTAAAATACAAATGCATAAAATATATATTTATTTAATTTAAGATGTAATAAATTAATATATCCACTAACACATATGTTAAATGCATTATTTTATTATCTAAAAAATACAATTAGATTAACAAAATAACTTACAAAATATTTTAGGCTTACTTGAAAAGGCATCCTAATATTAGCAAATTAATAGTAAAATCATAATAATAAAAGTTTAAACATATCTACTTGTAGAAACACAAATTTAATATTTGTCAGAGCTTAGTTTCTCCAAAGAAGGCCACTGTACATAATTTCTGAGGTTTAGATTATTTTCAGTCTAAAGTGATTTTATTTTTATCACAGAATATACTAAGCAAACATGAAACAACTACCAAGTTATGAATGGTTTTTTTAATCAACAATAAAACTAAGGTTCAGGCTAATGTCAAATCTGCACTTTATTAATGTTGCCATTATAATAAAAGATATTGGAGGAAACAGAAAATAATTGGTTATCCCCAACCCGCTAACCTAGATTTCACCATGATATGTATCAGAAATAGTAAAATTCAAACTTACTTTCTTTATGGCATTAAGAACTCAAAAGTTCATCGCCACAATTACAAAAGTATGCCCTCTATCCCAATCTTAAGCTAGTTTTATGCAGTCCACCTTATTACATCCTTGCTCTTTCAGGTCCATTCTAATGTTATCTGTGTCTAGGTCTTCCCAAGGGTCTCTTCTCATTGGGTTTGTCAGTCAATACCCTGAATATGGTTTTAGATTATCCCCTTTGCACTGCATGTCCTTCCCACCAGAATCTACGAGACTTTACTATCCTAACAATGTATTGTGATGAGTACAAGGTATGTAACTCATTATTATTTAACCTACTCCACTCCCCAGTAACCTCATCCCTTTCTATACTAAATATCTTCCAAAGCACCTAGTTTTCAAACACCCTAAAATTGATTATGGTTAAGACTTAGATAAAAACTTAAGATTAGCAATATAAAGTGAAAGGATATAATACACTGATGAATTAATAAAATGTTTAAAATTATTAAAAGGTTGAAATTGATATACTTTAATGTTCAAAAACCGGTTAAACTCTGCTTTACACAAGCATAAATATGTCATGATAAGTTTAGAAATGTATCAATAACATCATCAACAATTATTAGACCATTAGACAAAAAAATAACATATACAACATATTAAAATATAATTAAAATATCTAGAACAAAAATTGAGGATAACACATAGTTTACATTCAAACACCGATGTTGAATGGTTAAATACAATTAACCTCGTAGGTATAGTGCCTTTCAAAGTGATACAAAGGAATGTAATTGTAAGGTCTTGAACTGTGATTAAACTTTGGTAGTTAATATGAGTTAAGTATAGAATCATTCTTGTTTAGTCCCATTATTCCTTTAGCAGTTTAACCAGTTTTTGAACATTAAAGTATATCAATTTCTACCTTTTAATAATTTTAAACATTTTATTAATTCATCTTGTTTTTATCTAAGTCTAAGCCTTAACCATAATCATTACTGCTCCTTACTTTATTATTATTTAGGATGTTTTCTAAAATGATACCTAAATTTGTTTTCATCGTGTAAAGTTAGAAACCATGTTTCACTCTCATAGAGAACAATATAGATAAAAATATTTGTTTGCATATTCTGAATAAAAAGTAAAATTATATGGTAGGCCCCCCCTCAAAATATTTTAAAAAAAAATCCTTACAGAGTTATAAGTGTTTATGTTGATGCCAATTGTGTTGGCTAGCAAAAGGGCACTTACCCCTGTGAGCAGGTGTGGCGGCACTGTGGTAGCATCAAGGAGTGCAGCATCCAATAGCTTGCCACAGTTGGTCAATTTATTCGCCAACTCTGCAGGTGGCACCAACTGTATTTTGTGTTGTTTACACCAGCCCAACGGACGGACCATCACCTTGGTGACATCACACCAGAAATCTCGAGTGCGGTCCCCCTCACAGCCCACATACCTCAGTTGAAGAAGCGGCCCACAAGCCACCACTATGCTAGCCACCCAATAGTTGGAACCATCGTGTTTGTGAGGGACCTCCAGCATCATACCCTCCTGAAGTCCACTGTGGACACTCTGCTCAACCTAACAAAATAATACCTTCACTTTAACCATGTATTTTACATGTATGTATTGTATTAGTCGAATTATCTTAAACAAAATGAAATAAACTTTGACTACATGCTAAAATATTTTTAATACAATATAATGCAAAGATCAGGTTGACAAACAGGATGACAAATGAAAGAGTCCTAAGAAGAGTGGGCAAGAATAGACCAATTTTGGATACATTTCTTCAATACAAAGCAAACTCGATTGAACACATACTTAAGGTCTATTTATACTATCCAGTCAGACATGGCGCAGGAATGTAGCGTAAAAGTTCCGACAAAGACATAAGGTATTTATACTATCAGACACCAGACATATTGTGACAACACTTGTGGTCATTGGCTTAGTAGTATTGTACAAGCTGTTGTTAAAATGTTCTCTCATTTATCAATAGAAGATTTATGTATGATTACCTTACTATTAGATGAAGATAAAGAGAAAAATCATCAACCTCGTTTCAGTGTGTACAAGATGTTAAAGAAAAGAAAGATTCATGATGGATATTGGACAATCTCCAATGAATTGTTTGACAATGAACAGAAGTTTTATCAATATTTTCAAATTCCTCACTACAATTTCCACATTTTGTTGGGAAAATAGAAAAGCCTCTAAAAAAAACAGGACATAACATTCAAGCAGGCTGTATGACCAAAAGAAAAACTAGCAGTTTATTTGAGGTAGCAATTTTTTACTATAGAAACAGAAATGCTGATTTATTTATTTTTGTAATCTTAAGTTACATTAGTGTTCATTTAAATGAGAGGAAAATTCTCCATAATACTGGGTTGCATTATAACTGGTCTCTTCATTTGCCTGATTGGGTTGTAGTACAGATGGTAGTATGGTTCCATCAAAGAATGATCAAAGGAGTATGATGAAAGTGTAGATACTGGGCGGAAGCTGAAGGTGGCGTTTTAATCATCCCTGTGATATTTCTTCAATTTATAATTGTGAAACTATAGAAAATGCTCTTTTCTTTGCTATAGCTTGACTATAAGGGGATAGTTTTTTTATACAGTTGCCGCTATACCGTTAAAAAAACAGATCAATATCATTTGTTCTGTCCACTCCTTGGTCTGCGTTTTCTTTTCTGCTATTTAGAATATACTTATTCGATTAAGAAGAAGAAGCAGTATCCGGCTGATTTTTTCTTTCTTTTAAACTAAACTGATTGGTTGACAAAATTACCGTTTTTGAACTGATGATGACTGCTCTTCCAGTTTTTGTTTAGTATTTTCTTGTTCTGGCAGTAAAGAAATAGATGCTTCTTCGACCTCACTATCAGATTCGTTGCTTAATTCAACATTAACTGAAGTAATTGTTTCACATACTTTGATATATGGAAGCCAAAAAGACATTTCATCTTCTAATTTCAATTTTTTAATTTTACTCGCAGCTTGGACCCGTTTTGTGTATTTTCTTTTCTTTGGTCTTAGAAAAGAATCTCTGTGATTGTTCTATATTTTCTTGCTTTCAGATTCTAAATAATAATACAATAAAAACAAATTAACACTAATATATATACACATCTGTTTAGCATGTAACTGAAAGGCTATTTAAGATATTGAAATTACAAAACCACATAATTAGGGGTCATCTATAAACCATATAACACTTGTGTGTGGAGGGGAGAGTTCTAATGTCTATATGGGGTTACATGGGTAGAGGGGTGCCTAAGAAGGTAAGAAAAAAGCTTTCCGTGGTTTATGGATGATTCCTTAACACCGCCACATACATAATTATTTAGGATGGGACTGAAAGGTTATGCACGATACAAAAAACCTAATTTGAGTTCTTTTTGGAGAAAATCAATAGAGCATTATAAAAGTAATTATTTATTTTGTTCCAGATTCTTGACTACTGGTGATTCTTACAGAACAATAACATTAGCTATCGACTGGGACACACTATGGTTTCAAAAATGGTATTTGAGGTTTTTAATGTATAATTACACATCTAATCTCAGAGTTCATGGCATACCGACTGAAAAAGAGTGACTTGAAATAGTTAATGCATTTTGGAATACTTGGAACTTTCCTAATTGCATTGGAGCACTAGATGGAAAACATGTCACGATTACAGGTCCATTTAATAGTGATTCTTTATATTTTAACTATAAAAAAAATCTCTTTTGTTTTGTTAGCCCTTGTAGGTGCTTGCTATAGATTTATAGTTGTCAATATTGGATCATGTGAAAAAAAAAACAGTGACGAGGGAATTTTCACATACTATAAGTTGGGGAAATACTTTACACTTGATAAACTAAATGTGGCTGGAGATAAAAAAAAAATTACCAAATACAGACAGCATTGTGCTTCACATAATTATGGCAGATGAAGCTTTCCTTCTGAAAACCTACCTGATAAGACCCTATACTTAAACACAACTTGATGACGTTAAAAAACAGCACAACTACTGGCACTCTCGTGCAAGAGTAGCAGAAAATGGTTTCGGAATTCTTTCACAAAAGTTCAGCCTGTATAACAGAAGAATTCAACTAAAGCCAGAACACGTTGACAAAGTGATTTTAACCATATGTATTTTGCACAATTACATAATAAAAAACCGGAACTTCTAGATGCCTTCTAATAATGAACCTATGGGAGATATTTTGCAAAACCTTCCATAACAAAGTGGCAGCAGCAATCTGACACCTTTTTATGTAAGAGATACATATGCAAACTTCTTAAGTAGTGCACCCATAAGTATTGAGTGGTGATGAAACTGAATGATGATGATTTTACATTGACTATCAAAATTATGTCAAATTATATTGTTCATGTTTTGTTTATCATTATGAAAAAATTAAATAATTATATTAATCTACCTGTGGTCTTTAGAATTTTCCCTATCTCTTTCCAGGCCATTTCCTTTTTCTCGTTTTCATTGTGGCATTTGTCTTCTTGGCTATACAAAAAAAAATTGATTTGTTTTATACTTTCAATTAGCTTCTTGTGATCCATCGGGAAGATAACAATAAAACACAATCACTGCCTGCGAAGTACTGCCTGAAGATAATTTATACTATACCTGTGTACCGTTTCATACACGATCAAACATATACAGACATGTATCGTATCAGACAAAACATTCTTGCCGACAATGTCGGTCGGTACTTGTATGATCCGCAATGTGTATAACGCTAAATATAAATACTCTTATTAAAAATGCTGTAAAAATGTTTGTATTGCTGGAAATGCTACATTCCCGCACCATGTCTGACCAGCTAATATAAATAGAGCTTTAGGAGGAACTGTCTTCTGCATGACATCATAGAAGGCAAGGTTGAGGGGAAAAGGAACTTGGGAAGAAGGAGGATTCAAATATTGGATGACTTGAAAGAAAGAAGAATATTCTTGGATATGAAGGAGGCATTGGACATGGCACATAGGAGGCATAGGACATGGCACATAGGTGGTTCAAGTTCACAGACAAAAGCAATGGAACTGTCGTAAAACATAAATAATAACAAATAACAACAATGACAACAATAATGATTATGATAATAATAATAATAATAATTTATTTTGACCTAGTGTCTAGGATTTACTTTTCTTAGAAACATAGTCAGATAAAACATTGAATCGTAATTTAGCTTAATACCCATACTAGTATGTTTTGGTTTTTATCAGCAGCTATTCTAAGAATATTTTGTCAACTCATCAGTGTGACATCTATTTTGCCTTACTTTTGGAAACTTTTGTTTTGGAGAGGGAAATAAATAAAATAAAATTAGCAGAGGCTCAAACATTTAAAAAGCAAGATAAAAAAAGTACAGTATGTCATGTAAGCCCTGTCTTGTTTAGTATATGTGACTCTTTGTGGGAAATGACATGTGTATGTAAAGTAATTTAAACCATATACAAGAGTTAGGAGGTGACATAGACATGTGTCCTTGCTTCCCCTGTGTAATAATTTTGTGGCCTGTTAGAAGGTCTAAATGCCAACTTTTCTTCATAAAATATTCATGAAATAATTTTACTAAGAAGGGACTAAAATTAACAAAATACAAAATAATATGAGAATCATTTACAGTTGCTTTAAATTATTGTACTATAAAAATGTAAGATAGCTACTATTCCGAATAACAGTGTTAAACTATAATTATTATAGAGCCATGGCAATGTCCTTAAGAGGTTGGCCTTAAATTACTCAAAGTTTTTTTTAAAATGCTTTTGATACCCTCTCTTTTCCCACGTAAGGGATTGTAAAAAAATTCATTACCACCCTCTACCCCCCTCCCCCCTTCCCTTTTATATCTTACATAATTATTTACAATTCAATCAATTAGATTCTTTTAATTATTTTTAGACATAAGGATTGTTAATAAAATGAGTGATATGAAATTTTAAAATACTGGAATTTCAGTAAAACTACTTGGGTGTAATACATAAGTAAATGAAATAAAAGTGCAATTTTATAATTAATATATTAATTTTCAGACAATTTTTTTTTTTTTGCATCACCATAAACATTGATAAATAAAAACCTTACATAAGATGGATTCTGACCTCCTCCCCGCCTCCCTTTTCCCTCATAAGAAAAGGTAAGTAAACATCAATCCCCCTACACTCCCCACAAAAACCTTGGGTAGTTTAAGGATTGGTCCAAACTAAGAGTAGCCTAGTAATAGTGCTTAAAACAGACACATGCAGTTTCTTAGACAATAATTTATCACTGTAAAAGGGAGCCCTACTTCAGCAATGATCAATCTTTGTTTGAACATGATGGGAATCCAACCTGGGACCTTTAGTTCAGTATAGAGATCAACTAACAACAGAACTAATATGGCAGACTACACAAGTCTTAATTCTTTCAAGCTCTTTCGAAACAATGGGTATTTATATATTCACACACAGAGGCAGCCAGAGGTATGTAATCTGAAATCTGAATATCATGGAATTAAAAAATTGTGGGTAGGTAATAATAACTGGGCCTACTCATCATATGATTTTTTTTAAATTACCAAAATTTCAATATTTTATTATTATAATATAATCAATTAATACTCAAATAAAAAAATTATATACTTTAACAGCAACAAAATTAACAGTATATCACATAAGTCACAAGATAATGATCAGCCACATTGTCCATTGCAATTGAATCCTCTAACAAATTAAACCTTAAAAATGTATATATAGATGATGCCATTTTTAAAACAAGCAATTATTTATAAATCTATAAATATTACACTTAAAAGTTTAACTTAACCTACCCTTTCATGCGTAAACAAAATATAATTGTAATTAATATTGATAAAATAAACTATTTAAAACACCACAAAAAAATATTTAGATTAGTCATGGCTATTTAAATGTGCAGGAAACTAATAGGACTACATATCACAATAGTGTGCACATACATTTACGTTTCTGTGGGATTTTGGTGAGTTTTGTTCTAATTGTATGGTTAAACAAACATTTGAAACTTTATAAATACCATACATTATCTTAGCCTAACAGTTATTAAGTGTTGATATGTTGTTGGCCAAGTAAATCACCCTCACATGAGTAAAAAGTGCCGGTGGGACCTCTTCTGTGTTGGTTACTAACAGGTAGTCTTGCCAAACAAAATGCTCATCTGGAAAAATAAAATAAAAAATATGTAAGTTTAATATTTTATATAAAATGCTTGCATTCCATGGATTTTAGAAATATTTTCTTTATTTTTAAATCTCCGACCACCTAGAGCATCTTCTGGGACTTTTGTATCAAATCCAATACATTAAAAAAGTTCAAAGCAAATATTTAATAAAATTGACGCTTAAGTAACACTCCATAAGGTTGATCTAAAATATAATCAAATACAGTACCAGTGCACATTAAATAACACTAATGATAAGGATAAGCAAACTATAAATTAATTTAGTTATGAATGTGTGTGAAAGGAGCAGAATGGAAGAGATTTCAGGAGGAAGAATGGTGGAAGGACAGGGAGATGGAGGCATTTTACTAAAAGACCTGGTCAAAGGCTGGAAACAATTGATGACGATGAAGGCGACGACGATGATGATGTGGCTTACTACTTGTTCAGGTTGTATGCATATATATATAATATAATTAGGGGTTAGGGGTGAGTAAGGAAGTATCTTAAGAGGTAATCTATCCACATATGAGTGAAAGGAAAGTGGAAAACCATTTAGAAAAAAACCTCCCTTGGTAGACCCAATCAGGATTCAAACCTAGATCTCGTCATCAGCACGCCAGTCTAATACGAGAGTGACGCCATTCTGTCTACTGAAGTTGGTAACTACAAATTCATTTTGAATCAGAATACAAATATGGACTGAGTTCTGGCTTATATTTAAAAGTAGAAACATACATTTCAGAATTTAATTAGGTGATTTAGCACCAGCAGCAATTTATTTGTTGAAATACCATAGACAAAAATGAAAAAACATGGTTAGTAAATTAGCACTATGCTGTAATTGCTTTAATGAAAATATAGACCTTGGTAGAGCCTAAGCCTAGTCAAAAATACATCCATTGTTGTTTCCAGACTATGGCCTGGGTCAGTTTTCTTATTCAAGTAATATATTTTTTCCACTACAAGCTGGCTATGCCTGTCGTAGCTACATAATTATGTCTTACAATCTATCTTAAGACTAGGACAGACACAACATCTAGTCTTCATCTATTGATTTATCAATGTGAAAGGTTTAACCCATGTTTTCACCAATGATAAATTTTTGGCTATGCCAAGAATTGAACCCGGGACACTTAACTCAGTAGGGAGACACCTTACCGACTGAGCTAAGGTGTCAGACTAAACCTAGTCAAAAAACAAAACTTTAAGAATTAAGAAACTATAACTTTTTAATAAATGTAATAAATCTAAGATAAACTCAACTAGAATAAACTTCGAATAATCTAACCTAGGCCTATCATTGAAGTCATAAAGTAGGCCTATGTACTGTATTAATTGTAGAATTCAAAAAATGAATTAAATTTAGTAGGCCTATAACCTAATAGCATTATAAAGTTTTTACATAACTTTAAGGCAATAACAAGAAATGTCATTTATATGTAAATGTAGATACTATTACAAAAATAAAAAAACTAGGTTGGGTAGTATTAAACATTTTTTGGGGGTATTTTTAAATTTTTATTGTGTTCCATATAGTGTCATTCAATAGTCTTATTCAAATTAGATAAAATAATTAGTAAAATAAGTGAGCAAAAAAAGTTTTCTAAGATAATGTTCTATTTAATAATGTGTTAATATTTAGAAGGTATTTTTAATATAAAATAATTTACATTAGTCTATAGGATTAATTTACTTACCTCCTTCGATACTGGACTTTTCTTTTTTATCATCACTACCAGACCCCTTTGAATACTTTTTCTTCTCTGTCATTTTAAATATTTTATCTTTCCTGAAATAAATATATGGTATAGTATAATGAAGGCAACAATAGGTTTATAGATCCAAGGAATTAATAGTTTTATTAAATATTATATAGAATAGGCTATATTAATAGAGCACATTTTGATAGGCCTATGCTTTATAAACTTATACATTAAATGCCTAGTAGGAAAACCTACATAATGATAAAATAGTATTAAGTTAGTAGATCAAAAAACAGTGTTGACAAACGCACATAAATATACAATCCATAAAGGATTTTAGTACCCACGTATTATACTGTTTATAACTGAAGCAATCACTTTTAATATGATTTTTTTGTTTAAAAAATAGATAAACATTTTATTAACTGTAATAACTTATTTACATCTCAGAGAGGGAAAAATAGCTTTTAAGAATATCTGCATTTATAACATTTATTACAATGGTTTTAGAACAATCTGAGAAAAAAGTAAACTAAAAACATTTGTTATTATTATTTGTTAAATTAAGTTTCGTTTTTATAATAATTGTATTATTTTAATAATAAAATTTATTGAGGTAATTTCTGGAGCAGATGCTTACAATATAATAGTGTTCAACAATGTGTTAAAGCCAAATAATAATGACAACTTAACAACTTATAGTTAGATTTGATTACGTTTGCTTTGCTTAAAGAGTTTGCAAACTCTTTAAAACTCGAATTATATACATTTATAACGGAGGTTAGTTTAAACAATTCGTGCCACCGCCATATGTTATTGCCGTCAGACTCGGTGATTGTAAAATTATTTTCTATGAGTAAACTCAAAGATAGTGTAATAAAGATAAATGAAGCCTAGTATTTCCTTATTTGATCGCGATCGCTCATTGAGCTGTATTGATTAATCAGCTACAGCAGAGCAACAAAATATAATTATCAATCTCTTGAAGTTAAATTAAGATATATACTTTTACCTCTAAAAATGCATTAATATTATATTATTTGGAAAGTAAAAATAAATAATTCCTATATACCTCCTCTTTTAAGCTAAACGAAAAGGAGACATATTCTTACAAACATGTATGCTAGCAATCTTTCTTAATCTGTAATCAAATACATTTTGTATATATTTTGTATATGTATACATATATATATCCTATAAAAGATACCATTGTCACACAAAAACTGCTCAAGTAAAATTGATAAAGAACTCCAAATCATGGCCTACCCTAATCTTGAAACACAAGGGCCTACCATTGTGCTACTTTGCGTGTCTATAGGGAATACTAGGGTATGGTCGATTATTATTAATTTAGTTAAAATATCCTCCCTTGTGCATCTTAAATTCCAGTGGTTGTACAGTAAATCATCTAATATAGAGGTCCCCAATCTTTTTGTACCTTAGAGCACATTCAAAACTAACGGTAGTGCGGCGAGCACCAATCACTTTTTCAAGGTAAATTTATAGCAGAACATAATTCATAATGCAAATAACACAGACATAAAAGTACAAATAATTTTTAAAAAAAATCGTGTTTAAAATGTCGTAGATAAAATAACGCAAACTTAAATAATTGAAACAATTTTTACCAAACCAAATGTCATTGTCAATAAAAAAATTTAAATACGGCTTTATTTACGGTTTTAACAAGATCAAAATAAATACACAAGGAAATAATTTAACTACTCACCACCATTTTGGGGCTTGGGTACATTTTTAAAATATATATTTATTCTGTGTTTATTTGGGCAACAAAGATGGATAGACCCATGCCAAGATATTTACAAAGGAAATAGGAAGTGTTAGCATGATACTAGAGAGTATAATGATAGTTACAAGTAATAAAGTATATTTTGAAAATAAGCCGACAAGGAAAGAGGAATGAGAGGGAGGGATTGGAAAGAGGGGGGCTTCCAATCACCAACTTCTTGTGAACAGCATACCTGGAGATAAGCACAAACTTGATTTTTGGAGTAAAAGTGACAAATTACAATTATTAGTCAAGAACTTTCTAACTGTAGTCAAAAAAATGGTAGGCAGGCGCAAAAGGCTCGGCGGGTACCATGGCGCCATCGGGCATAGGGTTGGGCACCCCTGAGCTAGACTGTTAATCAAAATACTTACAACTCATTGCGAGCTCAGTTGTGGGCTAAAAATCAGAAGCACATGGCATTTCATTTCTATAGGTTTGTAGGGAAGATGTTGCTAGTGCATTCACACACGCGCATTCATCTTTTATCAATTAATGTTTACGTGGGCTTGCGCAATTTCTCAGCTAAACAAGTGCCCACCGATAGACAACGTAGGGCTATTTGAACACTCTCTAAATACAAACATTACCGAAATTACATGGTAGTGATAAGTGATAACACAAGAAATCTGAAACCACTGTTGATAGTAAAACATTAAACAACCTAAGTTAACGCTGCGAAAAAAAGTAGTTGGCTACCACTTACATTCATACTCCTCTTCTACCAGCCTGCAGTCAACAGAAAATATTGCAGTTTACACCGACTGGATGGTTAAAAGCAAAAGCTGGAGAAGGCATCTAGCAACAGTCTTCTAAAAATTCAATCTCCTGACCTATCTTCGAGCAAAATACCCTTAGGGGCAGCAGCATCCAGAAGTCCTAGAAAAGAAAATCGAATCATCTCCTGCCACTAAACAATTCCTTATAATTTTAGGAGATAAGTTTATTACACTTTACGGTGGTTAAATTATTATATTATCACAATCTATGGGGTTTGTATATATATATAATATATTATATATATAATATATATTAATAAATAATATATATATGTGTGTTTGTATATAATTGTATATATATATGTAGTATATATATATATATATATATATATATATATATATATATAGAGAGAGAGGAGAGAGAGAAGAGTGGAGAGAGAGGCAAACCACAGAGATTATTCTAATATAATAATTTAACCAGCGTAAAGAGTAATAAACTTATTTCCTAAAATTATAAGGGATTGTTTAGTGGAAGGAGATCAATTGATTTTTTTTTCTAGGCATGCTGGACGTTGCTGCCCTGTGAGGATTTTGCCTGAAGCTAGATAAGAAGCTTGAATGTTTAGAAGACTGTTGCTAGATGCATTCCCCAACTTTTGTTTTTTACCAGCCAGTCGGTGGAAACTGCATTATTTTCTGTTGACTGCAGGCTGGTAGACGTGGAGGATGACTGTGGGTGGCAGCCCACTGCTTTTTTTCGCAGCGTAACTTAGGTTGTTTGATGTTTTACTATCAACAGTGGTTCCAGATTTCCTGTGTTATCACCTACCACTACAATGTAATTTCGGTAGTGTTTGTATTTAGAGTGTGTTCAAATTGCCCCATGTTGTCTTTCGGTGGGCATCATTTAGTCGCGAAATTGCGTGGGCCAACAAAACATTAATTGATAACTGATGAACGCATGTGTGTGAATGCACCAAAAAATATGCCCCACAAACCTATGGAAATGGAATGCCATGTGCTTTAGATTCTAGCCCACAACTGAGATCGCAATGAGTTGTAAGTATTTTGATAAAAATCTAGATGATGCACTGTACAACCGATGGATTCAAGATGCACAAGGGAGGATATATTTTAACTGGATTAATAATAATCTACCATGCCCTAATATTCTCTATAGTACACGCAGAGTATCACAATGCTAGGCCCATGTGTTTCAAGATTAGTGTAGTTCATGATTTGAAGGTTTTTTTTAAAATCAATTATACCTGCGCAGTTTTTGTGGGTCAATGATATCTTTTATAGAACATAAGCTCTAGATCGAGTGACCCCTTTGGGTAGTAGGTAGTGAAGTGTACCCTAAGTATCCAGTGGCCACGCTTTGGCTGGAATGGATAATTTTGGTAAAAATAGCTTGTTCCCCATTCTCAAATCCCAAGACGACCAAGTTTGTGGATAATTTATCTTCTAGATGTGACCCCAAAATACTCGATTCTACCATTTTCAACTCAACCCCTCTAGTGTTGCTAGTATAAACAGACCCATTCAAATTCAACGATCAAAATTGAAGAACTTGGGGGATGAAAAGGTTATGTTACAAAATACAAGTTTTGCGTAATTTTGGGGTTTAAAGTTTTTTGTTGCAGTTTTGGTTTTCTGATTTTTTCGTTACGTGAGTGTATGAAATTAGTCCAATGACATCTATTTTTCAATGTACCGAGTTTTATTCAGTAACCTGCATCCATAATTTATATATTTTGTGTACATAACCTCTTCATCAATGATTTTTTTATCTGTAATTTAGTTTTATTCAGTTACCTGCATCCATAATTTATATATTTTGTGTACATAACCCCTTCATCAATGATTTTTTTTTAAATCTGTAATTTATCTAATGAATAAATCAGGGCTTGATGTAAATAAACTCAATGATTGCAAAGCTCTTTATTTGATATGAAAAAACGTATAAAAATGAACTAATTTAGGGTATTTTTGCACAAAAACAAAATATCTAACCTAATTTGAAATATTTGACTACATAAGCATTAAATCAATTTATTTTCTTTAAGCTGCTAAATCAAAATAACATAAAACTTGAATTAGGTAAAGTCTCAATATCATGGTCTCTCATTGATAAGCATATTGTAGTACCATCTGTACTCATCTGGGATAAATGGAAACTGGTCTTTCAGATTTTCCTTTTTTTTCTTTAGACAACTCCCCAGTCTTTTCAAACAATCGAGAAATGGAAATGTCCCCAAGCTTGCTTCTTGATCCATGTAGCGCTTTATGTTAACTTTTTAAAAAAGAGCATTAGGATCATAAGATTCTTTGAAAATAGAAACCATATTCTTCAACACGAATCCACTTCATACCATCTCTAAACGCACACTTTCCTCCAAGATATCCTTTTTTCCTGTTGAAGAGCGTCAACTTCGTCATCAGGTCATCGGTTTTGCGGAAATGGTTACACGTATCTATAATAGGCTTCTCTTACTTAATTTGCCAATAATATCCCGATTTTGCTTGGGTAAGTAGATGTTTTGGTGTTTTCTTAATACTTTTTCAATTCGGTCAAAGTATCTATCACTGTCCAAGAAAGTGTGTCCCCCTTCAGAGAATTTATGGTCATTAAATTTGAAACTTCCTTTATTTATCAAGTACTGGTAGAGACATATTATTAAAAAAAAATGTTATTTTGGCCTGAGCAAGAACCTGACCAAATGATGATATGCTCCTTGCTTTTAAGCTGTTCATCAAGTTAAAATGCTGTTAATAATGAGCTTAAGTCCTCAGAACTCCCTCTTTTTGCTTGGTCCTCGGTCCAGGTACAGAATACAGCTCTTGAGCCCTCTTTGGTTTTTATATGAATGCCTAAGATGTAAAACCAGACTTGGTTAATATAAAATGACTTTGAGGTGCTAAGACGTTGGAGGGGCATGGATTGCTGTAGGTCGAACCGTTAAATAAGCAATTTTGCTGTATAGTGTATAGTATAGTGTGATTCGTTGGCAGGTAATTTTGAAATATGGTCAATAACCGAAACCTGGACATCTCACTAGTTTTGTTGGGTTTCAAATATGCCTACCCCTTTTTTCAGGTTGAGGAGCAGTTGTACCAGATTTTATTTTAGCTTGTATAATTTCAATTTTTTTCATACTTATTTGATATAAGTTAGCTAAAGACTTTTTACACACTCGAATTCGGACACCTCCTGATTTGGCCATATACTTGTACGAAACTAACTTATGTTTTATAGCAGCCTTCCTGGTTATCTTTGTGGGAACCTTTTCAATATTATTAAACAGCAATGCATTTTTAGCATCAACATTTAGTTCATAAAAAGATTTCAAATGGTTCTCTCATTTCTTCATCAAATTTATTTGTACAATTCAATCAACATTTATCATGACATAAGATTCCCATTTTAATTGATTTAGCAGGAATAACATTTCCTTTATATGAAATATAGCTTTCACCTGCTTCTCTTCTAATTGCCGCCTTTTTCTTTTTCCGTTCTCTAGGATTTCTTTTGCGTTTTCTGGAGGTTTTCATATAAATTGTTTTTGTTTTGTTTCTGTATTTTTAGATGAAGATACGGGCTTACCTCTTGTACAAGATCATCACCTGGCTCATTTATAGAAATACTTGATGGACTTGGTTCATCTATTTCATGAGCAAACTCATTTGACAAAACATCATTATTTACACCGTGGTTTAGGCCTATCGGTACCTCACAATCACTTTCACTCTGGTCACCATAATCTGGTTCATGCAAATTGCTTGAGTCATCACCGAAGATGTTGATGCTACTTAAGGAATCGCTTTCTGATCCATTCTCTGAAAAAAATAAGTAAATAAATAAAATAATAAAAAATAAATAAAAAACTGTTCATAATATTTATTAAATCCTTATTTGGTGTAATGCCCTGCTGTTTTGTTGCTAAGGCGAATGCATAAAGGAATACTACAGTTTTACGTGGAATCCAAATCACGGATAATGATGTCTGAAAAGACGCTATCTAGAAATGGGATTTGAATCCAGCACTTATTTTCCATTGATGATTGTCATATTTATTATAAAAGTGTTTTTAGTTTCATCAATACATGCTTTTTTTCTTTGATAAAAGTTTTTACGTAGGGGAGCTACATTTGCACTTCAAAGATTTGAGAGAAACTAACAGAAATCAGATGGAGATGTTCAAAATACATAATGTTTTACTAAAAAGGAGAAAAAAGGAAGCGGATAGGAGTGGTTTTGTTTACACCGTGTTAGACTGATTACTTTTTAGGACAACATTGTTTTCATATCTCCAATGCTTGTATACTAGAAATAAATATTTATTCCTTCAAGTAGTGTGTACATAAAATATTGATTCTGATTAAATTACCGATACTCAATTTAACTTTTTATTTAAATCACCATTCAATAAACAATTAGCTCGGCTTGCAAACAACATAGCCTATGGCTTATGACGTTTATGAAAATAATAAGAAGTTTCATAATATTAATCAAAATAAAGAACAGAATCATAAGACTTACTTGCCAATATTTATTTCTTGCTCTGTACTGAAGTTTCTGGCATAGGATCACATGTTTCTATTGGGTTAGGATCATCTATTTTTGAATTTGTTGAAACAACTAAAAATAATTATTATTCTTATACTTTTGCAGGGCTAAATTGAGTATACTTTTCCTCTTGAATTAATATTTTTCACAAAAAAGTAAAACTATGTTCAAAACTAAATTTAACTCGAGCAAATCACAAGAGCATGAAACCACAAGACCTGTCATAACAATCACCTGTTGAATTCATGAAGGGGTTATGTTACTACCATTAATTCAGGCTCTACTAGAAGAAGGGGCTAAGGGCACATGACCCATTCATCCTCTATGGCTTTAACAGGAAAATGTTACATAGTCCCTTCATCTTCTTCATATCTCTGTTTCTGGTTGTTTTTAAATATTCAGATTTTGCTACATTACACTTTTGCACATAACTCCTTCATCCACTGAACTATCTTATATTTTCAAAAAATGTAACACAGCCCCTTCATTTCCAAGGCCTTTAATTATTAGATCAACAGCTGATCAAGATGATAGTCAAAGAATACCATCCATTAAGTATTGGTGAGGATCCAGAGTTCAAAATTTTTATCAACATGCTTTGTACAGGTTATGTCCTTCTTATCGTAAAACTGTTTCTTCTAGTTTGACCCCGCAACTTTATCAGTCAGCTTTAGTAAAAGCGAAAATGAATCTGAAGGAAGTAACAGGAGTATGCCTTACCACAGACTAATGAAACCATTCAACAATGAGAGCTCTATTGACGTAACAACACATTTCATAAACAGTGATTGTTGTTAGCTCCACTCAGTACTATTAGGGTGTAGTGTTTTTCATGATACACTGTCGAAAATATTTCTGATCATTTGAAAGATGCAGTGAATAAATGAGGCATTGAAAAGAAAGTAGTCTATGTAATAAGTGACAACGCTTCTAACATCATTACTGAATTACGTATTTTTAGCTGGAGACATTTACCATGCTTTGCACATTGTGTTACCCTTGTTGTACAGACATCACTGTGAAATAATCTAAATGACATGGTTACATAGATCAGAACTATAGTTGAACAATTTAAGACAAGTCCACATGCCCTTTCAAAATTGAATTATATGCAGGAGCAGATGGGATTGCCAGCACTTAAATTGAAAAAAGAAGTTGTCACGCGATGTAACTCGACCTTTGATATGCTCAAAAGAATAATCAAAGGGAAAGACGCGTTGTTTCCACACTAGCCATTTTACAATGTGACTTGGCAACATTGTCACCTCATGAGTAGATTTTAGCCCAAAAAGCTGCGGAAGTACTTACTTTAAGTTTTTCAAGAGGTCACTGAAGAAATTAGTTCTAAAAAAATTGTTTCCTTATCAAAAGTAATTATTTTTATTAAGAAACAATGCTTCTACTTCACCAGAGACAAAACTCTGCCTTCAGAAATAAGTCAGTTTGTAGGGACGTTGACAAATTTGCTAAACAAACACATACATACATAATAATACATATATAATATATACATAAACATAGGAAGTATACATGCATTTCAACCTTATATTTCTCATACAGTAATTAGTTATTAGTCTATTTTAGTAACATAATTGCTAAAATATTTTGCTGGACAGATAGAATCAGTTGGTGCCCCGGATTCAGCCCGTGGGCTGTATGTTGCGGTGCACTGCCTTAGACGACGTGGGTAGTGATTGTTTTAAAATATTTGTATTTCCAAGATTGAATTTGTATTTGCCTCTCGTAGCCCTTATCCTAATGACTACCCCTACCAGTGAGGACGTTCCTTATTGTTTGGTTTTAGACACGTGGTGTTGGGGGGTGTAGAAGAGGCTGATTTGCTGAACAAGTTGAGAAAAAACTTCTTATCCAGTTATATCTGCAACCAATGTCAGCCGAAGTCTCCCGATTGTTTTGTGTCGTTCAATTCCAACTAGTTTAGTAAGGTGAATTAGATTGACTCTTCACCTAGAGCAGGGGTCCCAACCCTATGCCCGTGGGTGCCATGGCACCCACCGAGCCTTTTGTGTCTGCCCGCCACTTTTTGACCACAGCTGAAATTTTATTGACTAATAATTTTAATCTGTCACTTTTCTGATTAAAATCAAGTGTGTGCTTATCTCCAGGTATATTGCCCTCAAGAAGTTGATGAGTGAAAGTCCCCCTCTTTCCAATCCTTCCTTCTCACTCCTCTTTCTTTGCGGGCTCATTTACAAAGTTTAATTTTACTCGGAACCAATGTAGTTTCAAGCTGAATGGTTTTGCTTTTTCCTAATCTCAAAGACCCACCCCCTTCAATCATCCTCTTCACACTCACAAATACCATGCTAGTACTTCCTATTTCCTTGTAAATATCTTGGCACAGGTGTACCCAGATTTGTTGCCTGACTAAACACAGAATATATTTTTATTTTTAAAATATACTCAAGCACCAAAATGGTGGTGAGTAGATAAATAGTTCCTTGTGTATTTATTTTGGTATTGTTAGAAAAAAACTCTTCCTGCTCGCTGTCCTCCCCCCTCCTCCCCATGTCTACAGCCTTGAGTATTGCCCACAACCACATGTAACGTCACAATCACTGTTAGAAACTTAAAATGACAGTTGACCGGTCGTGTGTATAGCATTAAGACTGATTTCTGAGCCTGGCGAGAGTTAGTAAATTTGCCTCAAAAAAAAGTAATTGGTGACCACCGCATTATCGTTAGTTTTGAATGTGCTCTAAGGTACAAAACGTTTGGGAACCTCTGACCTAGAGGATCCGTTTAATCAAAACAATTCGTTCGTGAACGATACATCTCTAGAAAGAACTGCTTTCTCTAAGAAAGAAGAGCTGTCAGTTCAATCAGTATAGTTGAGAAGAGATTTTTAAGTCTAATAATTTGTTTTAACTTTATTTTCCTATAATTTTCTTTATTCCTTTTTTTAATTTGAGGGAAGTGTTGCTTTCCTTGTTTCCATTGAATAAACGACAATGTTATAATGATTTCATAGAAAAAAGAATGGGCATCCAAGTGAAAACCCAAAGTTTATATTAAAACATTAATTCAATATGTTGCAAATCATGCAATCAAAAAAAAAACTTCACAATTGTGTACGGTATCAGTAATGGCCTGATTTTAAATATTTTTTTCTGTAAGTTATTTCACCAAGTTTTAGTGTTTTTTATACGTATTTATTTAACATCCACATCTGTCAATAACTTTATTCGTTCTACAACATTCTTCTTCTTTGTACATTTAATAAATTATTCGGTGACCTGGTGGTCTAGGGGTAAGGTGTCGGACTTCTATGCTGGCGGCCGGGTTCAATCCTAGGTCTCGGCAAAGATTTATCTGATTACCAAACCCTTCCTTCACCTCTGACAAGACGTGTATTAAACACAACTTGTGAATGTGAGGAATGCTAGGTCTCTACCGTGGTTCGGATTCCACGTTAAACTGTAGGTCCTCCATTTCCTCTCACAATCACCCTACCATTACACATTAGCGTAAGTGCGTATAACCCGAACGGTTAGTAAGACGCGGTGATAATAATAATTATAATAATAATAAATTATTTTAAATATTAATTATTATTGTAATTTTGGCGTGTGTGTTTCTATGGCATATATTATATTTACAATTCTTTATAATCGTTTCACAGATATAAGTTAAACATTTTTTTTTTTTGACAGTATGAAACTATCTACCTATAAGAGAGACCTGCAGTTACTGTAGTTTATTTAACTAAGTATAACAAATTTATGAATATTATAAATCTTCTTTCTCATCTTTGATAAAATAAACAAATCTCACGTCATACATACATTTTCATATTGAACCTACTACATATAACTAGGTTCGTACGGTTTAAGTTCGAACACACGATTAAAATTTATTCTTATAATGCAACACCTCACAATACCTTTGTGGTGACAGTTTTAATTTAAGTGTGTGCAAATAAATGGTTAAAAAGAATGAACTACCGGTAAGTACTTGTTAAGGAAACCCTAATAAAATACCTATAGTTTTAATTGTCACCCCTCTTTCATGGGCAGGGAGAATTTTATTGTTGGGGGGTTTCAAAATCATAGGTTTATGACATAATGAAAGACTTTCTAATAAACCCTAAGAAATAACGTTATTTTATACGGTAGAGATTTTTTACCCTCCTTTCCCCCCAGTTAGTGTTTAAAAAAATGGGATGCTTTAAGAAGTTATTTGTTGTAGGCCTAGTCCCCCCTGAATTTTTTTGACATTTGGATAATTCTAGAGCCTAATAATTGAGGTAAGGCCTAGTCCTTCAGAACATTTTTGAAAAGTAGAAGTCTCTAAGAAGTGTTAACCAGATTTTGATTGATTTAATTAGATAACTCTAGAAGCTATTTGAAGTGGTCTTGCAACAGTAAATTTTTAAAATTGGATGCCATTAGAAGCTATTTGGAATGGTCCTCGTATGGATATTTTTTAATTAATAATGCCTTTCGAAGCTATTTAAAGTGGCCTTCACCCAAAATATTTTTTTAAATTACTTTATTTGTAGTGTCCCCCCCCTCCCCCTTCCCGGTATTTTTTTAAATCAGTTGCCTTTAGTAGCCATTTAAAGTCGCACTACTCTAGTAAATTTTTGAAACATGAATGCCTTACTTAGTTGTTTGATATAAGCCCATTTTTAAGCTTCATATTAAAAATGTGAGGGAATGGGGTAGCGTTTGAACCTCATAACCCTCCTCTCTCTATACGCTTATGGTCCCTTTAAACCATAATGAAAGCCAGATGCAAGTAAGCAAACTTGAGCCCCCCCCGTCTAACACCACTTATAAAGGGCTACATTTGGAATTACATCCTTGCACATCTTTACTTTTTTTCACATGCATCCATCTCTTTACACTATGATAAAGTTAAAATTTAGAGGAATTGTGCTCATGTTTGCATGAAAGAAAATCTTTTTTTTTAATCTTTAGGCCTATAGACACTGCTGGATTTGAACCCCTTCTCTTAACCAGGAAACCAAATTAGATGAGATTAACTTATTAGTCCATGGGCTGGGAGTAGTAGATGTTTTATAGACATGTGGTGATTATTGGAGTATAAGTTAAAAATGTTTCATATTATTCACCAGAGGATTTCAACAAATTATTGCACAAACACATAAGTAGCCTACCAATTTAATCATTGATAAACTAGTGACTTAGAAATGAAACTAGTAATTCAATTATCTTCGGGCTTTTGGATAGTATTTCATAGGTCCCACAACCCATATCAAGCCAATGTAGTTGTATTATAAAGTTAAAAAATAAATTACCATAGGCATTTTGTTTTTATTTCTGTTTCCATTAAAGAAAATAAACACACACTTGAAAAACCACAATATTGATTCTTTAAAGGCAAATAACATTTATTCTAATTTAAATTTTTTTTTTTATTTCACCTAAACAAAATAATTTTAGTTTTTAATAATCTAATTTAATTACTTTTTTATTGCACCTATACAAAGCCTAAATATAATTTTAGTTTCACACAATTAAAACTAGGCCTAAATACAAATAGCCAGCTGAGAAAAATAACTTAAGTTGACACAATTCAAAATAAATACAAATATCCAGCTTAGGGAAATGTGAAAATAAAAGAACAAAAGATAATACACCCCTTTAACTATAGTTAGGATATATATTTTTAGTTAATCATTGAAAAGTATATCACCATGAAGAATTTTTCAAGGTAAAATTGAGTATGCCTGAATAAAAAACCACATGTTTTAAAGTTGTTTCAGAATGTAGGTATTATAACAACGTGGAAAGTTAAACTTTCTGCACTGTAACAATACATTTGAAAAGCTATTGGTTGATTTGCATAAACACCAACTTGAACAATATCAAATTAAAATTTATAGCAAGTGAACAAAAGCATCTAACAATTTTGGGACCAAAGATCGAAAGAAAGAATAACTTTTTCTTGTCAAACTATTAACTTAGGCCTACATCTTCACTCTTCATTGGATGCTATTTCATCTATTATTTGATTTTTGTTTTGATCGTGGAGCAAGTCTTTTTCAACATAAATTGACTAAAGGAAAGACAAAATAATTTGGCTTTATAATTTGAAAGTGGCACACAGGTTAGTGAAGATTCCGGACTCACACTGATAATTATTGTAAAACAGAAAATGCTCAAGGTTAAGGCTTATAGCATTTTTCGAGGACAGAATTTTATTTACCTTGTGTTTACCTTGGAAGCTCTGTGACTTGAATGGGGCATAGTTTCCAAAATCCTTTTTTGTGATAGATGGGGTTTGGACTTAAGAAATTTCTTAGTTTAAGCAAATCAATAGGGTCTTCAAAGTCATTTGAATCTGCGTCAGATGGGCTGTTTTGGTTTCATCTGTTATTATTATATTATTATTATTAGTATTATTATTTTATTATTATTATTATTATTATTAGCACCGCGTCTTACTACCCTTCGAGGTTATACGCACTTACGCTAATGTGTAATGGTAGGGTGATTGTGAGATGAAATGAAGGACCTACAGTTTAACGTGGAATCCGAACCACGGTGGGGCCTGGCATTCCCCACATTCACAAGATGTCTTGTCAGAGGTGAAGGAAGGGTTTGGTAAACATATAAATCTTTGCCGGGACCGAGGTTTGAACCCCGGCCGCCACATAGAAGTCTGACACCTTACCCCTAGACCACCAGGTCACCCGTTTCATCTGTTTATTTAGCAATGAGTGGAATTTCTTTGGCATTTCTATTGACAACTGAAATGGATGGTGCAGTTGTTTCTGATTAATCTAACTTATCAACAATCTCCATATTCACATCTGCAAATGAAATTTGAAATTAAGGAAAACAAATAAAATGTATCTGGTTTAATTCCACACATGTCATCAGAAGAATTTTTTCAAAAATAAAAATCTTATATTAAGATTTAGTAAAAAAGGCTTCATATTTGCCTGGAACATTAGGCATCATAGTTCTATTTTTTCTGCACCAGACCAAAAACATTATAAAATCGACTTATTTTAGAGAAAGAAACATGACACACATGTATTACATTAATTTACTACTTTAAATAATTGAAACCATTGCAAACTGAGTATGACAACTACCCAAGCTGTGTGCACTGGTTTAAAATAGGAGGGTGGTAGATAGGAGAATAACAAATAGAGTTGTAACTTTGAAAATCACTAGTGTGCACAAAAGTGTGCGATGGGAGAGGCAGTGGTCAAATGCATTGCAGCCCCCTGACCACTTACCCATGTTACAATGCAACACAGAATTTTTACTCTGAGGGGGAGCACTCCATATTTCAAACTTGCATAGGATAGGGGAAAACACTTTGTTATTTAAAACTTGTGAAAGTTTTATGATGATGTAAGAGATTTTATTACATTCCCCTTGAGAAAATTACATCACACAACAAACAACAATCGTTATACTGCATCTGCCGTGGGGCCCCCTTTGGGGACCTGTTGGCCCATTCTGGTCAGCAATCTCCGACTATCCAACCTGGCCAGGCTGACTTCGCTTTCAGCAAGTATTTTATAATAACTTTTTATCTTTTACTTGGTAGCTCTAGACTTCTCACATTGCTTGTACTCCTCACCTACTCTTTAGTGTTGGCCTATGCCTCACATTGCGAAGAATGATCCACTTATGATTTTTAATTTAAAAATCTTGGCAATTTTAGATCAACAAATGTATTTGTATTATTAATATATACTTAGCTCCAAGAGTCGGTCTTGTATAACGTCCAATGATGTAGAAGTAACAACTAGTGATGTCATCCTTCAGACTACTCCTGAGGGAAGAATCCAGGCCACCAGAAGTCGCAAGGAAAGAGAACGCAACCCAGACAGAATTACTCTTGATAGGTATGCTATAATTTGTTACATGCTGTCCAAATAACATAATTTGGGGTAGAACTTATCATATAAAGTATTATTATTTTTAGCACCGCGTCTTACTACCCGTTCATATAAAGTAAATAAGATTTCTTAGGCCTAATGGAAAAACAAGAATGAGTAAAAGTAAAAGGTGAGAGAGAAATGAGTGGCGTTGATTTGCAATCTAATAGGGTACTTTCATGGAGACGATCTAATATCAAGAAAATCTATGCCACTTCACTTCTCATTCACTCTTCACTTTTAATAATTCTTGTTCTTAGATATTATGGTCTTTTATTTCCAAAATATTAACATTTTATTATTAAACTTAACTTAGTAAATTAATACAAAAATAAAAATATAATTTCTTTAGCTATTTTGACAAGATAAAAAACTTTCCAAAAACGCTATATTGGTCGGCTATGTTGCTTAAATGTTTTTGATAACAGGTGGCTACACTAAAACTAAATCCCAAAGAATTATCGTTTTTTACAAATACGCAATAATCATATTCAAATACCGCACTTAACCTTTTTCATAGCAAACTCAACTCTTGCAAATGAGACACAATTATTTTTTTAGCTTGTTTGAAAAAATCTTGAACATTAACAAATGAAACCACATAATGACGTAACCTCCTGAAAGAATCCCGCTGTACTAAACCAATTACAACCGCCACACTCATTAGAGGAAATCACAAATATAAAAGCCCAAATTAATGTTTATATTATCATACAAATTTAGCTTTCAAACCTCCATTATATAATTAATGTTCTTACACAATCTAACTTAACCTAACCTAACCTTTCATGCATAGTAGATTAAAATTTTGAAAAATATTGAGCAAATAAACACTTAAATTTCTATATGGAAAGATGACATCATACACCACAAATAACAAACTGTAAGGCAAAGAGTATAAGTCAACACAAAAGATAGTCATTGTTTACGTTTATATGCTTCTCCAGTGATTTTAATTAATTTTGTTTTGGTTGTTTGGTTACTCAAAATTTATAAATTCTATATTATTCGTTTTGACTTCTTCTCAAGTACCTACTACCTATGCAATAATAATAAAAATAAAAATAAATAAAACCAATAATAATAAAATAATAAACATATATAATATATATATATATAAAAAATATAAAAACACAAAACAAAGAAAATAGGCCTAATTAAGGTACTATTCCCACATAATTTTCCAATAAGTCAACCTATAACTTAGATAATCAAAACACTGTTCATTTTAGGAGGGGCTTGACTCAGCTGCCAGTTATTGTGGGGGAGCCACGGCTGCGCTTGTTGTCGCTACAACACAACCTGCTTGCTAGATTGGATGGGCTGTCTGCGCTAGGACTTTGTCGCCTTGTGTTTCTTGACCTTTATGATAATCAATTAGAAAGAATATCAGGACTTGATACTCTCATTAACCTTCGAGTACTACTCATTGGTAAAAACAGGTATTGCTCTTCTTTTGTGACTTGTATAAATTTAGAATAATTTGTTATAAATATAGCACAAGTTGCTAGTTTTACATCAAATCATACTTTTAATAACAAATTAAATTTAGGATTTATTTTTTAGAGAAGAATTCCTAATACTTTATTTTGTAATAGGATGGTTGGGAAAGTGGAAATTGTAGAAGCTTTAGACTTACATTAACACAAGTATTGAGTGCATCCCACCCCCTCTGTCCCAAATATATATTTTCTTTGATGGAATGAAATTCCTCCACATTAAACTTAAAGAGCCCAACTCCGCAACCACCCCCTATATGGTAGTACCAAACTTAAGTAGCTCGAGCCAGGTGTCCCATCGGTGTGCGGTTTTCTGTAATTAACTTTTGAAAACAGTGAAGCTTAAACCAGTGATACTGTATTATTTTAGAATAAAAATACTTAAACTGGAACCAATGTTGCTGTTGTCAAGATAAGAATGCTTAAAACCACATTTCAATATGTTTTCTATTCAAGCATAATCTTTGTCTCCAATGGTTGGTTAATGTCTCGTGGTATGGCTTCTTAAATGCTTTACTAACAGTTAAAGACTTATTTTATTAATGAGAATATTTGACATTAGAGTGTATTTGTCTCATACATGTGTACAAAGGACCACAAACTGGAGAATCATCTCTGTCATTGTTATGCTAGCTAACAATCTCCACCTTGCAGAGCTTCAAGGGCATAGATCAAGGCTCTCATTAGAACACACACTGTATCAGATATATATCATAATCATTATCAACTATTTCCAAGCCTAGTAAGTTTAGTAAAATACTCTCATCTTCCTCCTTTAGTAGCTTCCATTCTCCTTTTCTCACTTGCACACTTTCTGTTATCTGCTCTTCCTATCTTCTCATGGTCTTTTTATGATATTTTCTCTACATACTTTATCTCCATCATTATTGTTGATATTTTCTCTTGGTTTCTTACATACCTATAGATCATATCCCCCTTCTTATTAGAACCTCACTACTTTCTTATTTCACTTCAATTAGGCTTCCAAAATATTTTACACTCTAGAGCATTATCAGCTCTATTCCATCCAACTTCATAGCTTTACTATGCCTTATCCTCTTCTATGTCATTATCATAACTTCACACTTCACCGTCATATAACTATTGTGTACTAACCTGCTTTGGTATTGACACTTCATAATACTGGCAGTACCAATTCATCATCGTTGCATGTCAATGAATAATACAACCCCCTCATTATTAGTAAAGATTCTAATTCATCCTGAAAATTTCAAATGATTTGCGTTTATTGGGAAAGTAAAGGTAAAAACGAGCTTTTATTGTTTTTTGTTGAAGGATCCGTCGTATTGAAGGCCTAAGTGTCTTAAGCAAACTAGAGGTGTTAGATCTTCATGGCAACCAGATTTACCAAGTGGGAGGGTTGTCCACACTGGGAGAGTTGAAGGTATTAAACTTGGCCGGTAACCAAATACGAGTAATTGGGGCCACAGACCTTCAAGGGCTGAGATCATTGCAAGAAATGAATCTGAGACGCAACCGCATCAAGCAGCTGCAGGGTTTCACAGACACACCACAACTGCAGAAACTATTCTTCAGCAACAATGAACTTCTCACGTAAAGTATTAAAAGGATTAAACCTTTTATTCAAATTTGATGTCATAGCCTCCAGCTATTAGGAGAAACTCCTTATGCTATTATGTGATGAGCTAAAAATGTTATAAATTAATTCAAAAATATACTTAAACTATTGATTACCTGCATCATTGGTTGCATGTTCAAAAACTTCCACAAAAGATTGGATTGTTGATGATCCTGTCTAGGTATATTAATGGTGGCTTTACTTCCACCCATTGCATTTATCTAGATTCTATTTTACTCATCACTACCTCATTAATCTAACTATGTTTTATACATAATAACATAATTGAATTTATATAGTTATTTCCTTTATATTTATTTTATTGTCTGTCATCAACATTTAGTTATATATTTTAATTTTATATAATATTATCACTATGATTCTTTTGACTTCAGGGTTGAGAACATGAGATGTATTGTAAAGGCCACACAACTCAGGGAAGTTTCTGTGGATGGCAACCCTGTTGCGCTAGGTGGAGATTGCGTGTCATTCCTAGTGTCCTACCTGCCGCAGCTACGGCTGCTATCTCGTATGGAAATCACCCCTGCAGTGAGGGATGCAGCGATGGGCTGGAGGAACACTCACGAGGCTGCCATGACAGGGCGGGTTGATAGTTCCAGTGATGTTAGGCGGGAGGAAGTCATATCCAACGCTCGGACAAACTGGGAGCTGCTACGTTCGCAGACCAGATGTTCTTCATGTGAGTTTTAACCATTGGTCAATTATTCATGCTTGATAGGTAATCAATATTCAATTATAATATTCAAAGATAGTACTGTATGTCAAAAGTATTTCTTCGAAACAATGTTGAAATAAGCTCACCTTCATTCATAAAGTGTACTAGGAGTATGCAAGCATTGAAACTTCAACTTTACTTCAAAATAAGTATCAGCTTTGACTTCGCTTTGAAATAAAATCTGTCCTGGACAGTTACGAATTACCAATAAAAATATTGACAGCCAAAATAATTAATTTATGGTCAATTATAACCATTTTATAATATTATTTAAGTGGTTGAATTGAAGTTGTGTTACGTAACTTTTGTCATATTAGAACAAAATATTACAAACACTTATCCAACACCTTAGCTCAGTAGTTAGTGTCTCTTTCTACTGAGCTAAGGGTTTTAGGTTCAATTCCCAGCATGGGCGAAAAATTATCAGTGGTGTAATGTAGGTTTACCCTTTCACAGTTATGAATTAATGTTTGGGGACTGGATGTTGTGCCTGTCCCAGTCTTAAGTTATATTATAAGGCATATGAAGCTACGACAGACCTAGCAAACTGGTAGTGGAAAATATATGGCTTGAATATAAAACTGACCCAGACAACATGCTGAAAACAATAATAGATGTAAAATTATAAAACATCTGTTCAAAACATTTTCCAAGTGATTTTATTGCATATAGTTATATAAATAACCCGAATAATATAGGGTTTTTCAAGCAAAAAACAACTTTAACAAAAAATATTCGAGCTTTCACAAATCTATGTCTTCTTTACATCATCTCATATAGTGAAGATCAAATCTTTTGTAGTTGTCGATTCCTTGAGTTTGTGGCTTTTCATCTCTCCTCCATCCTTCCATTTTTTTTCTTATTCTCTATCCCATTCCACCTCTACTCTTTGCATTTCATCCTTGGGCATTAAGCTTCTTGCTTTTATTAAATACAATTAATTCTCTTTCCTTTTCATTTTTAAGTATACACACACAATTCTTCTTTCTTGTTTTCCCACTTTTCTCCTAGATTCCTATCCCACTATATCTGCCACCAGCAATCTGTGGTCAATATCTAAAGACAAACTTTGTATCACCCAAACATTTTGCCTTTTCATTTCTTTGTATATAAGGAAGAATTAATCTATTACAGCCCCTTGCTCCCCAAACCAACTGGCTAAAGTAATTTTAAATTTTATGATTTTCTCTTTTCTTCTTGAATCAACTCTTTGCCACCTTCACCCTCCATTTCATGCACAAATTCCAGTAAGCCTCTACCTTCCTTATTTCTCTTTATAGCACTTAATTGATTGTGTGTTTTAAGTGATTTGTTAAGCTTTTGTCAGGTTTAAAAGTGTTTTTCTTTTGTTGCAGCTATGAGCCTAAGCTCTTCACTGCGAGATCTGCGCATGGACCGTGAATTTGATCTGAAAGTCTTATCAGACAGAAATGTACACAGCGATTCTGGTCTGGGCAGCACAGCCTCTTCTGTATGTACAGATCCAAGGGGTATAGTCCCCATCAGTGCTGAGGTTCGACGGCTAAACTTTTCTCGCAGAACAGTGTCTCATGAGTCGAAAGGCTCGATTAAAACTGTATCGTCCAACAGTGTGGATTTTTTCAAGCTGCCACCCATTCTAGCGGTTTTATCAAAGTGTGTTTGTTTTATTTCTATCATTAGTCACTATGGTTGACTATTTCTATTTACTTTCGCTAGACTGTTAAATTTTATTGGTAGCTCTGCAGTAATGTATTTATATTTTAGATATTTTCGCAGACAGTTTTGTTTTGTAGAGTGCATTATTAAGATTCTCCTTATACTCAAGTCCAATTTGTTATGAGTATTGTTACTTTACATATAATAATTTACATTTGTCAGACCAGGGGTAGACTAGCTTGCAACTATTATATTATAGATATAAGTTAATTACTGAACAACTTTATTATCAGATTAATATAGTATAATTCTTTTTCAATATAGCACTCCCACCGATAAGCTAGGCCCGGCTGAAATATCATCCGGGGAAACAAGTGCTGGCTTGCGTCGGTGTGACAGTCTGTCAAGTGTTGAGCCTAACGTAGATAGTTCACAAAGTTCACTAACAAGTGATTCTAGCAGTGGCAGTAGCAGTGGCGAAGAGGATGACCTTGTGTCCAGTGAGGAACCCCCAATCGTAATTAGTAAAATTTGCGAGAAGCCTTTGAGCAGGAACATCAAGAGTGCCACACAATATCGCAAACATTTGTCTAGGAGGATTCAAGCTAGAGCTACAACTAGCAGGCCGCAGCAGAAAACAGTCGGTAAAGTACGAGAGCAAGGTATGAAATATTTTACATTGAAAATATAATTTAGTAATGAATAACTACAATTCAAATATTATATTAAATTAAATAGGTTTTTAGGAATTACACCTGGACACAGGAATAAAATTAACCTGAAGGCCTCGGTTCAATACCTGTATCTAGATGTGTTTTTTCATCATACTAATCATACTAATTGTTTCACTTTGGAGATGTGCCTAAATTTATCACTCAGCTTACCATAGTAAACTATCAATGAAGAAACAGGTAGCAAATCTTGATTCATTGTTACCTGGTCGTCACCAGAGGAAGAGAATAACTCCACTACAAAGAACCAACAAATGTATCTCGGTGGAAGCATGTTCGACCGGTGTTCCTGATTCTAACTAAGGAACGAAAAACTTAAGTTTGAATTTTGTCTGAATACTTACTGGATTGTTTTTCGACAAAAGTATATTCCCATTTTTTTTCTCTGCAAATGATGATGCATTTTCTCAGAACTTACCTTGTCATTCTTTAAATTAAGTTATTAAACATTGTGTTTAACATATAAATTTAAAATGAATATATTATTGGGGTTACAAGCTTTTAATGAAACAATTAATATTACACACACTAAACATCAACTGTTTCCGGCCTATGGCTAGGTCACAGACAAGGAAATAACAGACACACAACCTTACAGGAGATTTGCTGCACCTCTCGAGTCAGGTATAACTTAAAATATCTAGTGATAACAGTGCTTCCAAGTGAGAATTATTCAAAACAACTCACTTTCAAAATGCTCCTCGTGAGAAAGACGAGCTGAGAGCTAAAAGGCAAGAGCTGTTGTCTCTCTCTGAAGACAATAGTCCAGGTAGCGGTAATCCCTTACCCTGCCTCACCCCCGTTTCATTAACCAAAACTTTTCAAATAATTGAGTGTGTTGGACCCAAACATACATATTATAGAGATGTATACATTTTTTTACACTGAAAACTCTTTCAGTATAAGATTATTTTACTATAATAGAACAATATTTTCATAAATTAATAATTGCAGATTTTCTTAAAAAATAAATATTTCCATCACAATAAAAGAGAGTTTAGTAAAGTGAGTTAAATTGTTGACTGTACAAAGTATATGAAAAAATACTCTTTAACTATTCCTACATATTGTTTTAATCACAGCTATATAGTTTATCGTTTATGTTTAATAAATTATTTTATCTACTAAAATGTAAAGAAAAAAGTTATATTTATGTAGTTTGGACAGGCTTGAAACTAAAATTATGATCGCTTTCATCAAAAATCAATACAATAATATTACAGAAATGAGATTTGACAGAAATTTAAATTAAAATGTGTCAAATAAATTTAGACATTGATATATTTCATAATATTCTAGTCTCTTGATTTCATACTGTACTAGGTCAAGCTTTGACGTATTTCGCTATAGCATTCTTGCTTTATTGGTGAACAACCAACTGTCATAATTTTGATAGTTCCTTTGTGTACAATCCTGAGCTAACCATGGTAATCACAAACCAGTTATGGCAATTAATAAATAAAAAACTTAGAAAGAAAATATTACCTAGTCCACAAACTTAGTGCACACTCCATTGACAACGCAAACTTTACCCAAGCACGGTCCAAGAAACATGGCATCTCAGCAAATAGCATGAATTAAATAATAGACTCCTTTACATAAATACATTAAATATGAAGCATCGTGATTTTCCAAAGAAAATCATAGCCACCAAGCTATGTCACCTGAAGTGGTTGATTTTAATTGTTATGTCGCTCCTAGATATTTGATAATAGCTATGTGTTTGTAAATCTAATGTATCCACTTTAAGATAGTCTTTAGTTTTTGTATTCATTTACTTTTAGTCCTTTAAACTTTTTTTTCCTGTGCCTTTACAAAGTTATAAAGTTAGTGTTCCACCATATCGAGTTTTTGTAGTTTAGGGAATTTTAGGGCCCCCTCCCATTTCCCAGTAGTAAATTTTCAAATTTAAAACCTTACAACTTTATGGATATGTGGGGTAGTCATTTTATCAACTTACCGAATTTAAGTTTTCTTTTGGAAAGATGGCAATTTACTCTCATTTCCAAACCCCTCTCTCCTCTTCACCCTCCTTAACTCTCATAATTTCAATTTGAAATTTTAATACTTATGTGGTTATTTTATATGAATTTTTACGTGCTTAACAAATTTCAACCTAACCACATCGAAAAGAGTGTTCTATATTGGTTGTATACATTTTAAGCGCTGCCATTTCCTTGGTTTCAATTTTGGAATTCCATTTGTTCAGACGTCATTCGGCTACCCGGAAGGTCTTTTAAATTACATGGTGATATTTCAAGTTTCTGCCTCTACAAAATTGTAATTTATATAGCTTTGGGAACATTTTGAGGGGACCATCCCTCCCTATTTTCTGCTCCTTCATTTTGAAATCTAAGAATTCAGAACTTGATACTGTTTGAGTTGGTCTTTATACTCGCCTGACTAATGTCTAGTTTTAGACATTTGAGACCCCTTTTATCACCAGCCTCTTAAGAAATAATTAATATTTAAAATGTATTTGTGGTTATTTGAAGTTATCCTTCTACATTCCTGACAAATTTAAATTGTCTACCTCCTATCCTTCCCTATTTCCCGTAGTCTCATTTTGAAATTTAAAATATTCAGACTTTGTTGTTAATTTGAGTGGTCCCTATATATTCGTGATAAATTCCAGATTTATACCACAGAGAGTAGTAGTTTATCCACTGGTTTTGAAAATTTTAGCTTTCCTCTCCCCATTTTTCTAACTCCCACTTCAAAATCTCAAATCTAAGACTTTTTGTTGTCTGAAACTGTACTTCTATCAGCATGCCAAATTTATATTATCTACCATACTTTTTTTTTATATATAAACACCTCCTTATTTCCTGGACTCCCACTTTAAACTTTATGTATTTTCAGACTTTTATAGTTATTTGGAGTGATATATTTGCCTATATGAAGAATTTCAGTTTTATACCACACTGAGAAGAAGTTGTTTTTAATAGTTCTTTTAAAATTTTTTTAACCATCTATTCCACTTTTTCCAACTCACTCTGAGAAATTTAAAATTCTAATATTTATTTGGTTATCTGAAATTTTATTTTTACCTGTCTTTCAAATTTTAATTTTAACCTCATCTCAAAAATTATTTCTATCTGTACCGCCCCCATTTCCCATAATTTAATTTTAAAATTTTCATATTTTTATGTTTATTTAGAGTTGTCCCTATACCTACGAATTTAAGTTCTCTATCACACAGAGAAGTAGTTGAAGAATTAGTTTTGGAAATGTTGACCATGGCCCATTCCCTCACCATTTCTTCCACTTATGCTTAGAAATTTCAAATATTAAGATTTATTTGGTTATTTTAATAGGTCCTTTACCTACTTGACAAATTTAAATATTCTATTACAGCTTGAAGCAGTTTTTATTTTTACAACCCTTCTCTCCCCCCCCCGCCCCCATTTAAAATTAAAAATGTACAGACTTATGGCTATTTGGCATGATCCCTTTACTTATCTTCCAAATTTAAATCCTTTAACACCCTTGGAATTAGTTGTTTCTATTAGTTTTGTAAATTTTTAAGCTAATTTTTCTATCATTTATAATTTTCCATTTTTAAGATTTATTTGGTTATTTGGAGTTGTCCTCCTAACCGACTATCAAATTTAAATTTCCTAGCATACATAAACGTTTTTTTTTTTTTTCTGTTTCTATCCCTTCCCCTAATTCACAGGGTTCCGCTTATTGAATAAAATTTTTCATAATTTTATAATTATATGGAGTGGTCTCGTTAGTTATCTGCAAATTTTCAATCTTCTACCACCCTGAAATATAGTTATTTATATCAGTTTTGGTAGTATTGAACACCCCACCCACTTTTCTCCAACACACCTTGGGACCAATCGTATGTATGCCATACATAAATTAATTTCATATTAGTAGTATTCTGAGACTCAATAAAACCCCCATTTATCAAATTTCATGTTGATTGGAGGACATAGAATTCACCACTACTTTTTGTCCCTTTACACTTCTTCAGGCGATGAAATTTGAAAAACCTTAAAAACATTCTCACCCAATTTTATAAAGAAACATTAATTTTAAAATTCAAGGTTCTATATCCACTAGTTCAAAAGATGCACGTTTAGTTAGAGGTTGAATTTCACAAAATTTGGTCTTATCTCTGGCCTGGGCCAAAAAGGAACCTTTACTTAAAATTTCTAAGTTTCCATGTTTGAAACCATTAAGTCCTTCTGACAAAACCATATACTCCCCCACCTCGTTTATTGTGTCTACAGGCAAAATTTGCCTTGTAGTTTGGAATTTTAAGCAATAATATCTCATTCCTGTGTATCCACACTCATGTTAATATCACTAAATCAAGATTTAGTTTAATATAAGAGTGAAAACATTATAAATCCTCAAATTTGTGCTCTATACTTCTAGTATTTAGATATAGTATTTTTAAATAGCAGTTAAAAGGGACTATTTGGCAAAATTTAATGGTAGATAAATGTTTTCAATACATACTTATTCTATGATATCAGTTCTGGTATCTACAAAGTAAGAAATCGTGTAATAAAGACAAAACTACAAACTAGTATATAAGTTGTATAATATTAACTAGTTTCCAAGGCTAATAATTAGGCCTACCTCAATAAATAAATTGTATGGGCTCTCTCCTTTGTCTAAAAATGGTAAAATTTACTTAAAATTCTTAAGATTTGTGAAACCAGATGAGACATATTTGCAGAAACAAGATGGAAAAAAGAGCATCACATTCCATCAAGAGTCATAAATGAAAGAAAGGTATTGTTCATTATTCATATTTTACAGAAACAAATTGTTCAAAAAAAGCATAATAATCAACTCCCAACATCTAAGACCTTAATTAAAAAAAAAAAATTGCCAATAGCTCGGAAGCTAAGGACCATCTATAAATTATGTAAGAATTTTTTGGAGTGGAGATGGGGGTGATCAGTATTTTCGTACATTTTTGTGGGGATGGGCAGAATCCATCTTAACTAAGGATTTTATCAATGTTTATGGTGAGACAAAATCTAAAAAAAACTCTGCTACAGGTGTGGTCAAAAAGGTTGCACCTAGCAATGACAGATGGCGCTAAAGTGTAACCTACATACATACACAGCTATACATAACTATAAACTGCTATTTACTTGTGATGTATTACACCTAATTGTACTGCAATAAGTATTCTATAATTTCACATCACCAATTCTTATGTCTAAAATAATATAATTTACCAAATCATAAAAATTTTTTACGTAATATTGGTAAGGGTACAGGGGGGAACAAAAAATCTTATGGTCCTATACTTAGAGGGATTTTGGACGAACGAGATTCGAAAATAATGAAAAAAAGACTTACGCAATTTATGAGCAGTCCCCTATTGGTTTTATAAAAATGTATTCCAAGTAAAGGTTTTTTAAAAATCTTAATGTTACTAGAACCTTAAAAATAATGAGTTATCTCGTGTATCAAATACTTGCGAAGATATGATTAAAATTGGCAATATCTGCTTATGTAAAGTACCCTTAAAATTATGTTCATGGGATGATTAGAATGGCCATTTAGTTTATAATGATAAACAATTCCCAGATACTAAGTTTAATATAAATCATCACAGCGGATTTTTATATAAATTGTTTTTCTCTTTTTTTACTTTTAGTAAACTACCCTCAATTTTGAGGTAAATTATATCTAATTCCGAAAACTCCTTGGAGGAACCTCATAAAAAACCATAGATAATGAGTTTCAGCCAGATCAGTAAAATAGTTTCGGCTCTAGGCCTGGATAATATCTAGACACACAGGCAGACGGCATCACAAAAAACACTTTTTCGGTTTTGGGTGTTGGCATTTATCAAAATTTGGACTTAAATTTTTTTACGATCAGTAAAATAATCACAATTTATAAAGCAAAAAGTAGTAAATATTACATTGGCCACTTATGTAAGATTTTGAGTCAATACAGTCCTAATGTCCCATTATTTGAACACTATTTATTTCTAGCTTATCAACTATAGTTCCTATAGTCTTATGAAGTGTTTAGTCAGGTAACGGTACATATTTGAGCTTTTACAGACTGTATCAGCTAAAGTGTTTTATTGAAATACCCCTCCTATCCAAGCCCACTATTTAAAAGTCAAAGTTGTTAACCTAAAGTCTAAGCCAAACAGCTGGTTTTGTTTGTAACATATTCACAACTATTCAACATTAAACAACTTATAAAGCCTTACATTATTTCAACGTTTCAAAATGGAACACGCTACAAATTTTACTTTAGATACAATAGTCTAGATTCATAGTAATATGTGCAAAACACAGTTAATTCATTAAATTCAATTGGGTTCAAAATCAGCTTAAAGTCACAAGTACTCAACTCTCCAAAATTCACTCAATGAGATGGAATTATTGGTGTAATACGTTCTTAATTTCTGCGTCGGTTTCCCTAAACAATGAATGTTCAGCTTTGCAGTCCACTGCAAGTGTTTGTGGATTCTAACTTTAAGGAGGTGGCTTAGTGCAAATAGTTTGTGTTTTTTGCATTGTTTAAGCGAGTGAGGGTATATTAACCTTATTTTCCTCAATGCCTTTCCCAACATATGCGTACAATGCCTTCTTTGTGTTGCACATCAGGAAATTGCTCAATAAATGTTTCTAGGACAAGGTCCATGATGTGTGTGAACATATCTGTGGGGGATTTGATATTCCCTAAGTCATCTCACCCTTTGTTGAGATATGCTCTATGAAAAATAAAATAATCATGTAATGACTCCATGTTGGCATCACACTTTGTTAATATATTCAGGCAGTGTTTAGAGTGACATCTCCGTTATATCTTGTATGCAAGATAGCCAGCAACATATTTAAAAGATCGAGCAGTAAAACAAATAAATATCGAATCTTAATTTGTGATGATAAAATAACGTTAAAATTGAATGTGTAGAATTTCATACTCATTAGTTCCTATTTAAAATACCATTAATTTAACAACCAAGTATGTTAAATAGTAGACATGAAAGCAGTTTGAGATACCTAATTAGTTTGTATCTCGCGTATCAAAATAATATTGATGTAGGCTACAATTGGTTTACACTGAAAGGTTACAGCAATACTTTAATGGACTAGACTAGACTATAGCCATATTTTATAAGCTACATTTCTACACCATAGTAATTCATAAAAGAAAGCCTGCTGCCTTTTAAGATAAATGGGCCCTATATGATTCATTGAAAACTAACCGATTTAACTTTTATTGACAGACAGAACACACATCAGTGGTCGAAATATAAGGCAGGATTCGCAAACTCACGGCCCATGAGGCATAGCTGACCAGCCCATTTGTCTGCAATATCTTTATATTATTACTATTCGGCCTGCATTCATGTACTCACACAAAATACAATAGTTTAACTTTAGTGTTTACTACATAATTTTGAATAACAGAAACCCTTAGAACTATTTTAAACCATATATTTTTGTTTTAACTTTAAATAAGAGTGTGAAAATTTTAATCTACACCAGGAAAATACCAGTTTTTAAATTATTTCAGATATACATTAATTATTTTAAATGCATATCAGCAAATAGATATTATATACCTGCATTAGTGGCCACGCGATATTGTATCTTGCCTCCTCTATCAAATAAAGTCATGTTTTAATAGGGTCATAATTTGTGAGATTGTTTTAAACAAGATATCACACATTAAAAAAAAAATTAAAATCTAAACTTTATAACTGGTCAGACAGAACTTTCGCCTTCATTTTGGTGAAAACAATATTAAAAAATATCTAACCACTTCTTAAATAAATTGGTATTTCTAAACGTCTGCAATTCTTCTCAGTGCTCCTTAACAAATATAATTGCAGCCGGCAGCAAGTCAGAATATAAAAAAGGCCCATTGTGTTTCAAGTTTTCTTTGTAATGTGCATTCAGAGTAAACTTATTTGTGTGGCGGAATTAGGGTATATAGAGATGAGGGGTGGGGTTAGAGACGGGGAGGTTGCTCAGCGCTACCTGAAGATTGCTTGGTGATAGTCGACTAGTTAACTCGATGAGCTCATATTTTGCATCTGCCTTCTAGTAAATTTGAGTTTAAATTGAGTCGTTTAAAAAATGCTAACTTGATTGCGCTGTAGTCACCTGGGACCGGACCTAGCGATTCCAACATTGAAGGCGTAAAGCCTCGAAAAGGAATGCAACACGTTTAACCTAGTGGTTGTGGATCTATTATTTCCTTGTATGTGGGCTAGGACGGTTTAGTAAAATGCCTCCATCTTCTCTCCTTCCACTATTATTCTCCTCTCACATGCACACTTTCTTTTATTTACTGCTCCCATCTCTTTCTTGGGCTCCCTTTCAATATTTTTCTTCATACTTTTCTCCATCACTCTCTTTGGTATTCTCTCCTTTTTCATAATTATATGCCCATACCATCTCAGTATTCTTCCTCTACTATCTTTTATGTACTTCCTGTACTCCCATTCTTTCATGGATGGTTTCATTCTTATCATTTTTCTCCTCATGAAAACATTTTCGTGGCCTCCACTTTCCTAGTCTTCCTAACATTCAATGTCCATGTTTCTACTGCATATATGACTATGTACTATATATACTATACACCTTTTACAGCACTTATTATATACACTTCAAGTGTGTATCCTAAATCATCATTTAAGACCTCTGGTATTGTTGCCTCATTTTATAGTTGTCATCTAGGATTTGAATCAGATATATCAATAGCATTAGTGTGGCCAACCTCAGCAGGGTATGTATATGTTTTTTTATATAATTATAAATTCTCTTTGAATAAATAACTTTTTACCTTTTTCAACAATTCACATCTTTGTACCCTTTGAATAAAACCTTTCGCCATTAGTGTATCTTTTTTCCAGGAGGTGACTTTCTTGTTGAAATTTGTGGCCGGGTGTTGAATGTGTATGGTCAAGGATCGTTGCGTTTTATCGACCGGCCTTGGAGTGCAGGGAAAGCCTCTGATGTCAACACTGTCAAATTTAACTACGTCAATTTCAACAGTATGGTGTATATCCTGCCTCGTATCAAGCAGCGTTTCCCAGGAGCAGAGCACTTCTTGTTCCGAGAGACCAACATATTTTGTCTTGGACAGCTTAACGCTCTGGCTGACATTCAAGGACTGTCTTCACTTCGAATTGAGATGGAAGGAAATCCGATAATAAAGAAAGATTGGAGATCATATGCTATATACAGGCTTTCTCATTGGGGATTGCACATGATCAATGATAAAGAAGTTTGTATAATTTATTTATTTATACTGGACAAGTTTCATCTCATGACCATTCTTACAATTTTGATAATTAACTATATCATAAATTTAACTTAAGCATAAGGTTGAATACCTAATAAAAAAAGATTGAAGTTTGATATTTTAAACATAATTCAAATTTACAATTATTGTTTTATTTACCTAGATACACAAAATTTGATGTTCAATTTTCCCAATAGTTAAGGTTGTGTGAAGCTTCAAAAACTTTAACTTTGCTTTAAATATATGTCAACTTCAACTTTGCTTTGATCATACATTCTGGCTTCAATGTTCATGAATCTTTGGCAATAGAATTATTGATATATAAAATGCACATTAAATTTTTTTAAATGTACTTTTTACATTAATGTGCCAAAAATGTGAAGTAATTAAATAATTATGTTGTGATAGTAAATAGATTTATCAGCTTAAGCCGAAATATGCTAAATGTCTTTGCAATAAAAGTTTTATACAAATTTATAATCATCATCATCAGTTTACAGCCAGTGGTCAGGTCTGTTGGAACATAAGCCCCTTCTACCTATTATTTCTACCTACCACCTCCTCTCGTCTCTGCACTTCCTTCATCCACCTTTTCCTTGTTCTTCCTCTTGGCCTTCTTCCCTACACATCAATATCCAACATCTTTGGTGTCTCCTCCCCCTCTGTTCTCTCCATTCTTGTCACTCCTATAGTACTTCTCAGATTTCATTTTACAGGCTTGGATTCATCCATTCTGCTCCTTGTTAGCATGTAAAGTTATATAAATATGCATATTTTAAATATAATATATATGTTATATTTCCAAAATAAAATGATAAAAAATATTCCAACTTTTATTTGTTTTCAAAAATATGTTATATATTCAAAACGACTTCAATTGATTTTTTTTTAATTGAACTTAACATACACCCTGATAATTATATAGTTTACCCATCTCAAATGGTTGATATTAATGCATATGATACATATATAAACCATTACTTTTAAAATAAAAAATATATATTTTTTTTTTGAAAACCTCATATTTGTAAGGGTATATTAATAGAATGAAGCATTTGTCTGTCATGAGCATTGCGCGATATCTACCACACGCAGAGGTCTGAAATTTTAAAATTAGTAGCCACTGTGCATAAATATATGCACCTTGAAGTTCTCGACTTTTCTATGATTTCCCCAGATCATTTCCTAAAATTCCTGACTCAAAAGTATGTCATACCCGTCTTCCTTCTCTTCCCCCCCCCCCCCCATGTTCTTATGAATAAGTAATAGTAGGTTTTCAAATTTATTAAATATTTTTATTTGTATTAACATAGCTACTAGGAATTATAAAATATATTACACAGCAACAAACTAAAAAATACCGTTGAGAATCACATTGTAATTTACTGATTTAATGATTATTATATTTCATAAGTAAAACAACATTTTCTCAGGTTTTTTAATTCCCCAAATTCCTGAACTTATTCCGTATTTTTTCCCTGTAAAGCACTTGATTACCCAGGCTTTCTTCTGCTAATTAAAAATAATACAGGTTGTATTTGAATTATACAACCATGTTTGTGTGGGGCTACTCTGCAGATAACAGAAGAAGAAATGACATCGGCCTGTGATGAATTTCAACCCTTAAGCAATATTGTGCTTCTCTCTCTACCAGACACTTTACTGCAACCTCTTCTTACTCGCTTGCACCTGGAGGGGAACCGGAGCAACAACCAGCCAAGTGCAAAGCAATGGTTGTTTAATGCAGACCCTGCACTCAGAAGCGTTGTTAGCAAGGAGGCCTTACAATGGAGGAAAGGAGGGTTAAGTCAGGTCAGTGTTGATTTATTTATTTATTGCATCTTAATAGACTGGGCTATATACATTTGAATCGCACTGAGGAAGGTAAAATTTAGAGGAAATAAACCTGCATTTTCATGGAGGTAGAGTAGGAAACGTAGGTTACCTGACAGTCTAGGGGTAAGGTGTCAACTTATGTGCTGGGGTTCGAGGTTCAATCCCAAGTCCCGACACAGATTTATCTGATTGCCAAACCCTTCCTTCACCTCTGACAAGACGTGTATTAATCACAGCTTGTGAATGTGTGGAATGCCAGGCCTCCATCATGGTTCGGATCCCACGTTAAAATGTAGGTCCTCCATTTCATCTCACAAACACCCTACCACTACACATTGGCGTAAGTGCGTATAAACCGAAACAGGTAGTAAGACGCGGTGCAAATAATAATAATAGTAGGAAACCATCTCGGGATACCCGGCCGGGATTAAAACCCTGTCTCCAGCAAACAAGACAAGATGAGCAGGACAGTTAGACCTTTGCAGGCCGTCAATGATAGCTGTAATAGTTTTGAAAAGATTATTTGTTTACTAAAATACCTGATAGATGATTTTCATTTATTTGAGGTATTTAATGTGCACTTTCTTAATTTAATACCGTAGCTCAGTCGGTAGCGTATATTTTTACTGAGCTAAGGGTCCTAGGTTCAATTCCTGGCATGGCAGAAAAATTTATCATTAGTGAAATGTTGGTTTACCCTTTCACAATGACAAATTAATGGGCGGGGACTGTATTTTGTGCCTGTACTAGTCTTAAGTTATAATATATAGCATATGAAGTTACAACGGGCCTAGCCATCCAGTAGTGGAAAATATATGGCTTGAATAAAAAACTGACCCAAGCCACAGTCTAAAAACAGTAATGTATGTAAAGTAAATGTCCACTTTCTGAACCAACTAACTTGTATAAAGAAGAGATACAAAATACAGCCGTTCTGTCATTAATTTCATCATTGTGAAAGGGAAAACTCAAATTTCACCAAAATATATTTTTTTTTACCATGCCGAGAATTGAACTCAGGACCCTTGACTCAATAGACAGACATGCTACTGACTGAGCTAAGGTGTCAGACCTTATGGATGAAAAAATAGAATTGATGTTATTACGATTGGTTGTGAGAAGCTTATTTTGGTGTCTTTGTTTAGTAATAACATGCTTCATTAGCATTACTAGGAGCGATTTTTAAAACTATTGTTGTGTCATCTTGGGTTGAAACTTGCAAAATAATTAACATGGTATTCTGAATCATTTGTAAAATGCTAAGAATATTAAATGCTGGTTGATGTACTGACAGGAAGATATAATGTGGAGACGTAAAGGCCGTGCATATTTGAGTGACCTCTTGGATACAACATGCGCTGCGGTGGAGAAACTGCACATGCTGGAGGAGCAATGGCCGTCCATCCTGTCAGAACTGGTCACCGAGACACTGGTTGACTATTCCCACTTAGATTCCTACATGAAGAAGTGCATGCAAGGGTTGAAACTTTAACAGACATCTCACCTGTATATTCGCTTTTCTTTTAATCACGTCTTACTACCTTCCACTAATGGGGTAAGTGTGTCAAAGGTAGGATTTTAAAGAAATTTACCCATAATTTTGTGTAGAGTGGAAAATTATAAAAACTCTGCCTCAGTACAGCCATTTGAGATTTTAACCTTAACCTCCCTGTCATCATGCGTCTTACTTTAGGGTTATACACTTAGGTACTAATTACTCTAAGATGTTAGGGATTAGAAAAGTTGAATTTAAAGGAAGTGTACCCGCATTTGTATGAAGGGATAGTAGAAAAACATTCAGGAAAAGCAACCCTTAGTACACCTGATTGGGGCATGTTCTTTCATATATGAGATTATCCAACTAAAAAGTGAATAATAAGTGTTCCTTGAATAATGATATTCTAACTAAATGGCTTTGAATAAAACATTGGAAAAATCATGTTAGCACAATTATATCGACAAACTTGCTGAAATAAGAGTAATTAGTCAAGGTAAGCCTAATGTTTTGTTTTCAGGTTAAAGCACTAATCAAAAGTTTAACCCCAAACCCCAGCACCAAAAATAAATAATTGTTTTAATTAGATTGTTTGCTCCAGGTCCCGGAATGATTAAATTGAAACTGTATACAAAGGTATTTCCCTTAGGTTAAACATTGTAAAAGGGAGGCAGACATTTGATTTGATTAAAAAAATATGTATATGAAAGATGATGAATTAGCTACCTTTATAAGTAATTATTTGAGCTTACTCACTAGACATGGAAAAAAAAGCCACTTTTATTTGTTGAATGTTTAACAATGAGGAGGTCAAATGGCCAAATGATTTTACATCAAAATGAAAATTAATAAAAATAAGGAAAGATAAACTAATTAAGAAAAATTAAGGGAAGAAAATGTAGAATTCAAAGATTAGTTATTATTATTATTATTATAGCACCGCGTCTTACTACCCGTTTGGGTTATACGCACTTACGCTATTGTGTAATGGTAGGGTGAGTGTGAGACGAACTGGAGGACCTAGAGTTTAACGTGGGATCCGAACCACGGTGGAGGCCTGGCATTCCATCAAAGATTAGTTATGTTTTATTTGTAATTTACTCTAAATAACTTGAATACGCTACATTTGTGACTCTACAAAATATATAATATGTTAATTTAATTGTCTAAATATTCTAGTCGTCGTATCAACTGTTTCCAGACTGTGTCCAGGTCAGTTTAGTAAAAAGCACCGTTTCTCCATTCATTTGCACACTTTTTTAGCCTCCCTCACGGTCTTTTTCCTACATAGATTTCCCATAATTTTCTTTCGTATTCTCTCCTTCTCCATCCTCATTACATGACCATACCATATTAATCTTACACCCTCTGCCCCACTCTTTCCTGGTTAACTTCATTCCCATGGCCTCCAATTTCATAGTCTCTCATGAACATATTTCTGCTAGTAATTTGCATTAAAAAGCTTACTAATATAATATTTTTAGTCAAAAGACATTAATGCACTTATTTTTATTAAAGGCTAAATGCACCAAATTTGTAGCTATAGTAGACACTACATTAGTAAGAACATTTTGAACTAAAAGGGAATTTTGAATCTTAGTTTCCATCTACTGACTTATTTCCAGTGATAAAAATAAAACCTCTTGATTTATATTCTAAAGCTCTAAAGCTGCTGCATTAACAAAGTGCAGAATTTTATCAGTATTGTCTAATAAATTTAGCACATTATATTAGTGACAAAAAAAACTTATATTAAATGTGTGTAGATAATTTAGTTTGCATCAAGTGTAGGAAGTGAGCTTGATACTTTTGTTTTAGTCATATTGATCTTTGTAAACTTATCCTAGTCATAATTATCTTTAAAAGTAAATTGTTCTATTCATGCTTAGAAAGTAAGTACCAAATTGTTATTAGTATTAAATAAGTACATGTTGTCTTTGCTTCTTTATAGTTAATAATTTGTGCATAAGATACTTACTACTAATTTTATTAATATATATATTATTATTAGCACCGCGTCTTACTACCCGTTCGGGTTATACGCACTTACGCTAACGTGTAATGGTAGGGTGATTGTGAGATGAAATGGAGGACCTACAGTTTAACGTGGAATCCGAACCACGATGGAGGCCTGACATTCCCCACATTCACAAGATGCCTTGTCAGAGGTGAAGGAAGGGTTTGGTAATCAGATAAATTTGTGCCGGGACCGAGGATTGAACCCCGGACCCTAGCACATAAGTCTGACACCTTACCCCTAGACCGCCAGGTCACCAATATATATTATAAAACAACTTAAAAAACTTAAGGATTTCAGGAGTAGACATAGATAATCAACAAATTAAAACGATAAATATTTTTATCATGGTTGTAAATTACAAATAATGGTTTCAGCTATCTTAAGTTGGGCTTAAAGAGAAGTTATGGTTGTGAAAGTTAAGAAAGTACAAACTATTATTGTTTAATGTTGGGATAGAAAGTCAAATAATATTATCATGAGATTTATCACATTAAAATTGTAAGCACCTTTTCTGTTTGCTTAAACATGATTTGCAAACTATTTCCGAACATATAGTGATAATAATACATAAAAATATTTGAGATAGAATATTTTAGAAGCCTTCATTATGTCCAACACACAAAAAATGTTTGTCTAGTAACCGTCCCAAGTACAAATAATATGGTTTCTGATTACTAAAATATTCTGTAGTATTGGCCATTAAAAAAAGTGCCTGCATTTTGAGTCTAATCAAAAACATTTTTTTAAGATAAATAAAATTTAAAAGAAATACTGTAAAGACAATTATTTATAATATTAATCTATTTTATTTATGATGACATCACATACCCTATACAATTTTCACAATATGTACAAACATTTCAGTTATGACTACTGTTATTTATATTTGTGTAGTTTTTGTGAAAATCTAGAACACAATATGTTAATTATTTATTGTATGGCTTATTATGAAAATACTTCCTGCCCAATAGTATTAGTAATAACAAGCTGTAATGGTTTATATTGATTTTTAAACACGTTTGTGTTGAATTTTTGCCTTAATTTGCTATTTAACCATTCAGAAATTATTGATGTATTAAGTAAATTTCTATTTTGTTATATCTAATTTTCCATGTTTAAAAGCCTTTCAGGCCTATTTTACTGAATGTATCATATTTTTTTAAATTAGAAATGATTTTGTTGTAATTTTGTTTAGGAGAAAAATTTCAAAAATATCGTTGAAAAGAAATCTATTTTTAAATCAAAAAACCTGTAGCATTTAATTAAATGTTTATTCTTTCTATCATTATAGTTATCACAAGTAAATACTAATTAGCAAATAAATTTTAGTTAAAATGTAATTACACATTTTAATTTTTTAAATATAAATTTATTAGCAATAGCTATACTATGGTGCTTAAATTGACTGTACACATAATTTAGTACTACTCATCTCAATAGTACTCTTGAATCGTCCTATTTTGTGTCTGGAGTGAAAACATGGCACCACCAATTTTGAAACAATATTAAAATATTTTGTAAAAATTAGAGACAAATCAAACACACTAGTTTCATCATCATCAACCATTTCCAGCCTGTGGCCTCTGTTTTTCCATCACTTTTCCTCCTTTAGTTACACAAATTTCAATTTGTTTAAAAATGAGGTGGCCCGATTGCGAAATAATTTTATAATAATGGAAATTGATAACAATTTAAAAAAGGAAAAATAAACTAATAAGAGTAAAGTGATGATGAAAGCCACATTTGGAAAGAGGAAAAGTGTGGGAAGAATTCAATGCACTGTAATGCAATAGATTGACCCTAAGGAGTATTTGAAAGCATTGACCATTTATCATTCTAATTATTCATATATTCAAAAATATTTTACATATAATTAAACATATTTTTCTTTATTTAAATTTTACAACCTATTACGTGGCGCTTAAATCACGTCTTCCTCTAAATTATTTACTAGTTAGTTCGCGCCTCGTGGTAAGATGGCAGCATCTGCTGGAGCTAAACTTAAGAAATGTTAACGTCTTTTAAAGTATTTCCTCTTCGAGAAGCTTCCAAACGCAATAGGTATTTTTCTTTCTGGGTTTGTAGGTGTGTAATTTACCGTTAGGAAGATTCCTTCGAGAAGCTTCTATTGAACTCAGATATATGTGACTTTTTGAAACTCCGTATTTTCACTGTGCAATCAGTCGTGGTTTTGAATGGACGTGCTTTAAGCGATCAGTGATTATAAGTTGATAGGCCCTCGACATGATCGTGTTTCGATTAGAAAATATTAATAACAATATGATTTCAATTTAAAGAATAAACAGATATCAAACTTTATGTGATATATTATCATTTATTAAAGTCTAATGATAAGGAACGTGGCATTTATAATCAAAAATATTACGAAGTGTAACAAATGGCGTCCAACGAGGGGCGGAACGCGAAAAGTGTAACAAATAGCATTCCAACGAGGAACAGGAAGAAACGTAATGTAACAAATAACAAATAGCATTCCAACGAGGAACAGGAAGAAACGTAATGTAACAAATAGCGACACAACGAGGGGCTGAAGAAACGTAATATAACAAATGGCGACACAACGTGGAGGTTAGTATGCAACTATTAACGCTCGCCAAGACTCGTAATGTAACAGCACAAAGGTAATAGGTATGGGTTTGTGAGATTGGGTTTTTTCACATTCGAGTCGAGTATTCCTAAAAGCTCTGAGTTCGAGTATATTCATAATTTTAAAATGTAAAGAGTATATATTTGTTTATTTTAAATGTAAATATCACATCTTTAAAATTTGAGATTCAAAAAATGTTCTTAAAATATGAAATGACTCACTTTTATAGATATAAATACTTTTGTAAAAAAGTTAAGAAATTAAAATATTGGTTTTTAATTTAAAAATAAGAACAGCACTCAAATAAAATGATATTGCCCATTATAAAAACTAATTAAATGATTCAATGCTCATGTCTTTAAAGGCATTAAAATTACACTAACAATTATTTAAAAAAATTAATAAAATGAATAATTGCATGATGACTTGAAAATGTATAATAAGACAGTGTAGAAACACTGTACAATGATGTAAATAAAGTTAGTGATGGTGAAGGAAAGTCACCCTGAAAGGATAGTTAGGTTAGGCTTGGATATAACCAAACACACTTCTCTCTCCATGTCTTCTTAAAAACTTGTACACTTCACACTTCTTCAAAACTTCCACAGTTGCACATTATTTTGAATTTTCGGAAACATTACTTTTTTCGTTAATGTCTCTTCATGTGTAAAAATGTCCTAAAATTCAAAACAACATGCAACTGCGGAAGTTTGAAGAAGTGGGAAGTGTTAAAAGTGTAAGAAGAAATAGAGAAATGTGTTTGTTTATATCTAGGCCTAACCTAACTATCCTTTCAAGTTGGCTTCCTCCACTTTACTCTATTATAGTGTGTTTCTACACTGTCTTGTTAAAAGTAAATCAAATCAACATTTTAATAAGCTAATATTCCCCAATATATGCTTAAGTAATTTAATTTACTTTATAAGAAAATGTAAGAATTGTAAACAGTTAGAAATTTGAAGTGTTTCATATTTCGTTTATTATTCCTTAATGTAATCGTGCATGATCACGTCTTCTGTTTCATTTCCATTCCTCTATGGGCAGTTGCACATTCACGTTGTAAGGGCTCTCACTATTCATTATCTTATTGAGAAATTGATTTCAATTCAATTTTTAATGCTTATAAAAGTTGATGTTCATACTTTAAAATTAAAAATAATATTTCTAGCAAATAATATGAAATAATAGATTATTTTAATATAAATGTGGTAAATTTGGTAAAATATGTAAGATCAACATTGATTTTAAACAGTTTAACAAACACAATTTTATAACTAAATAGTAACTATACTAGTGCTGGTTGATAGTTAAACGTATTATGTAATTGATACAAGTTTTAAATATATTAAGTTTGAAAACATTCAATATAATAATATATATTCTTGATATATAACATTTTTAATTTAACATAAATTATTATTTTAGAAAGGGACCAGGTAAAAATAGTAAAAAGAATCATTCAATTAATTAGTAATCTTTTTAGCTATTTTAAGTTTCATTGCTTTGTCATGGCAATACAAGTAATCAACTTGAATCAAGGATAATTCAAAATCGACGACCATACTGAATAAATTTACGGGTTGAAAGTAATTTTAAAGCTCTATTACGTTATTAATGTGAAAATTGATATTAATTTTAACAATTAGTTAGGTAACTGAATGATTTATAAGTGGAAACACCGATATTATCTAAATTAAATATCCTATGCTTACTATTGTGTTTCAAAAATTGATTATTAAGTACATCAAATGAAAGCTCAAAAATGATGAGCCTAAAAAACTTTCAATTTTGAGCTTAAAGGACAAGCTCGGCTCAAAGTCCGAGTACTCGCAAAGCCCCAGTGATGGGTGTCATCTTCTACTATAAAAGACAAAAGAAAGGAAGATGTCACCTTTGTGCATTGGATTCTTCCCACATTTTTCCTCTTTCCATAGGTGGGCTTTCTTCACCAATCTACTCTTATTAGTTTTTTTTCCCTTTTTATTTATTGTTATCAATTTCCATTACTATAAAGTAAATTTCAATTCAAAATTTTGAGAAAGCATTTTTTTTTTCAAACTCTCAGATCTCGATTGTAGGCTTAACTTTAGGATTCGAGGGGCCCATTTATAGTTAATCCAAAATAAGCCCTTAATCAACATTTACTTTACTATTCATCGGGTGTTTTTTTTTATCACCATGTCTTACTATCTATTCAGATTATACACATATTTGGGAATGAGGACGTTTGAATTTAGAGGGAGTGTTCCTACATTTGCATAGAATGAGAGTGTAAAACTATTTTGGAAAACCACCGTGAGTACATCCGACTGGTATTTGAACCCCAACCTCCCTGTCATCGACAGTCTAGTCTGACACGAGAGTGATGCCTTAGCCCATGGGGCCACTAAAACAGGTTTCATTGAGTGTTGATAATTGGCTCATGACCCCAAAACTCTTTTGACCTTTTAAGAATTTCTAAACCCTTGTCTGCACATCTTCCCCCCTTAAGGAATGGTGGGGTGAATTCTCTATATGCTAAACAAACCCTACGACTAGGAATGTCTTCTCGAAATACACTGTGCTCCCAACTATATCTCGCCTGACCATACAAAACTAATAATGAGCGTTTCGGCATGGGAATTCTCACTACAATGTTTGCTTTTTCAGAATCACTACAGTCATCAAATCTGTCAACAGAATCTCTATTAATATTTGGGCTAAAATTGCTATAGGGAGCTAAACAATGTTGGTGTGTAGCCGTAGTTTTACTACAAGTGATTTCATAAGCATCTACTGACAAGGGTCTTTCAATTAAATGTCCTTTTTCATCCAACACTGGAGGGTAAGTTGAAACATCTAGAAGATTATAACGGGTCGATTCTCCACTAAAACGAGTCATCGTGAGAAAAGAGTCCTCCAGTAAGTTGACAGTGACTATTCTCTCACCCCAAACCCAACAATCGTCAATGTGTGGATCAATGGATGCACCTCTTGATGGGTCATACTCTAGAGAGCACTGCTCAATGGTCTGATAGTTTTCTAGGATGTCTACATTTTTAAATTTGTCTTGGACAAATTTTGAGAATTCTGGAAACCCCTTGAAATCACCTGGTGCTAAGCGTTTTTTCTTGAAGTTACACTTTGGACCATAGTTCTGAAAAATTAATGCTCAATTATGATGGCCAACAACCAATTAAAACAATAGCATACAACACGAACAAATAATATGTGGAAAAAAAAAGCTATTTTGGTATGATACATTTACATTATTATCATTTCATGTGTTCCAGCTAGAATTTGTAGGTTTATTTTTTTAACAAATAACCAAAAGCTAAAAAAATAATGCTTTCAAAAGAGGTGTTAATTAACACAAGTACCTGTTTTCTTCGTCCACTTTGGGACAGATCCCAAGAAATACTATCTATTCCTTTCATTAATATTTCTTCTTCCAAAGGAGTGATAAAATCCAACTGTAAGAAGTTAAGAAGAATGAATATATATATATATAGTAAAATTAGGGTATTGGATTTATTTATGTATCAAAGTTATAATTTACATTTGAAGGGTACAGGAGAAAAAGGGGGAAAGTATCTTTCTAGCTCAATTTGTGTGCTTCCATCTGTTAGCTAATCATGAAACCTTTCTAATGCACTTGAAAGTATGATTAAAAGAGTACTCTGTCATATATAAATTGATTTAAAAATATATATGCTGGTTTTTTTTATGGGGTTTGCGATATTAAATCTGTTGTTCTGGAAAATGGGTGTAATGTGGCTGTTCCTCTTTTTGCCCTCTATTCTTCTTGTCAATATTAATAAGCAGATACTTGCTTCGGTGGTCGAATGGTTTAAGCCGTCACTCTCGTAATAGACTGTACTGCCGATAACAGGAAGAATGGAGTTGGGATACCAGTCAGGTATTTTTTCTTAAATGGTTTTCCACTCTCCCTTCATATAAATTTCCTCTAAATTCAACCTTTCCCATACCTAACCTTTTTAGCACTATGTTTTAATACCTGTTCAGGTTATATGCATATGCACTAATTATGCTAATGAGTTATAAATGAGGGAGGTTGAATTTAGAGGAAGTGTACCGACATTTGTGTAAAGGGAGAGTGGGAAACCATTTTGGGAAAACACCCCTCAGTACACCCGACCAAAATTCTAACCCAGATTTCCCTTCACCTCAGTCTAGTCCAACATGAGAGTGACGCCTTATACCATAGGGTAACTGAAGCAGGTTTCATAACACACACATTCATTTTAAAGGTTAGGGGTCCAGGATGTTGGCAAAAATAGAAGATAGCTTAAAACAAAAACCCAAACTTCCTAGTGAATTTTCCATCTTTTCCTTCTATGTGGGCAATGGTTCATATGCATATAATCATTTTTGGTTAAAAGTAATAACTCTATTACTAAATAGTATTTTTGTGCAACAAATAAAGAGATGGAGAAAGAGGTCTTAAGTTCTCATCATGCAATGAACGGGAATGTAAAGTTAATCATCTTTGACTTGTAAACAGCACATGCACACAACCAAAGAGGGTTTGTATGATGTAGTCAGTCAACAGACTTGTTTAAGATGGTTTGCATTCTTTATTTTTGAAAATAATTCAGCATTTTAGAAGCGCTCTTTTGAAAAGGATTTTTAAGTGAAGCATAAAAGCCTCTTCCACAAGAAAGAAACATCCAAACAGTTAGTTTTAAAAACTTGTGTCTTAATTGTGTAAAAACGGTCAAAAGAAAAAAAAATTAAAAAATGTTTGTTGAAAATAAAATTAAAAGTAGGATAGAATGGCAAGGCCTAAATACTTACCAGAGAACTGTAGACCTCAAAGTTCACAATTAAAACACAACAAAACACATAATTGTTAAATTTGATTGAATGAACGTTTTGACTGCCGAAAGTAACAGCTCAACATGGTCTCGCAGATCATATAGTTTGGTGGATGGATACATGGTAACTGTTCCTAGCTGTCACTAACGTAGTAAAAAATAAATTAAAAATAAGCAGACTAAGGCTTATAATATCATTTTACACTAAAAGTTACCCTCATAAAAGTGAATCAGTTACCAAATTATGGTGAGTTAATTTATAGCTATGTATATTATTGGTTTTACTTGGGAGATAAATGTTAGAATTTAATCAAATGAATAAAGACCTAGTAGTGCTAATTTGGGTTAAAAGTTAAATATATTAACCAAACCTACCTGAATGAAAACACCTTGAAAATCTATTGAGCTTCCAACATGATCTGGATGTGCTTTGTAAACATTCATATCCCAGCCTGGCCAAGCCTTGTTGCAAAGAGGGCAATATACATAGGTAGGGTTGTTCTGAAAAAATAAATGTTAAAAGTATGTAAAATCTTGCCTTTATTACAAGCAGCCAAGTGAGATTGGTTCAGATCTATATAGGAACCAAAAATATGTATAATTAGACCTATAAAAAAAAAGATGGGATTATAATGAACCAGCAAGCCCAAACTGAAAGAAAAATGAGACCAAAAGTGCCTTAAAGTAAACTATTTAAATTTAATAATAACCACTGGAAGTAAACAATGTATTCGAACGTTAATTGTAAAATGAAAATAACCATTCCAAAAATATGATCAAAAACTTGAATAACTTACACCTATAGAGAAGTATTCATAAGTTATTTCAACTAAGAACAAAAATGTGTTGAAGTAAATAAATGGTACAACACAATTGTACAAACTTTATAGTATAGTATAGGTCTAGTCTAGCCTAGTTTGAAACAAAATTTGCAAAAACAGGTTTTTAGTTAACTACCTACTCTTAAGTAAGCTTTCATATAAGAAACTCATAACATCTAGACCTATATAATTTTAAGCAAAATTGTTCCAACCATTAAATAAAGTTAAACTTTCAAAAATCAGTCATTAGTAAACTACCCTGAAATCAGGTTTTGTAAAGTTAAAAATATATTCAACTTGTATTATGTAAACAAATCTCAGTTACCCAATTTGAAATAAGTAGTAACATACTATAAAGGCCATTTTTTTAAACTTTCAAATTTTCTAAAATATTTCATAAGCAAATTTAAAAAATCAGAGTAGCCTATATTGTTATTTTCCATGTGTAATAATCCCAAGAAACAAATTTTAAATAAAATAATAAAAACTATTTTTGAAAAATTTTAATTTTTCAAAATCAGTCCTCAGTAACTAAACTTAAAATAATTTTCACATAAAAAAATATCCTAGATACATAATATATCAGTGTTATTCCCAAGGCCTTTTTAATGGGCATGGCTGATTTTATTGACCGGCCGGCTAAAATCAATGTTTGATCACAAATCTTCAAATATTGCCCCGGCTGGCAAAATTTTCTGGAGAGAACAATGTTTTATACTACTATGTAAAACATTCCCAGATATTCATTTTAAACAAATTCAGTAGAACAATGACAAATTTTGTATTTTTAAAAATAAGTCATTAGCAAATCTACCCTTAATTTGAGCATTGGAGCAAAAATGTAAAAACAACAGCTGAGGTATGAAAATATAGCTTCAACATATTAAGTTCGAGCAAAATCTATCTATCCGTTTCTGCTGGAGTGCCAAAACATATACAAGGTTTTAGAATAGGCTATAAAAATAGAAATTGCGGCAATCTTAATCCATTATCACCCAAAAGCTCTTCTCATACTTGAGGGTGCCTAGTTCAATTAAATATTTTGGGAGAATGTATATGGGACCTGCAACAGTGGACACACAGACAAAATGACAAGCTATATTCTGGTTTGTAGGTTACGGTTAAGTTTGAATCACAGTTAGGTGTGTTGAGAGTAGTTTTTCCTAAATGAATTCCAACCCCTCTCCCCCACTTGCAGTTATGTACATAAATTTGCACAAAAAATTCTATCTTCCTCATTCTTCATAAACAGAGGAATAGTTCTAATTTATTTATAGATAACACGATGAAAATCAGACGCATTTATAAAAGGCAGAGTCCAAACAACACTTTTAAATTAATTTGGAAAAATGGTTTTAAGAAACAAAAATAAAACCCTATGAAACAGCATTACTATATAATAAACACATTAAACAATTAACTCATAAATAGGCTACTTCAATTATTAGTTTCTTGTATTAGACAGTAAGCCACCTAAGTTAAACCAGATAATTTTCTACCATGTTAAGCATTAAGTTACCTGTAATGTTTGACCTCTGAACTAGCATAAAGGTCAAACACTGAACATAAAACCAATTCATGTGTATATGCATTACTTTTATTTGCCTTGTTTAGATACTTCTTGAACATCCAATGACTTACACTAAGAAAATATCATACATGGCTGGGATGTTGGATGATCAAAACCCAATAAAATTAAAGTATAAATTTACAGTACCTTGAGACAACTTAAACTATAATTATATAATACACTAAAAATCTAAAACCCATATTTATTTTATAATTATAATTCGTTTATATATTATGACTTACGAACTAACCCGACCTAAACAATACCTAGCCTTCCATGTCTTTTAAAATAAAGATTGAATTAAGTTGAGATGGGTATCTTTATACATTTTGGTGTTTGATTTGTTTTTCTACAAAGTATTAATGTATAGTATTAGGGAAAATTGTTTAACATGGTTTAACACGAATTAAGTACTTAATTGGCTTTCTAATTTTATTTTTTATTTATCTATTTAGCACCGCGTCTTACTACCCATTCGGGTTATACGCTTAAGTACTAATTATGTTAATAGGTTAGGGATTTGGAAGGTTGAATTTTAGAGGAAGTGAACCAGCATTTGTGTGGAGGGAGAGTGGAAAACAATTTAGAAAAACCCCTCCCGAATCACCCAAGAAAGATTCGAACCTCGATCTCCCCTCCTCGGCAGTCTGGCTCTCCATGAACTAGCATATTAAACAACTACACCACCGAGGCGGGTCGGTTTTCTAATGCTAAAGGTAGGCCTAGTTATTGTCTAATCCAAGAAACCAATAATTGTAATGTTGTCATGTCAATTAAAGTGTTTATTAACTCTGAAAGTGTTTTGTAGTTATGAACATAGTTTTACAAAAGAAGGTGAGTGTTCTTTCATTTTAAGAAAGAGTATGGGTGCCTGAGTGCTTTCAATGGTTTAAATTAAAAAGTGATAAAAATTCAAAAACAATTTTCAACAAGCTTTAGTTGTAACAACAATAGTAATAATAATATTGATTGTACAAAGAACCAATCTAACTTTGGACCCATCCCCTTCTTAAGGCCCCGACACAGACTCAATATCCGTAGGTCCGTACTCTGTGCACCTGGTCCATAAGAAATTTTACTTGAAATTACAGAGTCAATATCCGTAATCATGTGACTGTTTCAACCAATGAGATAGTATTAGACTTTGTGCAATTAAATAATTCGAAGGAAAGTCCTCTACAGCAATGAGCTAGCGTCAATCAGTCAGCTGATCATAACATAATAAAGAAATCAAAAACAAATTTGTTGAAAAAACTTCCATTATATAATAAAATATGGGTTAAGTACAATCACAAGAAATATATTTATATCTAAATTTTAACTATCAAACTTAAAATAAATGTTTGCAATAACCTGAAAATGCAAAACGTATGCGCGTAGCCATAATTTTATAATATTTCCATAGCGACGGATCCTCTGCCATTAGTTAATTTATTTCAATGAGCTTACACATATTTACTCGGCTGTGATTGGTAGTTCGTAGAAAGTTAAAGTTGGTCTACTTCTATGGAGTAAGGACTTGAGGATAAGGACTCTGTGGCCAGAGCAATCTGATACTATGGCATCGATTTCTTACTACCACGGACCTACGGATACGGAGTCTGTGTCGGAGCCTTGTAAGTTTCTAAAATGAGCAAGCATTCTTACTTTTACTGTAGACAAAAAGTCATTCTTAGATATCCATAATATTTTTCGCATATAAGGCATGTTCTTATGCCTTTACAACTACAAGGTCTAGGTCCATCCATTTCTTTGCTAAGTTTGAGCCGTGGTTATATTAATTTAATAATTATTTTTAAGTCGAAGTATGACACAACAAACAAACACAGATTACAAAACACATAACCTATATTCCTAGAATAATGATAAGAAGGCAGAAAACCAAGGATAAAAAAGTAGCCAAGAGTTCAGATTAATAATCAAATTTGAACACATTGTAAACAATTTAAATGGGTTTGTAACAGTAGTGCTGCGACCTTTTATCCATATTCCTAAATCAAGATGTTTTCGGTGACTCAGTAGAACAATATCATTAGCGCAGTGTGTGCACTGCGTTTTACTTCTCTTTTGAGGTATTCGTATATACACACTAATAGGCCTGGTATGAGGAATGTAGAATTTAGTGGTATTTGAATGGAGGAGAGTAATTTTTCACTTCGGAAAAACTACTTTGTGCTGCCGAGTGAGATTTGAACCTCGAGCCCGCCCTCACCCCTTCCTCAAACCATCATCAACAGTCTATTGTGAAATTTACACCATTCAACCAACGAAGTGAGTATATGTAGTGATGATGGCTTGTTTGTAAAGGGGATTAAGTAGCTCTGTCTTGAACACATGATCAATTAAACATTATATTCAGGGTTATCTTAAGGGATGGCCAAACCTCTGGGGAGTCGAGCTTGAGAGGAGCTGTGTCACCAATGCAGTTTAAGAAATACATTATCATACCAAAAATTATAGTGACCATTTAGCATTGGCATCATTAATCACAGTGACACCACTCGCCTCTGCCTAGTGCCACCAACTTAGTGGAGAAGAATGGTTCTGATTGATATTTAAAGGGGTTGATCTTCAGTCCCCCCTCCTTCCAACCAGTCATTCACACTCATTACTTTCACTATTACTACTGGTAGAGAGTTTGACTAAAGTAGTTTAATTTGATGGTGGTATTATAATTAGATACTATATGATTTTATAGTGGTTTTGAACCCTATTTCTAACCCTAACTCCTAACTTAGAGGGTTCAAATAAAAAAAAAGTCAACAAAACGAAAGAGTGTGCTGGGTGAGTGATGAATATCGAAAAAACTGGGCTAAACATAAACAATACCCAGCACACGCAATTAGGAACAATTGCGAGACCCGTCCCCACGGTCAACCTCGATAATATATAAATAAACAAGAATATAACTATACCCATAATTCAATTACAACATAACAATTTAGCTAGCATATTATACCTAAGGATAAACGAATAAAAAGAGTAAGTAGAAAAATTAACAAGAGTTGTTTATTAGATATTCAAAAGATATGAACAACAATTAATTTAAATAAATAATCCAAAGAAAGAAAAAAGGGTATACAATATTTGGTAATCTCAATACCATGGTCTCATATGAAGAGCGCCTTAAATGTATAAGTGATTACCATCACTAATTACGTTAACAAAATTAACAGTTAGGCGAAAAGAACAATGTAGGACTCATAAATTTAACTTCTGCCAAATGCTCATGTTCTTTACAAAAATAATTAACATTATTTATGTCAGTATCCTTTCATTTCTCCGTCCCGTAAAAAGGAAAAAAATACTTGGACCTAAAATTATCAGATTTCTTACGTTGGCATTAGCTAGAGCAATCCACATTTAAATTGCCTACACTTGAGAAACTACCAACCATAAATTAAGTTATTAAGGCGGCTATTGCTGATCTCTTACTAGCGCTGATAGCGCCCAATACATTAAGTTCATATGTAACATTGGAAGTGTAAACATTAATAGCACTGTTTCTATAAACGATATCCAATAACATTAAAGTTTAATATAATAGAGATAAGCCTTAAGTCCAAAAAATGCATTGTTATTTAAATTACTAGATATTAGTTTTCTCGTTAGAGTCCAATAACACAAGTTCATTATACTTGAGATAAGTATTAAGTACCCAAGAAATATTATTATCAACAAAACCATTAGATATTTTTTTTTTGTTAGAATCCAATAGCATAATTTTATTATCGTTAAGATAAACCTTAATTCCAACAAGGAGTATTATTATCAACAATACTACTAGATATATGTTTTCTAGTTAGAGTCCAAAGTTTAAGTCCGTTATACATGAAATAAATATTTAGTACATAAAAAATATAATTATAAATAATATCATAAGATATTCCTTTTTTAGTTCAAGTTCAAAGTTTAAGTTCATTTATACTTGAGGTAAATAATAAGTGCATAAGAAATATCATTATAAATAATATCATTTGATATTTGTTTTTTGTTTTTCAAGTTCAAAGTTTAAGTCCATTATGCCGAAAAAGATTTTGAAAATAAAAGATTAAGCCAAGAAAGAATTTTGCTTACATTATTAATTTCCGAAGCCTTCGCTTGCTCAAGCGATTACCAAAGCCGGTCCAAGAGTGGCACTTCACTCACACGATCACTCTTTTATACGGTTAAAACACAGTCCACAGAACGCGGAACGATGGGATGACGAGGGAGGAAAACCAAAGAACATAAACAATGAGGGGGTGTTCTACAAGCTTTTAGAATGGAGTAGAAACAAAACTTGGCGCTGGTGAAGAGTGTCTTCTTTCCAACAGAAGATCTTTGGTTCGGGGAAGTTATCTCAGAGTTGAATAGGCGTGGTCTCAGTATTTCATGGTCAGTCGTCTTGTTCAGGCGTGTGTGTTTCGATGGGCCAGTCGAGTGTGTAGTTGAGCCAGCAGCAGATGGTGTCAGTACAATAGGGTAAGTCTGTTGTTATTGACTTGGCTATGGTTGGCTTGTGTCTAATGCTACAGTTTAATATTTATTTACTATTTTGGATTATGTGTGCTGGAACAATAAAGGCTAATAACCTGGTCTACTCTAAACTAAATACTAAAATAAACTGTACAATATTAGATTTGGATAACCAAAAATATTATGAGCAGCTGAAGGGCCCATTTGTTGACAAGTTGTTGAGAACATATACTATTGAAATGTGGAATGTGAAAGGAGTGTATGGTAAAGAGAATGAATTGTTATAGAAAATTATTGGAAGAGAAATTGATATGCTGTGTGTATGTGAAACCAAGTAGTAAAGGAAAGATGTTTTGATGATGAGTGTTGATAGCCTGGCTAGGTGTGAATAAATCAGTAAGTTGAAGTCAGGGAGTAGGTATAATACTAACGCCAATAGCTAAACTGTTTGGGAGAAGGTATGGGTTGGTGCCATCTAGACTTTTATAGGTACCTACGTAATAAAATAGGCATTCGTAAAATTATGTTATTTGCTGGTTATGCTCCGTAGGAGGGTTAAGACGAATGTTTGAGAGTGGAGTTTAGGAATGAGCTCAATGAAGTCTTGAATGCATGTGAACTGAGGGAAGGAACTATTTTGTTAGGAGTCATGAATAGATGGGTTGGTGTCCAAAGGAGAATTCAAAAATAGTGTTAGGAAGGTATTGTGAGAATAGGGTGAACGATAATAGTAATGAATTAGTGAGTCTGTTTTTAGAAAAGGGTTTATTTGTGTCGAACACATGTTTTAAGCACAATCACTTGTATGCATGGCAAAGGGGGGATTCAAGATTGATGATTGATTTTGTGGTGCATGATGAGAAACTGAGAAGCTTAGCGTGGAACTGAATGTGAACAGAATCACTCCATAGTGATCTTAGTAGTTGAATTAAGTAGGAATTTTATGAGGAAGCAGCGTAAGATTATTAAGCAACTAAGAGTGAAAGAGGGAAAATTTCAAGACAAAAGTGTGAGAGTGCAATATGAAAGATTTCCGGGTGAAATATTAACTTTAAAAGGAACTTGACTAGAATGTTGAAATAAATACTGATGATATGTAAAGTTTGAAAATTAATAAAATATGCCGTATTGAGTGTGCGAAAGATGTGTGTAGATCTGTGGTGGGGATAAACTAAAAAATATATGCATGGTGGAATGAACAGGTGAAATAAACTGTGAGAGGAAAGAAAGAATCATACAAATTAATGATTGCTGTGAAGAGTGAAACAGAACGTAGAGAAGTGGTGGGACATATAAAAAGAGAAAAAGATGATAGCATAGAAATTGGTAAAAGAAAGTAAAGAGCAAATGAGATTAAAAGAAGGACAAAGAATGCAAAATTATTTTGAGGAAATGAGAAGCTGTTTTGGAAGTGGGTAAAGAAAACGAAACAAAGAGTGCAAGGAAAGATCTCTGGCATTTGGAATAAACGTGGTGAGATGATCTGGTATTAAAACAGTATAAGAGAGTGATGGAGAGAATATTTTGAGTAATTGTATGGCGAAAATATATAAAGTAGCTGGAAATAAGTAAAATGTTATGTTTAATTGCACAATATCATAATGTTTTGGAGGTTGGCAGTATTGTACGGAGTCAGTAAGACAATGACTAACGTTTTAGTGCCCATGTGTGTTATTTGATTATTGGTTACTCCCAGAACTAGGTTCCAGTGTAAAGCATTGAATAAATTGACGACGAGGATGTTTCTTAATATAGATAATCAAAGTAAATAACAGTAATTTGTGAGTAAAAATGGAAACAGTCTGTTCTTTTCGTGTTAAATCGTAATGGCTGTGTGCTATGTTCAAGTAAGTGGTAGCGTTAGCGTCAGTTGTATAAGTGTCCGTGGAAAAAGTCAGCGACAAAGACCACCTGTATGCTGAGTTACAAGTTCACCTGTGTGCAATGTTATCCATGCTCGGTATCGTGACGCGTTTTGTATTGGGGCTAAAAGTAAATTAAACCATACAAAATGGCTTTAATCGATCAAATGAATAAATATAACCCTGAAATAGAACGGTTTGAAGTATTCCTGAAACACGTATTTATTTGTTTTACCTCAATAACCGAAATACAAAATTTTATTTATGTAACTTTCAAAATGACGGACTTTCATACATATTATCATACATATTATCATCCCCTATTTTGACCCCTTTGGGGTGGAATTTTCTAAAATCCTTTCTTAGTGGGTGCCTACATAACAAAATGAATATACAGTCCGAATTTCATGCTTGTAGCCTTGATAGTTTGCGCTCGGCGATGATGAATCAGTCAGTCAGTCAGTCAATCAATCAGGACATGTTATTTTATAAGTATAGATAAACGGGATCAAAAGGAAAATTAATCTATCCGTGCTTATGTGGTAAAATTAAAAATGCTATCAAACACACGTGATTACGGACAATTCCTGGACAATACGTTATGTGATCGGTTCGTGTGTGGTGTGAAATATGTGCCTATTAAAAAGGGACTTTTGTCTGAGGACGCATTGGACTTTAATCAAGCAGTTAAAATTGCAATCGGCATGGAATAATCAAACAAATCATAATCAAACAAAAATGCTGCGTCCGGTGATACCTGTCAATGCGGTAGAACAAAAATTGTTTTTTCATAAGGAAAAACGTTGTGTAAATGTCAGTTCTTTGTGCAAAAATTGAGGGATTGCTTATCACCATAATGAATGTCCAACTAGGAAGTGGCGATGTTACACATGCAATTAGAAATGACATAGTAGTAAGTTCTGTCGATCTAGAAAAAAAAATAAAATGGGATGTGGCTGTGTCATGGACACGGCCGTGTGTTGTACCTGAATACGTAATGTATGTGAATACGTTATGTATTTGACGACAGCTGACGATCAAAACTTAAACGAACATCGTAGCTTCTCCGAGTCAAAAGTTATACTAATTGCAAATCTCGATTCGCAGCAAAATAACCTAAAAATGGCGGCGCTTCCCCTCCACCGTGCGTGATGCTTCACTATTCTCGCTTATCGTAATGAATTCTTTGATCCTCTAGCTATCCAGTGGTATAACTTAATTTTGGATGTAGAGGATAGATTCGAAACTACAACGCCAAACTGTATTTTTGATAAAAAAAAAAATTATTCTAACACCTTATTATATTCACTGTCACTAATTTAAACTAATGTTTTATATACAATCGATAGATTTTGATGACAGCTGACGATTAAAACCTAAACGAACATCGTAGCTTCTCCGAGTCAAAAGTTATAGTAATTGCAAATCTCGATACACAGCAAAATAACCTCAAAATGGCGGCGCTTCCAACTCTACCACACGCGATGCGTCACTGTTTTACATATCGTAATGCATTCCTTTAATCCTTTAGCTATCCAGTGGTATAATTTAATTTTGGATGTAGAGGTTAGATTCGAAACTACAATGCCAAACTGTATTACCCGATGTTGTTATCATTAGGTTTTTTGGATTGCCCCCGTATGGTAGCAAATTTAAAGATGTATTCACGTCAAAAAACATGTAACTAGAGACAAGTTGATCAAGCATCAAATGAAGTTCCTTCAGAAACTGAGACTGAACCTAGTGATTTAGAATATATGGTAGGGAATCTGAATATCAATTACATAGCCGAAATACAATCATAAGGCAGACATATGGTTCAATTGTTAGCTAAACATGAAAGTTAACACTGGTGCTGTAGTATCTATTATCAGTAAAGGAATCTACAATAAATATTTCCAGCATGTTCCAATGCAATCATCTAACTTAGTTCTCAAAACTGTTAGTGGAGATGCGCTGGAAATAAATTGAATAATTGAGGTGTGTGTGAAATATAATAATGGCAATTATGAATTACCAATGGTAGAATTAAAATCAAGAACAGTGCCTTTATTGGAAATACAGTGGCTTGATAAGCTTGAACCAAATTTGAGGAAAGTGCTTAAACTGAAATCGGTTGAATTGACTCGCTTGAAAGAACAATTCTCAAGTAAATATCCACATTGTTTTAACCAAAAAGGCGAAAAAAATTGGAGGATTTCAAGCTAATTTAATCTAAAAGAAAATGTAATATCTGTATTTTAAAAAACACATGATTTTCCCTATAAATTAAAATAAGAAATAAAAGAACTCCAAAAATGTCAAGATAAAGGAATCGTTACAAAAATCCATAATTCACAATGGGCAATCTCTTTAGTTGTTGTACTAAATAAAGGAAGATCCGTACGATTGTGTGTTGATTTCAAAACAACTGTGAATCCAGCTTTAAGGATTGACCCGTACCCTTTACCTAAGATTCAAGACATATTTGCCAAACTCACAGGGAACGTGTTTTGTGTAATAGACCTAAAAGAAGCATACCTACAATTAGAAATAAGCCCATAACTAGAAGAAGTAATGGTTATAAATATTGGATTTGGTTTATTCAAGTGTCATAGAATGCTGTATATAATAACGAGCAGTTCAAGTATTTTTCAAAGTGTGATGGACAGAATCTTGCAAGGAGTTGGTGACTTGGTGTGTTATATCGATTATGTGCTTATCAGCGGTGAAACAGAACAACAGTGTTTGACTAAACTACAAATTGATATGAAACGTCCCAATGATCATCATATTGAGATAAATTGGAATAAATCTTAGGTATTTAAGACTGAAATAGAGTATCTTGGGTTTACGCTTAACCTACAAAAGAGAAAATAGAGGCAATTAAAAATGTCCAGCTCACAAGAATGTCACACAACTCAAATCCTACTTGGGATTACTCAAATGTTATGCAAAATTTATTTCCAATGTCATCAACTCTATTACAACCATTGAACAATTAGCTGTCAAAGAATATGACATTTGAATGGACAAAGAGATGTGAAGAAGCTTTTGAGAAAAACAAAGGAATGATAATCAACCATAACCTGTTAGTTCATTATAATCCAGACTTACCTTTATTAGACGTAACAGACGCATCACCATTTGGGGTTGTTGCGGTATTGTGTCTGTTATTGTTAATTATGAAAAACCTATCACCTTTGCAAGTGCTACTTTAACATCGTCACAGAAGAATTATTCTAAATATAAACGAGAAGGATTGGCAGTGATATTTGGCATACGGAAGTTCCATAAGATTATCAGTTTGAAATAATCACGGATGCGCAAGTAATCCAGAGAATTTTTGGTGAAAAAAAGAAATATTCCAACACTTGCAGCAGATAAATTGCAAATATGGGCGTCGATACTATCAGCTTACAACTTTAAAGTGAAATATCGAAACAATATCAAGAATGCGGATATACTATGAAGCCTACCCGTTGAAGAAGCTTTTATAGATGAAGGAGAGATATGTGCTATTTCCCCTCCATTATTGGTGGAAAAAGTAGTAAAGGAAACAGCAAAAGATAACATTCTAGTGGCTGTACGAGAGATGTCAAATAGGGGATGGCCAGATAAAGTTGGCCCTGAACTTGTGCCTTATTTTAGGAGACGAGAAGAAATGTCCATAGTTGAAGGTTTGATTGTATGGAAATCTCGTGTAATTATTCCTAAGAGTTTAAAACATGATGTTCTTAAAGAATTGCATGATCATCATTTAGGCATTGTGAAAATGAAATTGTTAGCTTGATCAATATGCTGGTGGCCTAGCATAGATGCTGACAATGACGATACCGTAAAAGGCTGTGAAATACATACATCAAGTTGACCCAACACTTTTTCCAAATAAATTGAGATCATACAGTCCTTTGTGTTACGTTTGTGCTCATTTGTGCCGGAAGCAAACTGACCCACCACATTTTTTAAAACATCCTATCTTGATTTTGATTAGGCCAGTTCTTTGTGCTCTATTTGTGCTAATGTATGACCCAAGTTCAGCTTTCGTGCTATTAAATTACGCCTGTGGCAACGATTTTATTGTGGCGGGCCAGCAAGATATTCAAGTTGCCCGCCACATTTTTAAAATCCAAATTTTCTCTCTCTATATATACACTTATCGTTACAAATATGTAGGTCTCTTTATAATACAAATATTTTATAAGAAGCATATATACATACGTATAGCTTAAAAGTTATTGATTTTATAAAAATATGCTACTTACAAAATATTTGTATTATAAAGAGACCTACATATTTGTAACGATAAGTAATTTTATATCTCAAATAGTATTATATATACGTATAGCTTAAAAGTTATTGGTTTTATAAAGATATGCTTCTTATAAAATATTTGTATTATAAAGAGGCCTACATATTTGTAACGATAAGTAATTTTATATCTCAAATAGTAAATATATACGTATAGCTTAAAAGTTATTGGTTTTATAAAGATATGCTTCTTATAAAATAGTTGTGTTATAAAGAGACCTACATATTTGTAACGATAAGTAATTTCATATCTCAAATATATATTTAACTTTTAGAACGCAAAAGGTAAAACTATCGCAACCGCAACAGAAAATATAACCTGAAATGTTGATGGATGTCGACGTCTCAAGACCCCTCTAAACCTTAAAAAGGGGTCTTTGCAATGACGTCTGTCTGTGTGCCTGTTTAAACTTAAAATTAAGAGTAGTTTAAGAAAGGGCAAAAAGAGAAAAAATCGATTTTCTTAAAATTGACCCTAACGATTTTGATTAAAATTCGTATCTATGTGTTGATTAAGATTATAAATAAACTGGCTATTTTCATTTTACCATGAAAATAAATTTTAGGGTACTTTACAGAAGCAGAACTCCCGTCCCTCTGCAACTATTTGAGATGCTAAATAACTTATCATTGCAAAATTGTAGTAAAATTAAAAATAAAAACTTTTATATGAAATATATTTTTATAAATCTAACAGTTTCTGAGATATTGGCAAATGTATTAATACAATTTTGTGAGCTTTAATTGTAGTGATATTACTTAAGTTTTAATGCAATAATTCTCCAATACCATAGAGTAATTAAATATGAGTAAGTCTCTAAAAGTTTATGTTGTTTTTCCTTAAACATCTTAGGAGAAATGTTTGTACAACAATGATCTATCTCCTTCATTTTATACTCAATAGTCAATATTTACATTTTTTATTGTTCAAAATTTATAAATGAGGAATTTAATAGCAATGCGATGGCATGAAGATTTGCAACACCTAATAACATGTCGAAAATTTTAACCGGAAGTTGAAATTTTAATACCAAGTGTTGACCCTTGTGGAACCAACATTGATCTCTTTCTATCGGTCCAAACATACAAATGAGGACATTATTTCTTTGAAAACAAAGTTGTAAAATTTAATACCAGGACTTAAAAAAAAAAGTTTTACATAAGTATAGTGCAATTTATGCTTGGGTTTGCTAGTGTATATTATTTAGTTTCACATATATTACGAGTTTTGAGTAAATATCTCCATTTTCAAACAATAGAGCGAGAAAGTCCGTGCGGAGTTCTGTACCATTTATTTTTTGTTAATGTCTCTACGTCTCTCAATATTAGTTAAATCTTTAATTCTTCTGGACGTAACTTTTTATAACTTAATACTTAATATTTTCGCATTTTCAGTCTTACCTTCTTTATATTGTTAGCTACGCCACTGAGTGCCAATACATATTATCTTCATTTATGTTCTTATTTGACTGTTTGTTGACCATATAATAATTTTAAGAACAATTTTAATTATATTTTATTATCCATTTCGCTGAATTGATCAATTAATTATAACATTAGTAAGTTATATACTTTAACACCCTGGCGCAGCCAAGTATTCTTTAGGATGAAAACCCACCACCACCACCATCATCAAGTCCTCGCTACCCATCTACTCGCGCGAACCTCATATAATGATGTTTTAGGTTTGTTTAGGTTGACACTTACTCTCAACAAATACTACAAAATGTAAACATATGCCTCAGCTTAGTAGTTCAGTCTGCAATGAATGGAAAATCTCACTTGAGGAAATGAAAGAGGAAGCTGAAGTAAATTTGTCTTTCTCTTACCAAACTGTTGAAGTTATCTAAATGAACTAAGTGTTTCTGTTGCAAAACCTTGAACTGTTGTCAACAGAAAAAATGTTCCTACCCAGAGCCCAGAAGATTACTTTATAATAGCGATTTTCATACCATTCTTGATGAGTTTATAGCTTCTATTAATGATAAGTTTATCGCTCACAAAGACACATTGCAACCATTTCAATTACTTGTTTATCAGAGTGAACCAAATCATGTGATGATTTCTGGGGTAGTAAAAGATATTCAGAAATTAGCTCAATTTTACGATCTTCCCGAGCCCGACAATTTTGAAGGTGAACTAACACTGTGAAACCATTTCATTAAGTCATCCAATAAAAAGTCCCGAAATGAAATTGAAGCCCATTCTATGTGTAATGTGAATCTATTTCCGGTCACACAAACTTCTCATAATAATGGCTACACTTCTCGTAGCAACGTGCATAAATGAACTCTCGTTCTCGTCCCTAAAGCTGTTGAAATCATACCTGAGTAACTACACAAGTGAAGACAGACTCAATGGGCAAACGGAGCACTAACGAATGACATGAGAAAATTTGGAATTCGAAAATGTGGGGGGCCAACTTGAACATCAAGCTGGCTCACCACATTAAAATCGTTGCCACAGGCGTAATTTAATAGCATAAAAGCTGAACTTTAAGCACATATTAGCACAGATAAAGCTCAAAGAACTGGCATAATCAAAATCAAGATAGGATGTTTTAAAATATGTGGTGGGCCAGCTTAAAATCAAGTTGGTCCCCACATTAAGATATTTATAATTTGAGTAATTTAATAACACAAATGCTGAGCTTCGGGCACATATGAACACAAACGTAGCACAAAGGACTTTATGAATTTCAATTTATTTTGAGAAAGTGGCGGATCAACCCGATGTACGTGATATTTGAAAATATGAATATAGTCTACGTGAACTAGAACAATCACATGAATTTGGTACTAGTTGATTGCTATTCTTTTTGGATTGAAGCATGAATTGTTAAAAGAGTTACTGTGCAAGAAATTGTAGCCAAATTGAGAGGGTGCTTTGCAACATCAGGCATGCCAGATGCGATTGTGTCAGAAGTTTGTTGAGTTTTGCCTTAATAATGGAATCAAGGTAATAAAGTAACCTTCCTATAATTCACCATCAAATGGTACGGCAGAAAAAACTGTTTAAGTTGTCACAGGAAAATTGAAGAAGATGGTATACCAATCCCCCATCGTTCCGCTTGACCTACTGTTAGTAAACTTGTTGTTTTACTGTAGAAATACAACAAATACAGTGATTAGGAAGACTCCTGCTGAACTAGTATGGCTATTCTCACCAAAATTAAGATTTCCCACACTAAAATCGAGCTTTAGTAAACTAGACGACTCAATTATTCATTAAAAACAACAACTACTGAAGTTTTTCCCACAAGAAAAATTCAAAATAAAGATGCCAGGATATAATGAATTTAGAGAGGAAACTAGCGTTGTTCTCAAAAGATGCAGTAAAGTGACATACTTAGTTTACTGTAATGAAACAAGAAAAGAGCGACTTTTTCATGCAGATCAATTGATGAAACTAACATGTGAGGTGGCAAACATAGAATCGCAGCCAACGGAAGCACCAATCATTCCAGAACGACTGTCAGCTCTGCCACCAGAGCCTCAAAAAATTAAGAGGCCACCATCACCTCAAATGGAAAGAAACCTTGGTGCAGAGAACAATTCAACTCCATTAGAAAGGCTCGTACCAGCTCCAATCCAGCCTACTGCAGTGGAAATTCCGGACATGCAATTCACGTCCTGCGTCGTTCATCTAGGAGAACAAAACCTCCAGAAATACTTTATATAATGTTATTGCATTAGGCAAACTACATGTAACATTTAGGTTTCTTATTATTTTGTAAGGGGAGAGTGCACAGTATCATAATGTTTTGGAGGTTGGCAGTATTAGAAGGAGTCAGTAAGACAATTGCTAACGTTTTGGTGTTCACGTTTGTTATTTGATTATTTAGTGGTTACTCCCAGAACCCGGTTCCAGTATAAAACAGCGTATTAATGAAATAATTAACGTGGTTAAAGTGTTAAAAGCTATGAAAGTTTTAAAGAATGATAAAAGCTGCGTTTGTAAATGGTACAACAAGTGACACGCTTAATTGTGGGGGTATGGTACTACTTACCAGATTATGTGAGTTGTTCACTGTGTTTGCTGAGATTTTGAATGTTTTTAATGTTCCTTTGTCCAAAGGTGAAGCCAATACTGTAATAGTAAAGATAATAATTATAGGGCAATTATTTTATTGACTATTCCAGACAAAGTTTTGGGGGAGTTTTAATATTGAGAGGAAGCGCGAAAAAAAAACTGTGGACAAGATTTTGGGCGTGCAATTTGGTTTGATGCCAGGTAGAGGTAGCATCGGCCAGATATTTGCATTGCAACAAGGGATTGAGAATTGTTTGGTAGCAAAGAAGAAAGTTTATTGTGCATTTGTTGATATAGAGAAAGTGTACAATCGGGTGAATACTAGTATGTTATTGTAATGTTTTGAGAGAGTATGGTGTGGATCCATGGTTAGTAAATACAATATTGTGGCGGTAACTGATGAAAGTAATTAATGCGTTAGGGTGGATGGAGCTTTTAGTGAATGGTTTGACATTTAACAGGATGTTAGATAAGGTTGTGCTATGTCCCCTTGGTTGGTTAATGTTTTCATGAATAAGTGTATGAGGGATGCTTGTGAGGATGTGGTTGGTGTACAAATGTACAGTGTGAATGTGGGAATGCTGATGTATGTAGATGATGCTGTATTAATGGCTGAGAACGAAAGTGACTCACAGAATGCTTTAAATCGTTTGAATGTGGTGACATGCAGAATGGATCTTCGTATAAATGTCTTCATAACTAAGGTTATAGTTTTTGATAAGGACGGATCAGGAAATGGTTGTCAGATTAGTATAAATGAAAAATTGTTAAGTTAATTGGATTATTTGTGTATCTGTGCAAACTGTTCTGTAATAATGAAAGGATATATATTGAAATCGACAAACGGGTGAATGCATCTTGGAGAGTAGTTGTATGTATGTGGACTAGTGCAAAGTATGAAGTAGTAGTATCGAAAGAGGCAAAGAAGGCAGCAGTGACGTGTGATCAATTCTTGACAAATGGAAGCAATGAGGATACAATCCAGGGGTCTGATGGACGCTAGTTTAATTGAAGGATTATAATGGGTATTTTCTAGTTAAATGTAAACTATGCGTGGAATAAAACAAAATAATTGATTATCTTAGAAATATTACTCAATCATAAAATTTTATATACATTTAAATAATAATTGTAGTTCTAACTCAAATAAAAAGAATAATAAATATGGTCAATTTACGATTGGCAAAGTTTTCTCTTGGTTTGTGGCCTGCCAAATGATTATGACATCTGGCCTGCCTTGTAATAGCTTTGAATCTGGATTTATTCTACACGCCATCCACATGCCATTATCATTAGTAAATAGTAAGATCACTTATATAATTCTCCGCCAATCCAACGCACCGATATTTATTATGCACTTTCATAAAATTCAGTATTGAAACATCAATATTTTTATATAGGTTTCTTGAAGATTGAGTGGGTGAAAAAACCAGGATGAAAAACTATGTTTCAAAATATTACTTATGAGTTTTTACACAGCATCCTTCTTCTACTGCTGCACGTCTTGTTGACGCACTCGTCATTCTACTACTGTACGCAAAGAAACAAACCACTTCCCTTGGAGGATCAAACAAGCGTCAATATTCTGTAAAATAAAAATAAAATTACAGTAAATTGGTGATAAATACATTATTTTATCATAGAGTGCTCATAGTTATAACTAGAAACAATAAATATTGCTAAAAACAACCTAAAAATGAGATTTTATCAGCATTAAACCTACAATTATACACCAATCATGATAGTAGACTCATGCGCTAATACTTGCCTAGGTAAATGCTGCGTCCCTTTCCCCTATGAGGGCCGGATAGACCGGAGGCCAGAAACAAACGATTGACCAAATAAAGAGCGAGCGAGAGCATCTGGCTGACCGGTCAGTCTGAGAAAGAAAATAACTTCTTGCTCAAAGAAAGAAGAGCTGCCACCTAAACTCAATATATTTGTTGGAGAGGTTTCTAATTATATTAATTTGTTAGACTTTAGTTTCCTCTTATTTTCTTTATTTCCTTTTTAATTTTAGGGAAGCAGTGCTTCCTTTGCTTCCATAGAATAAACCCCACTGGATGGCACAATATAAAAGTTTGTTTACGCCAACACTGTTTTATGGATGTGATACGTGGGTTTGTCAGGAGAAACACAAGAGTGAAGTGAATGCGGTTGGTATGAGAAATCTAAGAAATGTATGTGGAAAACCTCGTATGGTCAAAGTCAGTAATGAATGAGTGTTGAAGAAGTGTGATTTGAAAGGGAATCAATAGGTTGATATGAAAGATGCTTCTTACGTTGGTTTGAGCATGTTGAGAGCATGAGTGTGGATTGAGTAACGAAGCAAATATAAAAGGTAGAGTGTGTGAATCAAAAGTAAGAGCTAGGCCATTTAATACGTGGCTAAATATTGTAGACGAATGTATGAAAAAGAGAAGTATTAAGAGTTTTAAGAATTAAACATCATGTATGATTCGGTGTATGAATGTTGTTGAAGTGAAGGGAATATGCAAAGATAGGAAAGTGTGGAGAAATTAAGTGGGAATGATTAATTGCAGATTTGTTTTTTAATTTACACTCACAGTTTATTGCCTACCCAGTAAGGAAACGGCGTGATTAGATATGTATTATGCTAGTATGTATGTATGTGTATGTATTTCTTAATTATATATGTTTATTTTCTATTTTCTAATATTTGTTTTATTTATTTTAAAATAATATGTCGTCAATTTAAGTATTCCATTCTACCATAATATACTACTCTATACAATCACAAGTTAGATTCTTTAATTTGGGATATACGTTTATGGTAGCGATATGTAAAATATTTAAATATTTTGATAATTTTAAATAAATCTACCATTTAAATTATTACTAAGGTAATTTAAAACAATCCTCAGAGAAATGTGTCTAAAATTGCTTGGTAAACCTGATTCTAAACAATATGGTGATATCGTCCGTAAATCTCATTGATTTAAATGTTAAACAGTGATTATTTCTTTGTTAAAAACATCTATCATATGTCCAAGTAAACAGTTAGTTTTCTAAACCGTGTAAGGTCTGGAAACATTTGGGGCCTGGAACAACCTTTCACAGTAACTCATCTTTAAACTCTGCTTTAAGCTTGATTTGGGTAATTTGTTAAAAGCAATTGAAAATGTCAAAATCAGAACAATTTTGGAAATTATCAACATCCAGTTTGTCACCAAAAGCAGATGATTGGTGGGTGGATATTGTCAAAAAGTACAGCGAAGAAGGAAGATATTATCACAATATTAATCACTTGGATGAAAAATTTGAACATTTGGATTTTATCAAAACATCTTTAAAGGATTTAAATGCTGTGATTTTAGCGATAGTTTTTCAATAGTAAGTAGGCTTAGGCCTTGTAATACTACTTTTATAAATACATTAGTCCATTATTCCTCAAACTTTTCAAGTTCACGGTAGTCTTAATAAGCTTTATTTTTTTGCTGCACACTTTTGTTTTTCTTCACTTTCTGCGACAACAGAAAATGGATTACCCACTCTTTCCAACATTTGTAAAGTACATCAAAATTAGGAAAATATAGAATAGAATAAATTTTTCCTGAAATAGCTTTAAATTGTCCAAGATTAGTTTTAAGTCATTTTTCTGGGCTGCTGCTTTAAAAGATTAAAAACATTTAAGTTATTTCATACCATTAGTAATTTGTGTACTCAAGTGTTTAGGCCTAGCTCATTCCATACTTTTTTAGTAACAAGTAGATTTCATTTTTTTTGTACCTATTGTATCAGGGTGGATCAAATATATCAGTAGTAGAATAAACTTATTTATCTTAATTTTGTAAGAACTAATATTTTATATATTTAATGGCTGTATCTGAATAGTCTACTTATGTAGTGTCGCCTTGGCTCGTGCCCTTGATAGCTGCATTATCAATCATGTGACCAAGTGTAGATCTGTCCGAATAGTCGCTAACAATATCTATGCAGTCTTATCGAAGTCTTGGTAACCATGGGTATGGAAGGCTACCAGCCATGCACTGTTCTCACAGTGTTGGTTGCGGTGTTTGACTGGCAATTGTTTTAGTATTATCTTTAGTCTGCTAGAGCACTGACTTTCTTTTTCCGCCATTTTAAATACAGTTGTTGCCCTGCGAATAGTTTGATGCAGTCTTCCCTATGAACAGCACGAGATGTGTAAAATCATCAAGACTGCATCAAGTCTAAAACTCAAGGGTCCGACTAGGGAGCCTTGGACTATTTGGATACAGCTAATGTTTAATTATTATTATATAAGTTAAGAGGGTGGATGTTTTAAATCATGAAAATGTGAGCACACTTATTTCTTTGAGCTATCTGCATTAATTAACTTGTCAACAGCCATTTTGTATCTGCCATATTATACACAAATTCCTACTAAGATTGACGTGCAGAACTCAAATATGTTTTTAAAAATGACCTATCACCATGGTTTTTGGAACACGATTCACTTTGCATTTTAAGTTCAAATAGAAAATTTACAGTGTTTGGTGTGTCTAACTATACTGTTTTTTTTTTTTTACAAAAAAACATAATTTAAGTTTAGGATAATACACAATCAAAATAAAGCGGTAAAATTAGGAAGACATATTTACAATCTTCAAGTGATACTAGGGAGCACGGGGGGTGTTAAGAAGAGGGGTTGCAGCATGAGGAAGTGCAGGCCTGCCTGGAATTTTGTTAAAGCAAAGTCAAGATCAGGCAGTCTAGTATCAACATCTTTTCAGACTATATGACAGTGTGACACTCCTTTGTATTTATGCACTTGGGTGTTTGGTGTCAACTTTGAAAGTATGTGCATGTGTAAATAGTCCAGATAACTTTTGTTATGTGTGTGGTAAGTTCACACCAAAAACTCAACAGAAAACTATTTCGAGTTTGATTAAAAAAGGTCTATAAAGTGTATTTTGGTTATGCACTTAGGGATCAAGAGAAAAACTGGGCCCCTCATATTTGCTGTATATCATGCGCCGTTACACTAGCTGAGTGGTTTAGAAGAAAATGTCATGCTATACCCTTTGCTGTTCCAATGCTCTGGAGTGAACCAAAAGATCACTGTACTGACTGCTACTTTTGTATGACCAAAATATCTGGATATTTAGGCAAAAACGAATATACTATTAAGTATGGAACTGTATCCTCTGCACTCAAGCCTGTACCACATGAGGGAGAATTACCTGTTCCTGTATCACCTTTAAATGCAACAGACATGGAAACATCAGGCAGTGATATTGAAGAAACTTTAATTGCTGAAGATTACTGTCCTGAACATAATGATAAAATACCACACTTCTTTGAACAAGCAGAACTTAATAATTTAGTTTGTGACTTATGGTTGTCGAAACAGCAAGCAGAGCTACTTGGTTCTAGGCTTCAACAGTGGTGCCTTTTAGCTCAAGGCACAAACATTTCAAGTTTTAGAAATAGAAACAATCTACATATACTGTCTACATATTTTGAAATGCGCAATGCAGTGTGTTTATGTGCAGACATTAATGGCTTGATGCTGGAACTTTGACTCCAACATAATCCTGAAGCGTTGGTGTCTCTTCATAGATTCATCCAAAGCTAGTCTGAAAACAATGCTACTGCATAATGGGAATAATGTCCCATCAATACCCCTTGCTCGTTCACTTGGAATGAGTGAAAGCTATGAGAGTATGATTACGCTGCTAGAAGGAATAAAATATAACGATCACATGTGGCAAGTTTGCAGTGATTTAAAAGTTGTTGCTTTACTTCTTGGCCGACAAGCTTTACAAAGTACTGCTTTTTTTTTTTTTGCCTCTGAGATAGTCAAGATACAAGAAACCACAAGTTAGTGAAAGAATTGCCAAAACATCAAGACTTTGTATTTGGTGAGAAAAATGTTAAACATCCTCCCTTGATTGACCCTGGGAAAATCATTTTGCCTCCCCTCCATATTAAGCTTTGACTTATGAAATTTTTTGTTAAAGCACTAGAAAAGAGAGCCGGGTGTTCCTTCATTTGGAAGAAATGTTCCCTAAACTGAGTGAAGCTAAGTTAAAGGAGAGCATATTATTGGCCCTCAGATTAGGTAACTTCTTAATGACCCGACATTTGATACCAAGTTGAATGACTTTGAATCAGCTGCATGGATGTCTTTCAAAGCTTCTAATTCTGGATTTTTGGTTAACATAAAGGATCTTAATTACATCACTTTGGTGGAAAATCTTTTGGAGGGATATAAAAACTTAGGTTGAAGGATGTCCTTGAAAATTCATTTTTTTACATTCCCATGTTGAATTTTTTTCTGAAAATTTGAGTTCTTTTAGTGATTAACGGGTGAACATTTTCACCAGGACATTTTAACCATGGAACAACGGTACCAAGGAATAATGGGTGACCATTGCTGGTTTTTGTCTAGGGAGGCTGATGAAACATCATACAAACAGAAGTCTACATTAACGTGTTTTACTAACTAATTGTGAATAAATTAAGGCAATTTGAACATTTAAAGTTATTAGTCTATTTCAACTATTTTTTAAACTTTATATGTAAGTTGTTTATATTCTATTGTTTGAAAACCTATTTTATCATAAAATAATTGCAATGGCATTAAAAAAGCAGTTTCCTTTATTTGGTATATTGTTATAATGTTAAATAATATAAATGTTGCTATGTCTAATAAACATGATGTGCTAGAGAATGTATGACTTTTCCATCGAGTTCAGCACACACATATTAGGTATAATCACTTACCCACTTGCAAATACAGAGATAAAGTTGTAATTTGTTAAGTAATGAATTATTTAAAGTTACCAAACATATAGCTTTATAATTATTTGTGACATTTTCTTATATATGAAAATTAATATGATTTATAATCATGGATTTTTCCCCATTCCTCTTCCACGGTAGTGCAGGTGCAAAACTACCCTCCTTTTATTCAGTCTATAAATTGATATACTAAATAGGGGCCTTATCCTTTATTTAAAACATATAAACTCTATAAACAAATTATAATAAAGTCTACTTATATTAAATATATGGATGGGCCCTCGAATCCTTCGAGTCCTTAAAGATATTCGAGATAATTTCAGATTCAAGACTTAATTGTTTTTTTCAAGTGAAATTTGTTTTAGAGCTCTAATACTGCTTATTGGTGGCTCAGAACCAACATAATTATAGGATGAACTTGATAAGCAGGCACCAGACAGGTGTACTGTAACACTTAACTGAATGTATGAATGTTATAATGAATAAATTATAAGAAAGAATGTTAACATTTAGTTACAATTTCTATTTTATATTATTAGACATATATATTTCCTCTTACGTTCATTTTTTTTCCACAAGATTCAGATTCCAGATTTGAACTCATAAAATAGGGAATTTGACACTAATCTACTAAAAACCAATCTTAAAAATAATAGAGCCTAAGAAGTACTGTGTTACAGTTACCAAAATCGCATTTCTAACTAAACAATATGTGTATTAACCTCCTTATATGAAATGTAAAATGTTTTCTGGCTAAGCAGATATTTTATTATAATTTTTTTTACTCCATTACAGTTTTTATTATGACCCAAAAGCAGTGGACTGTGAAGAAAAGAACATAGAATTTTTTAAGAAATTTGCATGGGATTGTGGCATTCCAGAAGTAAGTGAGAGCTTATCTTTCTTACATTAAAAGCTTGATGCTATTAGAGAAATATGTATTCTTAGCTAAATCATTATAAATATAAAAATAGGTACCTATGCAATATAATTAAATAGGATTTCTTGTGAAGGTAGTCAAACATTCACTAAAGAGTATAATAACCAACTGCTCATTTCCCTGATCTTAGTTTTAAAAATATATTTGCTGAGGGTTCGAAAACTATTCATTTTATAAAAATATATTTAAAATAAATGTATTTTTAATGGTACTATCAATTTGCAATTATAAATTATTTCATATCTTAAATAATTGCAAATATATAGGCCTAGTAAAAATTGGAAACTTACGTTAATGTAAAGTACCCTTGAAGTCATTTTCATGGGAAAGGTAAATGTTTAACTACTGCCTCACCATCCTTACTTGTTATTTTAAGATGTTAACGCTACTTAAGTTTGTGGAAAAACTTATAATATTTTTCAGGCCACGACTATATGGTTTAGAAAGATATAAATTGGATAAAACAATGCCAGTGTTTTTCTCAGGAATCGACCCTACACAGCACAGTGTTGGCACTCCTCCAGGCTGCCTCCACTAGTAGCACAGAAGAACACAAAACACCCGGAGTGTTTGGTACAGATGACCTCCATTATTTCCTCGACCTTGATATGGCCATCCTGGGTTCATCTCCAGAACATTATGTTGAGTACACTTCCATAGTGCGTCGGGAATATGCCTTTCTCTCTGACAACATGTACCGCAGCCTCAGGCTCAAGGTACTGTGCCATGATAATAGAAACCAACAACTAATTTTATACTACAGAGGTCTACCTATTTAAATAGATTTAAAATTAAAATACTATGCTGCTATTTTTAGATTCAAAGACAAAAAAATCTTCTGATCTCTCTCAAATTCTCATCATTCTTTTCTTTCCCTTTTTATGCTCTTCCTTTTTCCTTTATTGTCATCTTTATTCATTATTCTTCCTCTGCCCCTTTTATCTTTCCCTCGCCTCTTTTTTCCTCTCGCCCTCTTCTTACTTCCTTCAACCCACTTCTCTTTACTCCCTCTTATTCCAACCTGCTTCTCTTTCACTCTCCCTTCTTCTCTCCTCACCCTCCCTTCTCTCCCCACCCTCCCCTTCTCTCCCCACCCTCCCCTCCTCTCCCCACCCTCCCTCACTCTCCCCACCCTCCCCTCCTCACCCTCAACTCTCTCTACCCTTTGCTATCCAACCAAATTCTCTCCTCCACCCCTCTTCTATCTATAACCCTTGAATCACCCCTACTCAAACTCTTCACCCCTTATCTCATATGTTCAGACTTCCCCATCCCTTCCCTCTCTTCACCCTTCAACTATTCTCCTTAACACTCCACCTCCTTTTTTTTTGTCCAACACCTTAGCTCAGTCGATAGCATGTTTTCCTACTGAGCTAAAAGTCCCAGGTTTGATTCATGGCATGGCCGAAAATTTATCATCGATGAAAATATGGATTTACCCTTTCACAGTGATGAATTAATGGCTGGGGACTGGGTGTTGTGCTTGTCCTAGTCTTAAGGCTCTGCCTGCCCTCTCTGGCGGTGTGTTGAGCTTTCGGCTCTCAAAATAGATGGTGTTGCTGACGTTATACAAATTGGTTAATTTCAACCATCAGGTAGGCAGCATTACTGGTTTGTTTAAACAATTGGGAGGCTGGCTGACCGATCAGTCAAGGCCGCAAGCAAACTTTTCCTAGAACGGATAAAGATAAGAAGTGTAGTGCCTACGGTAAACTCAACCAAGTTGGACTAAACGTGGGGAGATAAAACGTCAAGATACAATCATACTCTCGATAAGAAAAATTAGCTTATCCATCCCAGCCAGCTAAACACTTCTGTCTGGGGGTTAAAATCCCTACTGAGGGTATTTTGGAGAGATCTTATTTAATCATTTCCTTCTACTCTCCCACGCAAAAGTGGGTACATTTCCTTAATTAATTCTGCCTTTTTAGGTATGAACTAATTATGCCAGTGGTTTAGGGATGAATACATTTAAATTTAAAAGAAGCGTACCCGCATTCGCGTGGAGAGAGAGTGGGAAAATATTTAGGAAATATCGCCCGATCATGATTGAGTCACGATCTCTCAGTCATCGGCAGACTAGTCTGTTGCGATAGTGATGCCTCAGACCATGTGGCCACCAAAGTTGGATATTACCAATCCTCATGACTAAAAATAACTAAACGATTAAAATAACATGACTTACCAAATCTTTAAAAATTACATAAGCTAGAGAGGTAGGAGGGCGCTTACGAAAATTCTTCCAATCACCTATGTGAGGAAGGGAGGGAGGATCTAAAATCATGTAAAAAAGCCTTACATGATTTAAGGATGGCCCTCTTGTAATAAAAACTATGGGCCATAGATACAAGGCCTAACATCCTGGTCACATTATTGAGCAGAGTAGAAACGAGCTCAGGTCATTGCTTTATAAATCACCCTTTTTAAAAAAGTCTTGAACATTTTTTTTGAATGAATATCTGAAGAGGGTAGTGATAAATAATACTGTATACATATTTTTCAGAGAAAAAATTATTTAAGGTAAAAATTAGAGATAACTTAGTTTGGAAGATTTTGTCACTAACTATAATAAATAATCTATACGAGAGAGTATGTAGCTTACGATTTTGTCGTACCATTTATTTGTGTTTATTAGTAGGCAGGTAAAATAAAAAATAACTCAAATTTAATATGCTAAATTTAGCCACTGTGCTTTGATTAATTTTTAAACTTTAAAGGCCAAAGAGGCAATAAAATATTTTAAAAGCAGTTTCATTTCTTAGACCAGAACAATTTTGTCTATAAATATATCTGTTATTTTTATTAATGATATCACCACGTCATACTACCTGTTCATGTTATATGCATATATGATAATCTTATTGGGAAGTAATGAGGAAGGAAGCATTTGAGAAGTTATATACCAGTATTTTTATGTAAGGAGATGGGGAAACAATTTAGAAAAAACTACCCTCAGTAGACCCGACCAGGATTTGAACCCCAAGCGCTCTGCTATCAGGAGGCTAATTTAACACTGGAGGGATGCCTTAGACCACTCGGCCACTGAAGTGGGTATCTGTTATTTAATATGGTGTTTACAGTTTTCAAACATCTATAGGATTTACACAATTTTTCAGAAATAAATGTTTTTGGGAATTATTTCTCATTCTATTGGTAGATTTTAACTTGAGTAATATCTCCATGGTGTCAGCCTGCAAGCAGGCTATACCAATCGAGAAGTTGCCATATGTTGGTGAAGATAGTGCCAACATTTTCGGGTTGAGTGTGTCATGTGGTCAGCACAATGAGCCCTCCAGGCTTCTCTCTCAGTTTTCTAGACTGAATCACTACTTAAACATTCAAGTAGCTCCTCATTTGTCCTCACGAGGTTGATTTTGGTTCCGTTTCAGACTCACTGCTTCGTAGACAGAATTGGAAGCACTGGGGATCAAACCCGGGACTTCGGGATCTAAAGCCAGTAAATCTGACCACTATACCACAGAGGTGGTTGGGTATCAACTACTTACTTACTTTGTGGCATAGGGAACATAAAAGTTCATTAATTTTTAATGGTTTTAAATATATTTTTCTTATCATCAGTTCCTTGTCGTCGTCAAGATTGCTAAAGCGTTATGACTGAGCATTGAGTGTGTAAATTAATCAGCTCTAGTAACTTTGCTAGTTCGAGTCCCTGTAAGGTTGAACCTACTAGTACTAGCGTGATACAAACTCGACCAAGGCACAAGAGATTTTGAACATTCTATAAGTGCATTACAGAGTGTTAGTAACATCTGCCTTCAGCTAAGAACTTTTTTTAAAAAAAAAATACTTGAAACATCAGAATAATCGCTACATTGTTATATATAAATATTTATTTGTATCTTTATTTTGATATTATTTCTACAGTAAATAAAATAATATCGCTACTCATCCGCTGTACTTAAATTAGTAGATACAGATAGCCTAAACGCCAGTAATATGTATAACATTAAAAAAACTTACGCTTTACGACAAGCAGTTAAATAATCAATTTTATCTTTGAGTTTCTTTGTGCGCCCTTTCTTCCATCGACCCATGCTTCACAAACTTGTTATTCACAAGAATATAAAATAATATTGTGTAAATACTTTTCCACCTCAAAATGTATACAATCCATTGGATCTTGTTCGAAAGCAAAAAAAGTCACATTTTATTAATTATATAAAAAGTAATCACCGTGGGTACTTATTGTTCAAGATTCGATACATTTATTCTGAAACGAGCGCACAAATTGCGAGAATGCAACAGATTCAAATTAAAAGTAATCACATTTAACAAGCTAATAAAATAAAATTAACATGTTCACACTTTGACTACCAAAAACTTCGTTCATTAATTTTTTGAAAAATTACTTATTCCAAAGTCTAATAAGACTCTAATCCTAGACCGTAAAATAAATATCTATACTTATAAAATAACATGTCCTGACTGACTGACTGATTCATCATCGCCGAGCGCAAACTATCAAGGCTACAAGCATGAAATTCGGACTGTATATTCATTTTGTTATGTAGGCACCCACTAAGAAAGGATTTTAAAAAATTCCACCCCAAAGGGGTCAAAATAGGGGATGATAATATGTATGATAATATGTATGAAAGTCCGTCATTTTGAAAGTTACATAAACAAAATTTTGTATTTCGGTTATTGACGTAAAACAAATAAATATGTGTTTCAGGAATTTTGGAAATTTTATTTAATAAGTGATGAAAAAGGGTGTGAAAGTTTGTATCGGACTTGCATTATTTTTGATCTGAGGTCAAGTTATGGTCATCAACGTAACGTAATATTTTAAATTAATCTGTAAATACATATGTATATTTTCGTATTTGTATATAATCAACTTCCACGCGAGCAAAGCTGCGGGCAACAGCTATCTAGTAGTAGATAAAAACATATTGAGGACATCTCCAAATTACATTTATACCCTATTTTATTTAAAATAACTATGTTTGATATGAGCAGGAATGTTTATTTTTATTTATTATAATAGTGGATTAGAAATTAAATGTACAGTAGTTTTCATATACTCTGAATATTAACACTTATTATTACAAGGTGTAATTCTCAAGAATGAGAGAACCCTTGAAAGAATATAGGATACGAGTGAAGAATTGTACATGTTTACTGCCTCAGGTAAATAAGGGCAAATGTCATAAAACTTTGTGAATGGAGAAGCATATGATTTTTTCTTTGAAAATAATGTATCACTAGAGGAATACTCTCATTGAAGTAAGTAGGGACCAACTATCTTTATTCATACAGCAGTTAGGACTTTGTGAGTATTGTAGTTAGTTAGTATATTAAGATGTTTATATTTAACTACGCAAATTTTCATAATTGGACATTGACTCTTCTTATCCCAATGCACATGGCATTAATGTTTCTTTGACCCAAGAAGGTCACAGAGATTTGCTTCATCCTCCACTGCCGCCTGGATTCCGATACAGCAGGTTAGCCAACACTTGCAAAATGATACTTGCTTGTAAATGTGTAACGATCATACTAACGGCACCTATTATCAACTAAAATAACTATTTGTTGAAGGAAAAGTTGTATTTAAAACTGTATTTTTACTAGAGTGTTGACTTGGGAGTTGTTAGAGCTCAATATCATCGTGAATATTAAAGCTAACTCAAATTTAAAAATACATTTAAAATGCAAAATAAATTATTCATTAAATAATATGTTATAAACAAACACTCTAGCTTAATTGTACAAAGAAAATAAATACATCGATTAATATTTTTTCCTCCATTTAAAACTCATTGAAATGGAAGCATTTTAATGAAAATATTTCAATAACTGTTTTTAGCATGGTTTGAAAATTCCATAAGAGTTATGAAAGATCCCAGATATGTTACTAAAATAAATAAAAAACAACAATGTTGAATTATTATATATTTTTTTTAAACTTTTTTTGTTTAGAACCGTGCATTTATGGGTAGGCTCAGCCTTAATATAGATTATAAGGTAATGAAGTTATGACATGTCTAGCCCAGCCGGTATTTGTGGATGTAAGGTAACCTCCCCCTTTTCCCTTACCTCTGAACCTTGAACAGCATGCACTTGAACTTTAGTTGCCTTTTTTAATGTTTTATTTTTTCACTCTTGCTTTGATTTTCAATTGTCAAGTGTAGCCAAAATTTATTAAACTATTTTTTTTAAATAATGTGGATTCAATGTGGTTTGCGACATCACATAGCATAGAAAACACACAGTAATAGTATCAAGCCCACTTTAAGGCTGGGCGCGCATGGCGGCATGCCCACAGCGGCCAGGTCGCAGTGGCCACTGAGTTCTAAAGTAACCATAGAGAGTGTGCGCATTTAGCGACCAATGACCAGTGGCCACGCTTGGCCATGGTGACCGCCGAGAGCACGAGTGACGCACACGCTGCCAGTTGCTGTCGTCCAAGTCACCACATATGTATGAAATCGGATCAGTATTTGTGTACTTAGTGCAGCAGCCAGTCGTTTGTTTTGTACGGAGTGTGATTGTGGCTATGATGTCTTACGGGGATCATTTCAATACAGATGATTCGGGCCGCCTATACCAACCACTCAGAATATTGGTCGCCGCGGCCAAGTCACCAAGTGCATGCCCAGCCTTAGTTAAACATCAGCTGTTTAAACCATTTCATATAGAAAGTATATTCAAGGCTGTTAACCTAATTTTTTTTATGTTATGTGGAATACTTTTTTTATGATTAATGGTACCTATACATTTTTTTGACTTTACTTTTCTGATTTATTTTATATTCCAAATTTTTTTATATTAAAAACATTGATTATGTTTCAACACTTATTTTTTCCTCCCTTAAATTGCAGGTTCTCCAAAACTTTTTACAAATACCAAATATATTTGCAACCAAGATTTTCCGTGAAAAGTTTGAGAGTCAAGCCAAAGCCAACATTAAAAAGGAAGTCGACAGCTTGAAACCATGAAGCAAAGATGCTCTTAGTGTACTCACAGATTTTAAAGATTGGTTTGACACTTTGCTGGTCGGAATTAGCTGTAAAAATGTAATGTGGCTACCTAAAGATCTCAGTTTCATCATCTTTGAGTTGACATAAATTGAGATCTTAATTAGTATTACAGTAAACTTATTTTAGCTTATTTTTAATGTAGATTTAAATCTAGTCATGCTAAAGGTGGGCTAAACATAAAATAATTAGCGTGTAGCCTACATTAAATTTATTAATTCAATTTTATTGAAACTATAAACAAAATGGTAAAAAAGTCATTATATTTTTAAACCTTTAGACTTAATCTTATTTTGAATTTAGGCTGTGAATTAACTATTGGCAGGATTTCTTTTAAATTGATGTTTTATTGATATTAATGCATATTATTTTGAGGCAGTTGCCATTCAAGAATTATTATTAGTGAATGGAATCTTATTGTTATATCTAACTTTAAACTTATTATATCATTCTTGATAAAGCTCCACTTATTATCTCTCATGTTGATTCAAACAATGCTTTTTATAAACTAAAAAAAGTGATAACACTTATTTGTGTTTCACTAAGATATTTTGTGCTTGTGTGACTTTGTGTTAAATTAATAATAGGTGTGTTTAGCCTTGATGTAATTGCACAAGAAAAAGCTTAATTCCTCACCTTAATTTATTTAGCCATGTAAAATCCTAAAATAAGAAAGTGTAAGATAGAAAATATCAATCCATAACCAATATAAATTAATGAAATACGTTTTAGTTCTTAATTCCCTCTAATAGTTTCATTGGAACCCTTCCAGTGAAAAAAACATGTTTTCCTTTTGAAACACAATATTATTTGTTTAATTAATTGTTCATGAATCATTTTAACCTTCAATTTCTGTAAGAAATTTAAGGACTTGTCAGATTTTAAAATAAAACTGTTTATCTTGCAATCAAAGTTGAAATTCCAGTTTTGGGCTAAAATTGGGTACACATTAGCATGGTGGGTGAGGAAAAATCTTTGAGGAAAAACTCCCCTCATTATATTCAACCGAGATTGAACCTCAATATTTCTTTCATTGGCAATCCAGTCTGTTACGGGAGTGACCCCTTATACTATTCAGTTCTATAAAGTATAAAATGAATTTTAGTATTTTAAACAACTTAACTTACATTATATAAAATTTCTGCATTACTTATACTATTATGTAATGGACACATTTCTGGTTCTCCCATAAGATACTTTAGTAAGCAGAGAATGCACATATTCTACCAGGTATAGTGTTATGGTCGCAAACTTCATCACTGCCACCACCTGGACTCCAAGGAATGCCAATAGACAATTTATATTCCTAAAGGACCTTCAATACCCTCAACAGTGTTGTGTAACCTGGATTTACAAAAGTATTTTATACAATTTAGTGGTGGAGGCATCTGTTATCAGCTCTTGTCTTTCACTCTTCACACCTTTATCAAATTAAGTCTCCCAGTGAGGTCTTGGATGATTCCAGGGATGTGATGGCCCCTGACAAATAAGGGAAATGTTTAATGTAGATCATACTTTGCCCACCCAGGTCATAAAATATTCTTTTGGGCTGTGTCTGTTGCATGCAGTATTGTTGTGCCATTCACCACCAATTCCTGGTCAACTAGAAAGTTAAAAAAAAAAAAAAAAAAAGTGTAGGATTGGATTTATTGATAACCTGATTTTTACATGCTAGTTGGACTGAAATATTACCAAGCACATGCTAGCAATGTCCACAGTTTAAGAAAGTTTCAACAAATATTTACATCTGTTCATTATAGTTTCTAAGCATCGAAATAATTATTGTACTTTGGAAAAATTTGTTACCCATCAAAAAATACTCCTAGTAGCTAGTCACCCTAATAGTGTTTTTCAGTTCAATACAATTTGGGTTTTTTTCTTGTGGAGACTCCAAAATGCAACACTTGGTTGGATTTTCCACAATTGATCTTAAAGAATAAAATAATTAAAAAATTAAGAATTCAGTCCTTAACAATTAATACAAGTTCAGAATATTTAATTATAATTAGTATACCATAGGCTACAATTTTTTTTTCAAACCTTCAAAGGAATAGGAAATTGAGCTTCTTTTATCTCACATGTCAAACAACTTTCTATTCTAAATATTTAAAGATATATAAGAACTTTCAGTGGTCAGCTTACTTAATATTCCTTATTTATAATTAACACAATATAAAGGTTTATATTATGGATTTATTATACATTTTTACAGTTGTTTTTTTATAAAACTAATATATGTTAAATTGTTGTTTGCAATATCTAGAACGCAGTTGTGTGTGCAATATTAATTTATTTTAACAATTTTGTAGATGATTGTAGTTTTATTATATAGGTATAAGTTAATATAAAATTTCCAAATTATTTATAAAAAATGTTTTACTACCTGAACTAGTTATTAAATTAATTTGTTGTTAATTATAAACTGGTATGTATACATTTTTTGTCTCATGAATGTTGTTGTACGAATAGAAAAACCCGCACCTAATGTATGTCAAATGGTTTACAGTGGAAATGAAGTATGGCAAATAAAAATGCAAAATTTCTATTGTGGGTGTGCTTAAAATCAAACTATAAATAAATAGGTTATATTAAAGAGCATTAATATCATAGTTTTCATTAGTGGCAGAGTGGTAAGTCCCCTCCTAAATCAATAGGAAATGTTGATGCAATCAGGGATGGGACATGCATATTCACACAAGGAGGTAGGTTTTGTGAAGTGGCGAAAATAGTGTGAAAGATGTATTATGGCTACCAGCAATACATTATATTGATACAGAACTAGAATTGATATTCTGAAGTAACTTGTAAAACACATCATATTTTAAATGCCAGAAGAGGTCTCGACCACACACAAATTCTATAGTTGTGAGATTTCCCACTCAGAAGACTCTTAACCACCTGTTTACCTTGAGTGCAATTTGTTTCTTGTTAGTGGATCTACATAATAATCATTTAAACAAAGTATGTATCCACAGTGGTAAGACGAGGTGCATCATAACATAACCAAGCTTCGACTTAAGTGGAAATATTTGCAACGAGCTAACTGCGCAAGTCGATGTTGTACTGTATACTCATTTGTCATGACTAAAATTTTATCTTTGGGTCATGCAGACCTGAATTACTGCTTATTTTCTATAGCAAGTTTCAACATTAAAAACCTAAGGATAATATTGGCTATGTAATAGACCAAACGTGGTACTATTTTCCTAGTTGCACCAAGGATAACATAGTCTAGGTTTTGTTTAAGAACATCCTTTCCTAAGTAAGACATCACTGACAGTCACAGCTGGCCCTAGGCCATTTAAAATGCATTTAAGAAGGTTATAAAACTATAGAATTATGTATTATCCTTGATGAGTACCCTCTACTCTTTTGATATTTTTAGCCGGTTTGATATATTTTATATTAATACTTTTGAAATCACTCTCTTCATTCACTATAGGTGTCTTAAACTGCAACCAACAAATAGATAATTTTCAAGATACCAACCTAACAAAATTGTTAAAATGTAAACATAGCAGGTTTTGCATTTTCAATGACTGTGTATTGATTTATTCAAATTTGTGGTCATTTGCTTTATATTCACATTAAATCATTTAAATCAAATTTAAAATATAGCTTGATATTTTTGATGTTCTTGTGATATAATATTTCATCAAATACAGTAGAACGCCGATCATCTGAATAATTGGTGAAAACATAATTTATTTCAAAAATATAAAATAATTCAAATAGTTGGATTAAGGAAAAATCATACTATCCATGAATACACACTATTTTCATATATTTTAACACTTTTTGAAACAGCTGAAACATGAAAAGTAGAAAAATGTAATTATAAATTGTGCAGAAATAACTACTGACAGACTACTTGATGGGTGGAAGGGAGCTTATTTCTTGACTGGGGTGGTTCACTTAGTTGGAAATTCAAATAATCGGGGTCATACTATGTATATTACTGTTGTGATACAGTTTTGTAAATTAATTAACCTCATTATAATATCTCTGGAATATTAATATATATGTAATTATATAATGTGTAACATTTTTACTTCCGCCAAGTTAAGAATGGGGGGAAATAAAGCTTAAATGAGATGTCAGGTCAAAACTTAATGTTTTCAAAATACCTTGTTTAGGTAGGGGTGTAGGATATGAAGTTAAGGGAAGTGTTTTTGCAGATTTAATAATAAAACTTTGTTTTGGGTAAAACAATAAAATATTGCTCAAGTAGAAACATAGTTTAATTTTCTTCACATGGTGATCTCGACAGTTCTTGAAAATCTGTCAGGTGACCTGGTGGTCTAGGGTAAGGTGTCAGACTTCTATGCTGGCGGCCGGGGTTCAATCCTCAGTCCCGGCACAGATTTATCTGATTTCCAAACCCTTCCTTCACCTCTGACAAGACATCTTGTGAATGTGGGAAATGCCAGGTCCCCCTGTGGTTCGGATTCCACGTTAAACTGTAGGTCCTTCATTTCATCTCACAATCACCCTACCATTACACATTAGCGTAAGTGCGTATAACCCGAACGGGTAGTAAGACGGTGCTAATAATAATTGAAAATCTGTCACTTGTGTCCTGAAATTTTATCAAAACTTTTTCTCTTAATTTAAAGAGTTTACCATTCAGCACCATTCTGCTCATGTTGATATCATCGTCATTTGGAGAAAATTAAAATCTCTCTTTCTACTGTAGCAATATTTAATTTATTTTGGCAAAAAAAAAAGTTTTGGTATAAAAACTGCAAACACACTGGCCTCAACTCGTGTCCCCTACACACTCACCCTAACCAGACCATAGTACAAGGCCCTGAGGTTGTTTCTTTATAAAAAATATATTTTAATAGTTTGTTTTATTTGAAAAGTTATTGGTTATCAATGACAGTCCAAATTAAACTATTTTCTATGTTTTTATGCTAAGTACAAAATGTATTTTGTTTAGCATTAAAATAAATTACTTAGTTTTTTATCAAAATCTAAGTCTTCGGGTTATTTCAGAACCAAATATGGGTACCTGGTTTTTCAAAATTTATAGATGGTTTTATATCCAAGCTAAGCGTATGTTCCGAACGGGTAGTAAGACGCAGTCTAAATATTATTATAATTATATCCAAGCTAATTTTAACACATCACGAGTATAAACAAAAGTGAATATTTCTTTCATGAAACTTTGTATTTTCCCTTTTCATATAATGTGCATTTGACAGCATTTCACTTTTTACTTTAGTTTTAAGATATTTTATTGATATAATATAAATGCCAATGAAATAGTTGATGCAAACTATGTTAAATTAAGAAGAGATTTAAGTATAATTATAATAAATGTAATATTTTTAATAAAATGTATTGTACCTTATCAACTGTTCTTTTCATTTATAATATGTATTATTTGTTTATGTTAAAATAAATATTAATAATAAAAACGAGGCTATTAACTACAATATTTTTTTATAATAGGATTTCTACTCTTTTAATATTTTATTTACATTTTACAATACATAATTGATAATTATGGTTTAAATAAAAATATTACAATACTCTTATGGTCCGTTACTTTAGTGCGATCCTTGCAGCTGATTACTGGAAGCAAGTTTTTGTGTATCAGGTTGCAGCTTTGTTAGAGATAAATGAGATCATCTCTCCTAAATCAATCAAACATATTAAAGTAGTGAAAAAAATACCTGAATTAAAGAATTTGATGATTTCAGAAGCAGGCAATTAAAATAAAAAGTATAACTAAATATGAATATCTACCGTACATAAAAGTGTATCCAAACCGTTGAACATAAACAAGAAAATCGGTCCATGGGAACAAACCATGTTTGGCAGTTTGGATTTTTTAAATTTATGACTGCTATATTTCTAAATTTTCTAAAGATGTGAAAATGTTTAAACAAATATTCATAAACATTACTTTGTAAGTCATTCTAATTTAAATAAAACAAAACTGTGTTAAATTCATCATATATTATTCTTTGTAGCAGGAGAGTATTCAAATTCTATTGAAAGCTAATAATTTATTTGTAATGAAAGTTCATACTATTTTAAAAGGTAATACTTAGTTGTCGAAAAAATAGTAGATGGAATGTGTAACTTACCTCCAAAGTTGGGAACTGCCACAATATTAAAACTTGCACAGAAAAATATCTTCTCCTGAGCACTATGCTTACAGAACTGAAGGATAACTGAAATTTTTAGTTAAAATGTGATGTTAAAATTAATGAGAGAAGTGGGAGATAATTATAAATATAATAAATATTTTTTTTCCAGCTAACCCTTTCCCTCCCTAGAGTTTTGCCTGCTCTGAGAAGATGGAGACTGAGTCACAAGTACAATACCTATTTACTAGTTCTGGGAATTCCCAAATAAAAGATTAGAGTTAAGTACAAAAGGTTTCGTGATCTGTCCCTTCTAAGTAAGGTACAAAACAAAACAAAAAAAACCACAAGATATTGAGTTATTGTGTTAAAATATGTACTAGTGACCATTTCATTTTTTTTTATTGGTAATATTTTTATTCTAGAAGTGATCTTTTCGTGGCCCACTTTAACAGTTTACATAGCTCCCCAATTTTACGAATTTTACCTATGGTTTGGCCATATGGTCCCCATTGAGAACCACTGTTCTAGAGCATCAGTATTTTAATTGTTTTTATTTGTGACCCCTTTTCAGAAGACAAAATTATTAGTGACCTCGGGGAGTGTTGTTTAAGTTTTTTCATACTCTATTATTATTATTATTATTATTATTATTAGCACCGCGTCTTACTACCCGTTCGGGTTATACGCACTTACGCTAATGTGTAATGGTAGGGTGATTGTGAGATGAAATGAAGGACCTACAGTTTAACGTGGAATCCGAACCACGGTGGAGGCCTGGCATTCCTCACATTCACAAGATGTCTTGTCAGAGGTGAAGGAAGGGTTTGGTAATCAGATAAATCTTTGCCGGGACCAAGGATTGAACCCCGGCCGCCAGCATAGAAGTCTGACACCTTACCCCTAGACCGCCAGGTCACCGACTTCATACTCTAGTTTTGGTATTTGAGCAGTTTTGGCTCACATGAGAAATATAAATAATTAACATAATTATTGAAAACATTGTATACATGCAGTTATATTTATTATTTACTAACTTTTTATAAATGCAGACAGTCAATGGAAACCATTATTTTATCTTAATTATACGAATTTTTAAAATAATGGGTTCATGGAATTATATTGGGTGATGTTTATTTCTGCATTTAAGAAAAATAAAGAATGAAAGATAGTAGTATTAAAATATCAATAGTTCTATGAGACATATTTCATTTACTCACGTTTGTCTAAGCTTTTTGTGACCCGTGGTGGGGTCGTAACTCTAACTTTAAGAACCTATGAGAAAACATATCCTTTGCCCCCTCTTTTTTTACCTTTACATAAAATAAATTGCATTGATGTTGAGTGTTTTCAGCAAATTTACATCAGTATTGGTAAGAATGTGTTGGCATTTATTGTTCTTACTTTCTTTAGCACCACATATTATGACCTGTTCAGGTTATATACGTATGTACTAACTAGCCCCCTTCCCTGTAAAAAATATTGTAAAGAATCCTGTAAAACAAAGCTTCAAATCATCCATCATGTCAATATAAAAACAAAACTTTTTACTTTTTTTTTTGTTGAAAATACAGTCCTACCATCACTGTATAGCCCCCTCCCTCTTTTTATCCTCCCTCCTATTTTAATCTCATTCCTCTTTCCTCACCCCCCATCCCCCATTCACCAACCCCACTTTCCCTTTAACAATTTTTTTTTCCAATGACTATATAACATACTATCGACATTTTTATGAGGAATAAATTAAATTTTCAAAATAAAATATAGCCTGTTACTCGCTGATTATGTAGCTTTATATTGGTGAAAGAATTTTTAAAATCGGTCCAGTAGTTTTTGAGTTCATCCATTACAAACAAAAAAAAAATCTTTCTTCTTTATAATATTAGTATGGATTATGCTTCTTGAATAGGGACGAGGAAGGTTGAATTTAGAGGGTGTAAAACTATTAGTACACGTGAACAAGATTAAAACCCTGATCTTCCTGTCATTGACAGTCTTGTCTAACATGAGTGTGACGCCTTAGAACATGCAGCCACCGAAACAGGTAATTATTGTTAATATATCATGTTGCAATATTATCCGTGATAAAACTATATCAAACAATTTGCAACAGAGGGCAAATTATTTTCAATAAACTTACATGAAATTTAGTAAAAGAACAATTTTCAAAATATTTTGGAAATATTTTATTCTGTAATAATTCAATAAAACAAATGTTTTTTTTAGACATTTTCAAATACACAAAAGTAATGATTTATTTTAATAAACAAGAACATAATATTTATGTATGTATACAAAAAAAAACAATATTGCTTTAACAAAACTTTACACTAAAAAAAAGGACATTTTCTGCAACAATTTAAAACTCTTAATATAACTGCAACAATATAAACCTACTTTAACTCAACATTATTTTAGTAACAGAAAAAGGACTTCTTTTCTCCAAACTTTTAAACGACTTTGTGATCTAATCATATTATTCCAGTATTTTTGATAAAATTGCATGCTTTTAAATCAGTGTAAACAACATTGTGGTGACAACAAATGTGATGACTATAGTTATAAAGTAAACTGATGAATGTAGGTACATTTTGTTATTAGTAGGCCTACACTAAAAAAGGACAAAATGTGTGAATACTAGTATTTTTGTTTTTTTCTGCTCAATCTTTAGAGCTCAAATGATGCAAGGAAAATTAAATTTAATAGTTTCTTCTTAGTGTTTGCAACTTATGTAAATTAAATTTTATCAAAATCAAAAAATAACAATGAACAGCATTCTGTTCAATTTTATGAATCAAAGTTTTACTAAAATATTTGGAATTCTGAGAAATATCATGTGAATATTATTTATTGATACATTTAACACAAGGCTTATAGTTTCTTTATCTAATATAATGAAGAAGGTATGTTGTAGAGGAAATCCCAGCATTCACATACAGAAGATGTGAAAAGTAACACTTTCTGTGAATCAGGCCAGAATTCGGACCCTAGACTTGAGTTCCCGCACAGATGAATTTTAAATAGTTTAAATGTTACTGTACAGTATTAAATTAGACCACTAGCTAAAATAGTCACTAAGGTGCTATTTAAAATAAAATTTGGAACTACTTGTTGACCATAATGTAAAACATAGGATTGTCTTTAATTAAACCAAGATTTCAATCACTGGGAGCAACAAAGTATTGATTTAAAAACCTCTTTGCCTGAACTCTACTCACAGATGTCAATTTTTTCTTTCGTTATGTAAGCTTAAGTGAAGGGTTTGGACTTGATAAGGCTAATTTCAACTAAAACAAATCAATTTTGATTCCTTTTTTGTGAAGAAAGTCTTCTTTATTTATTTAAGAAAAGCTGACAGTTTAACTTTGTTGGTTAAACAACCTCAAACAAGTTTTACTTTGATAAACTTCGTATTTACACAATACTTTTGCATGACTTTAAAAATGTAAACACAACTTTTATACTAAGTTAAATGTAGCCATCTTGAAGGAAGGGAAATACTAAACCAAAACCTTACTACTACTCGACACAAAAAACATTGCATGCCAAAAGAATGTCAACTACTTGAGGAATGAAAGGAGAAACTAATGATACACATACTTGGCGTGTACACTCCGGTCAGATTACCGACGGTGTTGCTTTAAGTTCAATAGTTTGGGACTTTCAGTAGTTTAGTGTATGTTTACACTTTACTTTTACTTCTTTTGACAAACACTACGGATACCTAATCAACTTTAAATATGAGATATGTAAAATGTTGGCTTCAAATAAGCGTGCTAAATCACCTATTCACAGTGAAGGACACAAAATTATTGCAAATGTAATTGCATCTTTTGAGAGTGAAAATTTTTCGAGCATATAGACATTATAAGAAAGAGTCACAAAACGTGCAGCAGAAGCTACAGGAAAATCAGAGTGTACTATTAGTAAAATTTTTAAGGAAATAAGTATAGCAAGTGGGCACAAACAAACTTTCAACTCCAGGAAAAAAGCACAATTGATTACTGGAAAAATTATGGTCTGATAGGAGAAGAAATATAACAAATTTTGATAATTTTTTTTATATGAAAGTGGTTACAACAATAGTATGTCAAGTAGCTACAATAACAACACAGACAGACAAATATCAGGTGTCGAGCAGTTAATTTAATATTTAAGGTATATTAGAACTACATATATATTTCAACTTAAGTAGCAGAAGTCTCATATTAGCCATGGTCCACCACTTATTTCCCATTTGCCATTTGGTACTGACTGTGATAGAGTGCTATGGTTATCCACTCTCACCCATTGCCTTTCATACTCTAGAGCGATTGCAGCACTTGACCATGAGATGCAATGTTTTCTGGGTCAAGTAGTAATGATGTTGACCTATAGGTCTTTAAAACCTATATTTCAAGCCTTAAATCTTTGAACCAATCTATGTCCGAGTATTTTCCAGCATATATATATTTGTAGTCCTTAGATTGAATCATGAATAGATTATGTCCCGAGTTTGATTTGTGTGCCCAGGTGTCATTTTTCAACTAATTTGAATTAATAGATTAGGATAGTTCCACAACATATCAGTTAAAAATAATTCAACTAATTTTTATTTTCTTGATCAATGTCTTGTGTTACATAGCAATTACTGGCATAGTTGTGTTCCATTTTTACATTTTACTATTGATTGAAAATAAGGCTAACAGCTTTTTATCTTCTAGCTCTAGCAAACTATAAATATCCACAGGAAAAACTTCTTTCTAATTGATTATTGAAAAAACTTGACTAGGTTTAGGTTTACAACATTTTGTATTTATATAGTCATAGCTTGACATTCGAGTAAAAACTTTTAAGTATAGAGTAAAAGTTTCTTTTAATTGTGTAATTGAAGTTTTTTTGACCTGATTTTTCAATGATAAAATGTCATCACTGAACTTAAAGTAGGGCTGTAGGGAACACAAGAAAAGGTAAGAGTTTCTGCAGTTATTAAAACAAAACTGTTTTTGCCAAAATAAATAAACTATTGCCTTAGTACAAACATTGAGTTTAATGTTCTTCACATGATGATCTCAAACTTGTTGATTATCTGTCATGAGCATAGATGCATTAGATGACAAACTTTTTAAATGAAAAGAAAAAGTAATCATTAAATTCCAGGACACTCTTGATATTTAAGAACTGTTTAGTTCACCATGTGAATACAATTAAACTCTTCTGTTTGTACTGAAGCCATATTTTATTTATTTTGACCGAAAAAAGTTTTGAAATAAAAACTAAAAAAAAACCCAGTACCTTTTATCACGTTCCCTACAACCCCAGCTTAGGCTGTTTACTTGATTTACTTGGCAAAATTAGTACTAACTAAAATATGTTAAAAACTAATATATTTTTTAATGTTAAGACGCAAGATTCATAGATTTATCAATGATAAAAAATGTTTTATCATATTATAACATTTTCAATTCAACATCTCTTTTAACCTAAGGTTGAAATTTGCAAAGATTTCTTTGTAAATATAACAAAACCATTTTCTCTTAACGCTAGTGCAATTTTTTTGTGCCTCTAACAATAGTTTAATGTCACAAATGTATTCAATAAAATGTTGATCACACTTTCTCTAATAGCCACTAAGGAAGTCTTTTCCTTGTGTGTTGATTCAATATAATTTCAATTGTACCACATTCTTAGCTATATTCTCATTTATTCTGATCACAGAATTGGTTTTCTAAGTTTGCAGAAAAGTTTGTGTCAATATTTTTTGTTTAAAAAAAAACATAAATTAGAATACTTGTGAGTACATCATGAATTCTCTAGTGAAAATTAATCTAAATATTTTAAAGATTTAAGCTACTGTTCAATTCTATATTGTTTTGTTTAATAAAACTCAACTGTTTGTCAAAACAATGTATAATTATTATTCACTATATTTGCAGTTTTAATAAGATAAGAAGGCAGAGAGAGCTTACACACTTCTTATAAAACATGTTAAGTCCACAGATGTAATCTTAAACACACACAACACAAATTATGAGGATTTTCGTCTTATCTACTGACAATGTACTCCATAAAGAAAACTTAGCTTGAATTTGAACTACACTCTTTTGCCACCCATTGAAAATTATAAAAAAGTATACATAGTTTGTGTGCATTGATATATTTAATAAATAGTTGACAAAAGTAACGTACTCTCAATTATTTGTGTTCGGGTTATCTGGTTTTCAGATTATCTGTCCAGTTTTATTTATTATTTTTTCACTTTCATTATTTGGCTAAGTGTGCATCAGGTTTCGAGGCAAAATAATGAGTTTCGAAGGGTTTTTGTTGATCTTGAAGTTTGTCAAACATTACAAACTATTTTTTTTAAATAAACCGTTTGTTAATATTATTATTATTATTATTAGCACCGCGTCTTACTACCCGTTCGGGTTATACGCACGTTTGTTAATAAAATGTTAATTTGTGGTGTGATTGGAAATTAGTGATTTTGACTTTTGACAATTACGAAGCTTCACCAATAAAAATAATTACAGCTAAAATATTCAAATTTTGTTCAATTATTGCCATTTTTAGGTGTTATATAAAACAAATTAAGAGTAACTTGGGTTATCAAATTGAAATTAAATACTTACAAACACTTGCATGATAAAATATATTCTACAGCTTTTAGTGCAAAAAATTATATAAATAAACATATATTTTTTAAGGATAAAACACCCAACCAAAAATATTCAAACTTCAATTCAGCTTCGAGAATATTTTATATATTAAATTCTAGCTCACTTCAAGATGAAAAAGTGGACATTGTCCATCCCTATTGGTGATTACATTTTCTATTATTTTGGATTACCTATGTTTTTCGAATATCAGTGCAACTACTACCTTTCTTTAACCTGGATAGTTGAGTGTCAACTCTAACAAAATGTGAAAATGGTGTCCATCTGGGGAAGTGCTGGTAACAATAAACAAAAGTACATGAGTAGACTTCCTCTGAATGGAAGTTATTAGATGTAACCAATTTACTTTTATATGTCAGAAAATACAATAATCTGCTAACTTTGTCTGAATACTTCAAAAATTATATACGATGGTCATATCTATTTGAATGGGTGATAAAAGAATTTACATTCTTATCAATTCAAACTTATGTTCTTTGAACACAAATTGAAACTAGTTACCGCAAAGCGGGATAAAAAATTGTACTGTTTCATAATAGGGATCTGCGAGACCTAAAAATAAGTTAATCTCACAATAAAAGTTCGATCATTTTCATTCAGAATGTTGATTTTATTCATAAAATCTTGAGACATTAAATCAGAATCTTAAAATATTATATGGTTTATGGAATAAGAGCACTAAGCTAAATCATGGTTTAAATTAGGAGGGATAGCCAGCACACTTACCTTGGTGATACTGGAGTAGAAATTGTTTCGATAGAACACTAAAAAAGATGCACAAATACATTAATGTTCTACCTAAACAATTTCTACTCCAGTATCACCAAGGTAAGTGTGCTTGCTGGCTATCCCTCCTAATTTAAATCAAAATACAGTATTACATGGGCAATTATTATTAAACATTTGATATACAATATTATAGCTTTATATTAAACTTGGTAAAAATCCTGCGAGTTTGATTAGAAGCTACTAGAAATGCACAAATATCAACAAATTAAACTATTTTTTCCTTATAATGGAATAGAAAAATATCTTAAAATAGTTTTGAATAAAATAAATGAATTTTAATGTATTATTTGTGTAGTTTTCTCACTATCGCCTTAATCAAACAAAATTGGTTCTCGCACATCTCTAATATATACAAAAATTACAAATTATGTTACATGGGGTATTTTCTAAACCCATGCTTTGGTTTATACTATTATGTTTCGGTGTAATTCATTTTCGCTTAAGATAGACGAGCATTTTTTTTAATACAAGATTTTCTATTTGGACCATTCCAACAATACTGTGTTAGTTTCTTAAAAAAGCAGTTAAAATAAAATACACCAAAATAATAACATAAATTAATATTATTATAACAAACACCTATTTTATCCTGATGTTAAATCTAGATGAACATTCATTTTAAAAATAGTCTATAAACTCCATATTAATTGGTCTCCTCGGTAATACCAAACTAAACTATTATCTTTGTGGTGATACTAACAAGTCGAGAGGCTGTAGGGTTATAATTGTGACTACCATAGTCCCCTCTGTAAGCTAAATACATAGGGATGAACCATAAATATGTTGGCTGTTACTTATTAGAATGGTCCTATTAAAATTGTATGAATGTTGAAACTTATCTCTATTCGGTGGGGTCTATACAAAAAATTAAAACGTGTCTTATATAAAACATGAACAAATAAATAACTTTACATAATTCCAGCAACAAACTTTTATAAATGCAAGTTGGTCCAAACACAATAATCAAACTGTATCATAAATATTTCACACATATAACCTAACAGTATTTTTGGAAATGGTCGTAAATATTCATAAATAGTAGTATAAAATAAATAAAAATTGTTTCAAGAATGCTACACAAAATAAATGTGCAAGCATCATGATGTAAATTGGTGTAATATAAAAGTTAATTACTCACTACGACACAAATAGTGCATTCACAAGATTTTTCCCTCATACACACACACGCACACACACTGACATATTGAATAGAAAGTACATGACAATATAAACTGTGACGAATAATAAAAATCAGTCCATAGCTTCACGTAGGAGAAGAGGAGGACAAAGATGGAGGTAAAGGTGTCAATAAAGTTCTATTCGACTCGTGCAAAAGAGACGGGTCAAGAAGAGATGGCACTTTGAGGGGAGGTGTGTGTATAGGCTTGTCCGTGTGGAGTAATAAATCAGGTACGTTTACTTTTGAAAGTGAAGGTTCTATTTGTGCAGGTACAGGTGTATTAGAGAGAATAATTGGTTCCTCGTTAGATTCAGGCACTGTAGTTATTGGTCTGACATGTTCTCGACTGGAATGCAACACCACCTGGTAGCGGTGTCTAAAACTAGCCTCACAGTGTTCACATGGGAACTTGGGTCTTGCATGCCTCCACAAATGGTGGAAGGCCAGGCTGGCTGGCGTGTGATATGGAAACGTCAAGAATTCTTGCCGACACCAAGCACACTTCAAGCATCGCCTCGTAAGGAGCATTTCAGAGTACTTTTCAGCGAAGAGTTGAAAACACAGCGGATTCACTCCTCCCTCTGGCCAGCCTTGAGCGATGGACTCTTATCTCCATACAATCAAGGATATCTGGAACGACCTTCCTCGGCTGACTTTGTTTCCGAGACCGCTTGGAGGCAGAAACACTGTCGTTGATGTTTTGATCCCCGACTTTTTGATGGTTCATATTGGAATCCATTATACTGTCTGCATAGTGCTTTCTGGCCATATTATCACAGTTAACACAAGTCTCTAAGTTGTGGTGTTGTTCACGATGCTGTCTAATATCTTCATATGTAACTAAAGCAATGCTGCAGTGTGGACAACGCAGTAGGTTGGCGTCTCGATGAGTTTCTTGACCTGTTCTTGCCTCATTGCATATGCTTGAGTGAGACTTCATGTGATCCATCATGGCAGTTTGAGAACCCATACCATGGCCACAAACACTGCACTGATATGCACAATGATTGCTTGAACTGTCGCAAGTAGTCGCAGCTCTCTCCTCGGCTGACGAACTCACGCGGTGGTGCGTCATGTTGTGAGTCTCTAACGACGCGTCATCCACAAACTCGCATCCGCACTCGCGGCATACAAACTCTGGTAGTTCTACTTCCTCCTGCTCCATTTCCTCCCCTTCATCAGACGCGTCGAGGCCTCCATGTAGTGGAACAGCCGTGCTGCTCCCCAATGTTGCCTTCGAGGGCAATGAACCCCTTCAGCCCCATACAAGGGGCCCCCCAAATTTGTGTCCATGTGCTCCCTCTTCACCATGTCGGAGGTCTGGTACCTGCAACCGGCAGGGGACTACATCAACCAATTAATACAACTTCTCCCCGGGGGGTTGAGATACATTCACTCACCTAACAATTCCTGCAGCTATATTCTTTATTTTTTATCACAGTAATTTAAAAAACAACATAATATTACTGTTACAAATGTTTTCAGAATATAGCCTTTGATTTTGCAAACACTTGCACTCCTCACTATACCATATTTTCAATAAATTCTTGAAAATTGGTATTTTCAAACAGACTAAAATGTAGAAATTTATTTAAAAAAAATCATACTATAAACAATTTTTTTTATAATGTATGTACTTTATGTCATAAAATATATTATAAAAGCGTTGATACCAAGCCAATTGGATTAAAGGATTAGTTGGTAATGATTTAAGTAGACTATGTACTTTTTATATTGAGCAGCATATTTGTTAATGTAGTTAGTGTATATGGTACTAACATCTAGAATGGATTAGGTATTTTATGGCTTTTATTTTTTAATGCAAAAAAGAGAAACCACCAAAAGTAAAGAAAGTATAGAAACAATATTTAAGGTCATTGCAGTGGTCTCATGCAGGTTATTATAAAATTGAGTGCAAGATTTGTATGAAGTGTGTCTAAGAAAAAGTCATGCCGTCTTTAAAAAGGAAGTAATCTTTCTCTTACCCAAAAGGCGTGGGCCCAGGAGGTGGATGGTTTGAGAAGCCAACATTACGCAGGACATTGTTGGAAGAACGATTGTTTCTATGTTCCAATGGACTGTGAACATCAAGAGGGAAAAGGTAGGGTTAGAAAGGGGAAAAAAAAGGTTTGTGTTAAATGCATGAACCAAAAAGGTAATGTTTTTACATAAGTTCAGGGTACTAGGAGAATTGATATCATATTGTCAAATTCTAATTTAGACATTCGCTGAAAATGATTGCTCTCTATTGTTTAAAGTGGCCATGCAGTAAATCTGTAAAGTTGCTTTGACACTTACTGGTGTTCTTGCAGGTGTATGGTCAGCTGCGCCTGATCATCGGCCAGGAAGGAGCATCGGCCACATGAACGCTTGTTGTGGACCTTGAGAACATGTGTGGCCAGGCGCTCAGAACGTGCAGCCTTGTAGTCACACAGTACACAAACAAACGGCTTGAGGTGTGTATTGAGGTGCCTCTTGAGGCACCAGTTGTCCACCCCTGACCAGGCGCAGTAGCAGCAAGAGTAGCGCTTTTCTCCTGGAACAAGTCCGTCACAACTCAAAGCTTTTGACTTGCAAATGAATAAGAAATTGTTGGTAAATTTTTTTCTAATCTATAATCACTTTGATACAGTAATCATGGCATAAGTTTGTTTTTAATTAAAATGGTTGTAATAAATTTCAGTTCAGTGTTTATGAGTTCTATACTTGGAAGGTATCAACTCCAAAACATATCTGAAATCTTATGTCTTAAAAATTAAAGCTCTGATTATTTAATTCTTACTTAAGTATACTAAAAATACTATGTTACCTACTGTACATTCACAAATAATATTTTCAATTTAGTTTTTAAAAAAAACCATACAACTGGACATAAGTATTTTATGGAGGATTCCACAGAGGGAAAAGAGAGACCTGTGCCCTTACTTTACTTTCATTCAACTAATTTGAATTAAATATCCAACAAAAATTTTGATTTTGATGTGTGTGTGGTTTGCGTTTTTAGGCATTCATGTTGAATAAATATATTTTTTAATTTTATAAATGCATATATTTTTTTCAACCTACAGTTGTCGGACTGAAAAGCTAATGTAGGCCATTAACTTTGTATCCTCTTTGCTTGTATGGGTATAAAATACATATTCCTAGTGAAACACTGTAAAATTTAGCTGTAAAAGGTTGCTTTGGGTGGGAGTAGTTAATCTGAAACTGATATTTATAAATAAATATTATATTAAGCAGAATGCACGAGTTGAGATGTTGAAGGATTTTCATTGCATATGTAGGCTAATTTTTTTAGTTTACATTTGTAAAGTGCATTATGATTTATTTGTTTGCATCTATTATGTGTTTGTGTTCATAATTTTAGGTCATTTAAAAAAATTTCGAGTGATTTTTTAGAACTTTTCATTTTATGATAATTTTTAGGTAACCAAAATCCAGTCTCTGTTGATAGTACAATGTAGGGTCACTGTACAGTGTTCCTTCACTGTCTTACATTATTACTGTCTTAGAAATGTATAATAATAGAAAAGCGTGATTTGTTTTTGGTCAGGGGAATTTGGTTTTAAGGTAGACCTTGACTTAGAAAATGAGCCCTTTGTAGACACCAAATAATCCCCCATGTTAGGTTAGATGCAGTATCATTACTGAGGGAATTGCAGGTCTATGGAGAAAAGCTTTATCTTCACTCTCTCTCAGTTAATTTTTTCCAAATCTTCTTACTCTCAAGTTATGTTGGATGGTGATGTGTTGGGGTAAGAAGGAGCTACTGGCAACCTCAACTAACCAAGACTGGGAAAATTATTGAGGGGAGATTGACCAAACAAAAACGAGAAAATGACAATGATGTTTTCCAATAGGAACCATGCAGTTCGCTCAGGGATGATATCCAGTGTAGTGCACTAAGCTAAAATTATAGGTTTGATTTTTGTCCTTTTGTAAACAGAATTTTTTCAACTAAATCGAAAATGTAACTTAACCTCAAGTGTTGAATGGCTCTTCCATCAATCTTTAATTGTTTTTGTTTGGTAATTCTTTAAATTGAGTTTCAATTAACATAAGAACTATAATTGTTTTTAAGTTACTAGGACCTGTCAACTTATTTTATTCACAAGGCATCTATTGACGATCCTTCTTCATCTCTTACCTAATGAGATCTGTCCCACATCTTACAGCAAGTTAAGTCAAGGAGTGAGTCACAACTTTTGGCAACACAGACTACGATGAACTTTTTTTTAGTAGCAAGTTGATTCCCTAACCTTTTTTCTTCATCTTGCCACCATGGGACTTGGCGTTACACCCGCCATGAGAAGACTTCTGCTTGCCAACCCCATTGCTGCCCGACCGTATCCCCATGGGGGGGAACCCGCCAGGGATATTGAGGCCTGGATGCAGATGACCCTGATGGATTGGCGGTGGATGTGGCATGGACAGCATGTGGTGGTTATCTTGAGGTCTACCGCCATTATTGCTGTTGCCATTGTTGGAGTTGTTGGTCCCTGAAGAGGAGGAAGTAGTGTTGTTGTTGTACTTGTGGTAATACGACATTCCGCTTGCGTTCTTGGGCGGCTGCCGCCGTATGCGGTTTAGGTCGTAAGGGTAGTCGCGATGCATGCGAAGGAAGTGTTTCTTGACATGGTCTGCCCGGTTGAATTGCTTCTGACACACATAGCACTAAAAGGAATTTGGCAAGATGAAATAAAACTCGGTTCTTGCTAATTATTTGTATGAAAATCTTTGTAAATGGATACCTATAAAGGAAATTAATATAGATGAATATATGGCTATAAATATAGCCTTAAAGTGTAAGATTAATAAAAAATATATTTAATTTTAAAATGTAAATATAATATGTTGGTAGTAAGTGATGTTATTTATATTTACATGTACGCGCTAGTCGTGTTGAGCCCGACTGCTGAGGACGGGGAGATCGAGGTTCGAATCTCGGTCGGGTGAACTGGGGGTGGTTTTTCCTAAATTTTTTCCACTCTCCCTCCACGCAAATGCGGGTTCACTTCCTTTAATTCAACCTTCCCAATTCCTAATCCATTAGCGTAATTAGTACTTGAGCGTATAACCCGAACGGGTAGTAAGACGCGGTGCTAAATAATAAATAAATAAATAGAATATATTTACATGTAATGTGGGAGAACACATTACTTTAAATTAGCAATAAATAAGAAAAGAATTATCAATTACTACTGATGAACACATTAATTTTATTTAAGTTAAAACATTTTCACAAATCATTTAGTTATCTGTTGATGGAAAATATTTTCTGTTTTTTGATATATATATAGCCTCTTATTAGTGTCATATATCCTATTCCAGCAGTGAGATTCCACTATGGATAAAAATGTAAATTTGGGTACCTGGAAAGGTTTCTCTGCGCGATGGATGTTCTCATGTCTAGTGAAGAGGTCCCTTCGATCTGTGGCGTAAGGGCAGAACCCGCAGCAGTAGCGCTTGACCCCACCGCTGTTTTCTTGCTTGGGCGCTGTGGGTGGTGGTGGTGGTGGTGGTGGAGGCGGGGCCGAAGGTGCTGGTGGGGGTGGTGGTCCCGACTCCGCTCGAGCCCTCAGTCGGTGCAGGAACTTGGAGACCTCCTGTAACGCGGGGCTTTCCTTGTGTAGAGGACCTAATGAGTCTTCCGACACATTGTGCTGTCTGGACAGATGCATCCTCACGCACCGTGCCCATGCGCTGGAGTATGGGCACTGTGGGGGCAAGCACATATCACAATTGTGTCAGGCAACTTTCACAAGGGTAGATATTGACTGGACTATGATCCATTTTCATTGGATTGGTATTATTCAAAGGTGCAACCTCCTCCAGGACTTTAGAGCAACGCAAAAAAGATTCATCTTTTTTCAACCAAGGAAAAAATTTCTTTAAATTATTTGGCTCTTTTGTAGTCATTTATTTATTTTAGATATTTAACGTGCATTTTCTGAACCATCTTAATATATTAGTACACGAGAATCTCTAAGAGTGAAAGCAAAAGGACCTAACAATTTTGTCAAGAGAGGTTTTTTCACATACCTTCCAGGGTTATTTTACATGCCACAATCGACATTGGAACGACAGCTTTACTTCCCCTCTGAAGGTAGTTGTGTTACCGATTTTTATCACTCAAGAAAATTCTGTTGACCCTAGCTGGGTTTGAACCCACGAACAAGGGTCCTAAGGTGAGCTCTTTACTCCAGATCACCAAGGTCAACAGCTCTATTGTAGCATGATTGCTTGACTTTGGCCTTTTAAGTACTTTATTAAACACATTTTTGTGCAAGTGATTAATGAATGTGTGGCCTAAATATTCAAAATCAACAACACACACTTTTTAATTGTGAGCCACTCTGTGCCCATGTTGCTTCACCCTTGTTGTCTCTCAAATATATAGCCCATAGGCTTATTAGACAGTTATTATGCTTGACTTTAACTCGAAAGACCATAGTTCCACCCAAAGGGCTGCACAGACGATTTTCTTTGAGACAGAGTCATTTACCCTCCTTCTTTCAGTAGAATGCAGCATGCATACTTTTTTTTATCTACATTCTTTATTTATCTTTTTTAAAATCAATATGCTAAAAAACATTGAGACCAGCAGAGTTGGTTGCATGGCTAGTGTGTTTGTGGCTTTGACCCAGGAATATGAGGTTCAGTCTTGACCTGCTGAACTGGTAGTGGTGTATGGACATTGAATATTCAGGCAAATTCTGGTAACACTACTTAAAAGTGACTATTTTTCAATTTCCCTAGTGAGCTTAAAAGCCCATATGATGGCTTATTAATCAGGATATTCGATACATGATTACACTAGAACCAGAAAGATTTATCAAATAACAGTTTTTTTTGTTTTCTTCAAATGACAATATTGAAATTGGTTTGGTTTAACTTTAAATATTTTTTTTTGTAGTATCATAAAATAATTGTTTTTTAACTCTGTTGTATTTTTTTAAAGTATGATATAATGGTTGTGTTGGTTTCAATTTCACTGTTTTCTAATGTAGAAAACAGAAAACCGCAATTAGATGCAATGTCTGCTTCAAGTTGTATTACCCATCTAAGCTAGGGGTTGTCATTGGTGTGAAATGGGCTCTTTAAGTAATTGTTAGTTACATCCATTACTGTTTCCAGCCTATAATCTGGGTCAATTTTTTTATTCAATTAATTATATTTTTTCACTACCGGCTGGCTAGGCCTGTCGCAGCTTCATATACATTATAATCTAACTTAAGACTAGGACAGGCACAGCATCCAGTCCCCGGCCGTTAATTTATCAATGTGAAAGGGCAACCCCATATTTCACCAATGATGAATTTTTTGGCCATGCCGAGAATTGAACCCGGGACCATTACCTCAGTAGGCAGACACGCTACTGATTGAGATAAGGTGTCAGATTCTTAAGTCATTGTTGGTACTGGCACCCAAGTGAACAATAGCTTCTTTTAATTAACCTTGTGTCGAATGTATAAACAAATTCACAGGTGTCTACTAAGACAAACCTGCGGACACTGGAAGACACGAAGGTTGGCGTGGGCTCCCAGCCAATGCTCTGCCACTCTTGCCAGGGATCCTACACTGTCACACTCCGCACAGCGGAACACCCGCTGAACCGGGTTGTAGCTCGCCACCTTGGAAGTGGTCCACGGCAAATTCTCCTCGCTGCAAACCCATCGGTCTTGGGGGTGGGCATGAGGTGGGGGTGGTGGGGGAAAGCCATTCTGCATGAGGGCGGCTAAACCAAACGCTGCCAGTGCTCCCCCATCTTCTGACTTAAACCCGCCCGTGGTGTGGTCATACTCGGCCGCTGTGATGGAGCGAGGGTTACCTGCACAAAGTTTTGGAGAGGAAATTAAGCATTTAATTTTTTTCAAATGAATATGTATCATGTCTTAGCCAAATCAGTTGCTTAAAAAATAACAAATTAAAATTCCTGCCATTGTTTTTATTGATTCCCCACCTTTATGTGTTCATTTCCAATATTACTTTTCTGTAAACGCTAAAAACTTGAACATTTCATCTTACATTTTTTGTGTTTGTAGGCTCTATCTATATATGTTATGCATGAGTGTTGTGTGTGTGTTTTATATAAAAAGAATCATGCAGACCTAATTTACTCTAAAAGGTAGGCAGCTTATTTGGCTTGTGTACATTATGGTTTAGTTGAAAAGATAGGGCCATAATGGGTAAGCCTATGTGTTTTAATTTTACAACATATGAATTACTATAGAAACTATACTATTATTAATTTGCTATTACATAATTTTTAATAAACAACATTTCATTTATGTGAGGCATTTAATGTGCACTTTCTGAACGGATTGATTATATCAGCACACTACCGGTACTTGTAAACTAACTTAAATCTTGAACAGACACAACATCCAGCCCCCAGCATTTAATTCATCGTTGTGAAAGGGGAAACCCACATTTCACCAATAATAAATTTTTCAGCCCTAGTTGGAATTAAACCCCTTAGCTCAGTAGACATTCACGCTACAAACCGATCTAAGGTATCGGACAATAAACAAATACCAGTTGAGTCCACAAACTAAGGCGACATACACAGACAAAAACGTTATTTGATTTAATTTTTTTTCAGGTACTTATCAAATATATCAGATTATTAACACCAGGAAAGTGAACTTCAAATCACTATATTACTCCTGATTTCACACCACACTAGGATTCAAACCAAGTATCTTACAGACAGTTGACTTCAATGCTCTAACAATTTTGCCATCATATGAGGCAGGTAATCTATTTATTTATCCTTCATGTTAATGGTTAAAACCATACATTCTTAGGTCATATTCACCAGAATGATAATTTTAATGAAATGCTCAAAAATAAAGTCACAGAATAGAGAATAGTATTTGTCTTGAATTAAAGTGATCTTTATTCATAGCTTCATTGGCTGCATAAAGTTTAGGTTATGAAAATTTGTATGCTCTCGAAAACTAAGACTATTCATGATGAATGGATGGATACAGTAACTCAAAAGTATACATTATTGGTTGTAAAATCTATGCTGTCCATACTAAAATTGTTGCTTAAATGGTAATTTACTTGACCCTAAAATTGTTTTTCTCAATAAATATATTCATAAAGCTTGGTGAAGCATCTTGCAACATTTATCCATCCCCTTCAAAATATAATATAAAAGAGAAATAAAGAGAATAATTGAGAGAGAAGGTGGAATATTATTCCCATTCTAATCTCAACTTCTCTAGTAGTATCAGAGACAAACACATGTTTTTTTTTAATTAGAAGCATTTCACATCTACTTTTTGATATGATTGATTTCAGTATGCAACTTACAAACATACATACTCATTTAATACAGAAAACAACAACCACTCCTCTGGCAGTTAATTTATCACTTTGAAAGGAGAAGCTGATTTTCTCGATATATAAGAGATCTTCCTTAGATGAATTAAACTCAACTGTTCATGTTGTCGTCCTCGCCGTACAGTTTCCTGGTGATCTCCTTGAACATGTCCTCGTAGCAGTCCATGGCAAGGGGTGCCTCCATCACTGGGGGCATCCACCGCGACACTTCCCTGAGTGGACGGACTCAACAGTCCGCCCCCGCATCGATACGTTGGCCCACAGCTTACTGGAACATGCCATCAAACAAACACTATGCAATGTGTATACATAATGTTATCATATGTCATTAAGTTAATTTGAAATGTAACTTTTAGGTAAAATGGGATGAGATAATTAAGTAAGTTAAATACAACCGTTTTCTTAACCAGACATATGCTTACTTACATTCCCTAAGGTAGACATGTCAAACTTTTTATATATAATGGCCATACCAAAAATAAACATAACTAAAGGGGCCACATTAAAAAAAAAGTATTGTCATTTTAAGAAAAAATAGTTCAAACCTAGTCAGAACTCTCTAAATTATGCCAAATTCCTTAATATCACAGTTTAAAACTTCGTTTATTTATTTACTAAAGATTTAGCAATTACATTACAGGGAGATGCTGAAGAAAATGTTAGAAATTAAGTATGTGGGGGAAAAGACTACAAGGAGGCCAAGAAAGAGATGGAGGAGTAGATAACAGAAAGTGTTCAAGTGAGAGGAGAAGAAATGTTAGAAATTAAGTATGTGGGGGAAAGACTACAAGGGAGGCCAAGAAAGAGATGGAGGTAGATAACAAAGTGTTCAAGTGAGAGGAGAAGAAAGGAGGAAATCAAAAGAGGAAGATGGAGGCATTTTACTAAATTTACCCGGCAACAGGCTTGAAACAGTTGATGATGATTACAGGGCAAGCACAAACTAGGTACAGTCCAATTTTAATCTGAATAGTTTTACTTTCATGTACTCTTAAGTCAGTTCATGTGATCTGCAGCTATCAAATTTAATACATATCATAATTATTTATAAAATAACAAAATAAGTTAATAAAATGCTATCAATGTTGACCACAAAGAAAATTTTATTTTCTAAAAGTTTCTTTCTAACAAAATCCTACTTTATATAAACTACATTTACTTGAAAGGTAACAGTCTTACTAACAATCACACTATGACCCTATCTGATAAGTTATATCATAGTGGAATAATGCAAGGTAAGCGTTCTACCTTAAATGAGGGGTACGTTTTTTTTAGCACTGCGGAGTAAGGCTTACTCGGTCGGGTTGTAGGCCTATTATAGGACTTGGGTAGGAAATAGTTTGAAAATACAAACATATATTTTTGCAGCTAACAATGATAGGTAGCATTTTACTATATTATTAGTGTTATCACTTGTTTCTCGACCCCTTGAAGAGAGATGTATTGTGATCGTAGAAAAATCAAACTCTAGCTTTTTATAAGTGTTGATGTTTCATAACCCCCTGAAAATGTGGTTTTCGCGATGTTGTCTGTCTGTTTTTCTGTTATATCTTGGCCTAGAGCCAAAACCATTTTATTGATTGGGCTGAAACTTTGAATCTAAGGTTTTCATAAGGTTCCTCAGAGGAAGTTTTGGTATTAGATATTTAATCCTAAAATTAAGGATAGTTTACCTAAGGGAGAAAAAAAAAAAAAAAAAAGAGAAATTAGATTATCTCAAAACTTGCTATATCCAGATTTTGAATAAATTTTGTATCTAAGCATTGTTTTATCATTACAAACAAAATGATAACTCTCGTTTTCCCATAAAATTTACTTTATGGTACTTTACAATAAGCAGAAATTTTCAAATTGGAACATATTTCTGCAACTATTTGAAATACCAAATAGCTTATAATGGTAAAGTTGTATTTCTAAAAATAAAAACATATAATTTTGAATACTTTTTATAAAGTAAATAGGTAGTTTCTGAGCTACAAGCAAATGTGTATATATATATATATATATATATATATACACATTTGCTGTATATATATATATATACAATACATATATGTTTATATATACATATATTATAACACACACACACTGTACTTTTTTTTATTCAGCCTTAAAAATGTTAGATTGATTGTTATGCTCTTTGGTGGACAGAGAGGTTTCTATTTTCTCAATGTGTCTGTAACAGTGTAAATTATTTCATTTATGCTCTTTGGTGTAGTGTTTCTGCAACAATATATATAATTTCATTTCACAACCCTTACTAGTTTTTAGTAAAGTGGGAGCAGGCAAAGTGATAGACACCAAAGTGGCCCACAGACTTGGACCAACTGCTCGACAAGCTCAAGTATAGGAGTACAAAGTGATAAGACAACCAAGCGGTTGACACGAGAGGACCAACTGCTCGACAAACTTTGATATCATCCAGTTAATAGTGGGCTAAGTGACAAAACAGTTAATTCAATACACGAGTGTCCTTATATACACTCAAATAATGTTTTTCCCTCAACCTGTCAGCTTAACCTCTCACTTCTTGACATATTTTTTGTAGGGTTTGCTAAAGTAAAAATGTAGGTGAGAATAACTCCAAGTAATATGACCTTATAAAAGAATATCATGGATAGAACAGTCGCAATTAATTCTGCAACATTAAAGAACAGTCAGAGCTGGTCCACATGTATGAACTATCTTATTTTTATATTAATATATTAGAGTGAGGAGGGTACAATTTAGAGAAAATATACCCGCTTTTCCATGAAGAAAGAGTTGAAAACCATTGAGTAAAAATTCTTTGTGGTCTTTATTAAAACTTGAAATTTGACAACAGTTTTAAAATAATATGTAAAATTACTAACCATAAAAAGTCAAAAGGATTTTCATTGTTTTTCAAAGAGATAATTTTAATACCTAGCCTGTATATTTGTGTGTGCTACATATTTTTAATTTTTAGTGCCGCGTTATACGCCTATATACTAACTACGCTAATATGTTTAGGGATGAGTAAGGTTGAATTTAGAGGAACTGCACCCGATTTTTCGTGGAGTGAGTGGAAAACTATTTATGAAAATCCACCTTCAGTCAACCGATTGAAATCGAACCTCGATGAATGGTTTTGACGTTTAAGGTGTCGGGTGGAAAAAGATGCATAATTATTTAGTACCATTTTAACCGTTTCAGAATATTTTGAGGGATGGGTGGTAAGCAGGATATATCGTGTAAGGTACAAGATCTAAGCAATCAAGGAGTGGGTGGTAAGATAATGAATACATCGTTTAAGGTACAAGATCTAAGCTGTCAAGGTTTAAGGACCGGCTGGTAAGCGGGGTGGGTGGTAAGAGGATGGATTGAAGCTGGATAGGATCAACACGGTCATGATTGAGACAGACTACCTCTTGCTCAGGATGGATACAGGAAGTCGTGTGGCTTAAAGGAGGTAAGAGTACAGGATGAGGACTGGAAGTTGTGCAGATCAATGCTGGGAGAGAGGGAAAGAGGAGCGATTAACGGGCATGTTAAGAGAAGGGGATGAAGGCTGGGAGGAGAGTGCGGGATGGAGGCTGAAATCTAGACTCATGGGAGGAGAGGGGCTGCAAAGGGCAGAACAACAAATTCAGGGGCATAAGGTACTCTTGTGTAATTAAAATTACCCCATTCAATGTGGCGGATCAATGCTAACCTTATGGGAGAAGGTGGTCCAGAACTGTCATTTCAAACCTTACTACTATGTCTTTAACTTTGTTAATTTTGAAATATCCTGTCTGTCACTTGAGCCACTCTTAACTGGATTTATCTTGATGTTTGTCGAGCAATTGGTCCTCTCGTGTTGGCCACTAGGCTATCACTTTGTCCTCTTATATGGGAGCTTGTCTATCACATGGTCCAGCTCGTGTCTATCACTTAGTTCATATCGTTTCTGCGTGTCTAGCAGTTGGTCTTCTTACAGATTTGTTCTCTCGTGTCGATCGCTTGGTTGTCTATCACTTTGTCCTCCTATACATGAGCTTGTCGAGCAGTTTGTTGTCTAGCAGTTTGTATGGTGCCTAGTAAAGTCTCTATTTAAATATAAAAGAAGCTAAAGTAGGCCTATGTGTGTCATTTACTTAAATATTGATAATATAATATATCAAATGTGAGAGATGCAAATCATATTCTTTGGTGTATGAATATGTGAAAGTATTTTTATTTATCACCGCATCTTACTACCCGTTCGGGCTACACTTTTAAATACTAATTACTCTAATTTTTAAGAATTGGGAAGGTTGAATTTAGAGGAAGTGAACCCGATTTTGCGTGAGGGAGAGTGGAAAACCATTTGGGAAAAACTACCCCCAGTTCACCCGACCAAGATTTGAACCTCGATCTCCTCGTCCTCGGAAGTCTAGCTCAACACGAAACAAGTGCGTTAGCTAACTACGCCACCGAGGCGGGTATGTATGTGACAGTATTTTATCTTGTAATTTTTCTAGCGGTCAGATAAGGTTCTTCCTATGAAAATTGTACTCTAGCTGGTTCCAATCATTTGAATGTTGGGTAAATGTTGTCAGTGCTGCCAGAAAGTGCTTTATCAGTAAGCAGCAGCAGATCAAGATAATCAAAGTCTAGACAATAGTGGCGCCATGGTTGATGTTGGTTGGGGTAGTTGTTCACAAATCTAGAAGACCCTGGGTTTAAAAGGGTAGATATTTAAAATTTGTATAAGGGTTTGTCCTGCTAAACAAATGATTAAACGTATTGACATAGGTTAAGTAGTTTTGTAAATAAATGTGTGGTGTTATGATAGCTGTGCTTAGAAATTGAATGCTCTATTTACAGAAGTCTGTGTGCTTTTGTCAAGGGGCAATCAACTTAAGGAATAGTAAAAAAATATAATTTAGCTACATCAGGAATGGAGAACTTTATTTGAAAGTGTATTACACCTTATATGCTAAAAGCAAACATATTCGAAGAAAGGAATATTGAGTAGGTAATAACAAAAAGGACTAAAGAAGTATTTTATAATCATTATTAATTTTTTTTAATTTAGTACCACGTCTTATTACCCGTTCGGGTTATACGCTTAAGTATTAATTACGTTAATGGTTTAGGAACTGGAAAGGTTGAATTTAGAGGAAGTGAACCCGAATTTGCGTGGAGGGAAAGGGGAAAATCAGTTCACCCGAGTGAGATCCGAACCTCGATCTCCCCCATCATCGGCAGACTAGCTCATCGTGAAACTACGCGTTAGCTAACTACGCCACCGAGGCGGGTTATTATTTATTAATTCTTATTAATTACATATTATTATGTGATAAGTTTTCTTTTTACTTTACAGATGTGGAAAAAACATATTTAAACGTTTTAGGTAAACTATTTCGGTGATGCACGTACAAAATTGTTACCGGCACCGTATGAATAAAAACGTTTTGTAAATCACATTATATTTTATAAGTGCCTAGCCCACTTAACAAGAGACAAAATTAGTAATTTTGTGATGATAATAATAAAAATGGCAACAAAATTAGAGCGCAAGAAATTACAATACCGTAATTTTTTTTTGTATGGTTTTATTTAAATCAAAGTATGGATTAATGCCTAGTGCCAAGAAAATGTTCTCGTGTACTACAGGTTCCTCAGCCTTGGTCTAATTACATTGTATCAGCGAGGCTTGCATACAGGATATATAATACCACTCTATACAAATTTTATATCCGCCATCTTGAAAAATGGTGAACTAAAACTTTTTTTTCCAATTAAGTCGTAAATACTTCATTATATTTTTCCATCACGCCTTGGTTGCATGAGTTTTAGAGTTGTTAGGTTTGGGGATTATTTTCATAAACTCCCTTTAGTCACAGGTTATAGACCAAGAAGGAAGCGTCAAATAGCAATCCTGCCTCGTCGCAAAATTAAGCTAGGGCTGGCCAAGCCATTAGACCTATCTATCTACGCCAATCTTTAATTGCGTCAAAAGGACTTACAACTTTTCCTTAAGCGTGTGTGTGTGGTTATAGACATTAAATGAATATGTTAGAAAATAAATAAAAACAGCAGACTGTTAGAATTGTGCTTGCTGTTTTTAAATTTGGGTATTGCCCCCATGTATGAGCCAAAATAAGAACAAAGATGTGTAGCATAGCTACCTGTGTAAGCAGTAAGCAGGCGCGGATTCAGGGGAAGATGGGGAAAAGGGTCAGTTTACCCCCCCCCCCACCCACTCTGTGAAAGTTAGAAAATTAATACAAAAACTAAATGAAAGAAAAATATAACACAGATAAATTATACAATTGTTTATATTTTTACACGCAGAAAGACAGGTCCACATGTGCGTTATTCGTCCACGTTTAATCAATGACTCAGGCAAATGTGAAAAAAAATATATTCGTTTTCATTTACGAATATTTGTCGTGCATAGCGAGTAACCAACATTGTTCCACATAGAGATGGTATATCACACGTCAAAGAAGACTAATATAATCGCCTGAGAGCAGTTCATCCACGAATACCGAATATAAAATGTGTGGACAGCAGGAGTGGCGGAAATGTGGGGTACTCTGCCCCCTGGAAATAATTTGCCCTTCACTGGAATAAATTTCCCTCTGATATTATCAAATATGAAGCTGAAAGATGGCCTTAAATCAAACTCTAAATGACCTCTAGATGCATTCTATTGTCAAAAATGTGCTGGAGAAGACCGCTTCAAATAACTACTAGACTAGAGGCATCTAACTGGCATAAAAAGTCAGTGGAGGAAAGCTCCGACTAGCTTCCAAGGTCATTCAAGTTTCAAAAATATCTATGGGAGGACAACTTAAATAGCTTCTAGATGCACGTCATTTTGAAGAATTTTCAGGTGAGGACCACCCCAAACTGCTTAGTTTCTGAAATAATTCAAATTTCAAAATTTTGTCGGTTAAAGACCACTTCAAAGATTATCTTCTAGAGGCACCTAATTCTCGTAAAACATTAAGGTGAGGAACACTTTTAAATGGCTTATAAAATTATCTAATTTAAAAAAATCAAGGCGAAGATTATTCATAGCTTATAGAGTAAAACATTTTTCAAAAAATAGTTCTAGGAGGGCCACTCCAAATAATTTATAAAAACTATCTAATTTTTTTTTAAATGGGGAGGATGACCATGGTTTAAAACATACATGAGATAAAATATGAATGAGAAACTATTAAACGGCTTTAAACACACATTTAACATTGTAATTAACTATGTTATTTATAATTATGACCCCCCTCTGAAAATGATCTGGATCCGCCCCTGTGTGTAAGATCCAAAATAAGAACAGATATGTGGAGCAGGGCTACCTGTGTAAGATCCAAAAGAAGAACCGATATGCGCAGCAGGGCTACTTGTGTAAGATCCAAAAGAAGAACATATATATGGAGCAGGGCTACCTGAGTAAGATCCAAAAGAAGAACAGATATGTGGAGCAAGGCTACCTGAGTAAGATCCAAAAGAAGAACAGATATGTGGAGCAGGGCTACCTGTGTAAGATCCAAAAGAAGAACAGATATGTGGAGCAAGGCTACCTGTGCAAGATCCAAAAGAAGAACAGATATGCGCAGCAGGGCTACCTGTGTAAGATCCAAAAGAAGAACAGATATATGGAGCAGGGCTACCTGTGTAAGATCCAAAAGAAGAACAGATATATGGAGCAGGGCTACCTGAGTAAGATCCAAAATAAGAATAGATAGGTGGAGCAGGGCTACCTGAGTAAGATCCAAAAGAAGAACAGATATGTGGAGCAGGGCTACCTGTGTACGATCCAAAAGAAGAACAGATATATGGAGCAAGGCTACCTGTGCAAGATCCAAAAGAAGAACAGATATGCGCAGCACGGCTACCTGTGTAAGATCCAAATAAAGAACAGATATATGGAGCAGGGCTACCTGTGTAAGATCCAAAAGAAGAACAGATATATGGAGCAAGGCTACCTGTGCAAGATCCAAAAGAAGAACAGATATATGGAGCAGGGCTACCTGTGTAAGATCCAAAAGAAGAACAGATATATGGAGCAAGGCTACCTGTGCAAGATCCAAAAGAATAACAGATATGCACAGCAGGGCTACCTGTGTAAGATCCAAAAGAAGAACAGATATATGGAGCAGGGCTACCTGAGTAAGATCCAAAAGAAGAACAGATATTTGGAACAGGGCTAACTGTGTAAGATCCAAAAGAAGAACAGATATGTGGAGCAAGGCTACCTGTGCAAGATCCAAAAGAAGAACAGATATGCGCAGCAGGGCTACCTGTGTAAGATCCAAAAGAAGAACAGATATTTGGAACAGGGCTACCTGTGTAAGATCCAAAAGAAGAACAGATATGTGGAGCAAGGCTACCTGTGCAAGATCCAAAAGAAGAACAGATATATGGAGCAGGGCTACCTGTGTAAGATCCAAAAGAAGAACAGATATGTGGAGCAGGGCTACCTGTGTAAGATCCAAAAGAAGAACAGATTTATGGAGCAATGCTACCTGTGCAAGATCCAAAAGAAGAACAGATATGCGCAGCAGGGCTACCTGTGTAAGATCCAAAAGAAGAACAAAGATGTGGAGCAGGGCTACTTGAGTAAGATCCAAAAGAAGAACAGATATGTGGAGCAAGGCTACCTGTGTAAGATCCAAAAGAAGAACAGATATGTGGAGCATGGCTACCTGTGTAAGATCCTAAAGAAGAACAGATATATGGAGCAGGGCTACCTGTGTAAGATCCAAAAGAACAGATATGGGGAGCAGGGCTACCTGTGTAAGATCCAAAAGAAGAACAGATATGTGGAGCAAGGCTACCTGTGCAAGATCCAAAAGAAGAACAGATATGCGCAGCAGGGCTACCTGTGTAAGATCCAAAAGAAGAACAGATATGTGGAGCAAGGCTACCTGTGCAAGATCCAAAAGAAGAACAGATATATGGAGCAGGTCTACCTGTGTAAGATCCAAAAGAAGAACAGATATTTGGAACAGGGCTACCTGTGTAAGATCCAAAAGAAGAACAGATATGTGGAGCAAGGCTACCTGTGCAAGATCCAAAAGAAGAACAGATATATGGAGCAGGGCTACCTGTGTAAGATCCAAAAGAAGAACAGATATGTGGAGCAGGGCTACCTGTGTAAGATCCAAAAGAAGAACAGATTTATGGAGCAATGCTACCTGTGCAAGATCCAAAAGAAGAACAGATATGCGCAGCAGGGCTACCTGTGTAAGATCCAAAAGAAGAACAAAGATGTGGAGCAGGGCTACTTGAGTAAGATCCAAAAGAAGAACAGATATGTGGAGCAAGGCTACCTGTGTAAGATCCAAAAGAAGAACAATATGTGGAGCATGGCTACCTGTGTAAGATCCAAAAGAAGAACAGATATATGGAGCAGGGCTACCTGTGTAAGATCCAAAAGAAGAACAGATATTTGGAACAGGGCTACCTGTGTAAGATCCAAAAGAAGAACAGATATGTGGAGCAAGGCTACCTGTGCAAGATCCAAAAGAAGAACAGATATATGGAGCAGGGCTACCTGTGTAAGATCCAAAAGAAGAACAGATATGTGGAGCAGGGCTACCTGTGTAAGATCCAAAAGAAGAACAGATTTATGGAGCAATGCTACCTGTGCAAGATCCAAAAGAAGAACAGATATGCGCAGCAGGGCTACCTGTGTAAGATCCAAAAGAAGAACAAAGATGTGGAGCAGGGCTACTTGAGTAAGATCCAAAAGAAGAACAGATATGTGGAGCAAGGCTACCTGTGTAAGATCCAAAAGAAGAACAGATATGTGGAGCATGGCTACCTGTGTAAGATCCTAAAGAAGAACAGATATATGGAGCAGGGCTACCTGTGTAAGATCCAAAAGAACAGATATGTGGAGCAGGCTACCTGAGTAAGATCCAAAAGAACAGATTTATGGAGCATAGCTACCTGTGTTACTTGTGTTAATATCCTCAATATAAAACGTTACCAGCGTAATATCCCTAAAAAGAACACAGATGCGGAGTAGAGTTACCTGTGTAAGATCCTTCTGAAAGGAACAGGCCTAAGACGCTACTCCACGGATCACGTTCTCTCACCGTCCGAGTAAGTTCAACTTGAACCGTCTGCCTCCGAGGGACTACGCGGGCCCGGCCCGCAACTACTCAGTAATGTTGGACCCACCCAGCCCCCTCCCACACACGGTGGGTGGCGGGTGACCGGGAGGTAGGGGAGGGGTTATCTACTCCTCCCTCCCCTCGCCCTTCACCAACCCACCCACTCTGTGTTGCTAGGCGACCAGCTCCGTGGGGAGGGAAAGGGGTGGGGTGAGGTTAGGAGGGGGAGGAATATCTTTCACAGGGTGCTCTACAAACACCCTTCACACTAGGCAGTAGGTTCTCCTCGCCGAGCCTGGGTTGAAAAAGAGGGGGAGGGAGGGAGGGACGGACATGAGGCGGCGGGCAGGATATTGATTCAGGTGTCGGCAAACTTCTTGAAGGGAGAAAGGCTACAGATTACTGCGTCTCGTTTATGTTCTCGCTCATTATGCACCCGAAGACCAAGGTATCAAAATTTGCAACATTATCGTGCCATTTATTTGGTAGAGATTGGACCTATCTATCTACGGCCTTACCAATTGGGGGTCGGGGTGGGTCAATGACCTTCACTTTGTCCTTTGGCCCCACCCCCAACCTTAACTAAAAATAAAGTATGATTAGTAATATATTATGTTTAGAGTTGTGGTTGCCAGAGTAGGTAGATTTACAGTCCAATCTCGTTTGAAGTGCCTTTTAGAAAATACATTTTTGCGGCCATAATTGAAAAAATGTTTATATTTTAATAGTGTTATTTAATAGGTATTCTATCTATATATCATATTCTGAAAATGGAAAAATGACACCTGGACACGGGAATCGAACCCGGGACCTTTGGGGTCTCAATTCCCGTGTCCAGGTGTCATTTTTCACTTTTCAAAATATATCTAGATGGAGTAATCCTCACTAAAAAGCATAAATAATAGCTTTGGCTATTTGATTCATTAATAGGTATTGATAATATATCAAAAGCAACGAATGAAGATAACATGACCTAACTTATGCATACTTTAGAGTCGCGTGTCGCGATTATCCGTCCCCGTTCTCGGTGTTAACAAGTGCATTTTAAAATAAATAAACTGGTATGTATCCACTAAATAAAATTTATTGAATTTATAATTTAACCCATTTGATGCTCTATTTTTACTTGTTTGCGACCTATGTTCCATTTCCAAAGTAAAGTACTGTATAAAGAAGATTTTTTTTAAAAAATTCTCGTTAATTTTTACTGTCTCCCTACATTTACTGTGTTCCTATTTTACATCGCAATTAGAAAATGGGCAAACTATATTAAAACAAAGTTAAATGTTCTGTGGAAAAAAAAAAGTTGTAAGCCCATACTAAAAATTATTTACACACTGATTCCGTACTATCCGATTTTTCCACTATCCGTCCCAAAATGCCGCCACTTTAAGTCTGGATAGTCGCGACTCTAGTGTATATTATAGTACTTTTCTAGTTGTCAGATTCCCCCTTTTGAAAATTTGACTAGTTTAAGCTTCACCTATGAGTAATTCTTACAACTTATGAATACAGTCATTGGCCAAATATCAAAGCAAATATATTTCCCAAGTGAAGTGTGTATGTATTATAGTGCAATTGGAGAATGAGTGGGGTGGGACAACAAGCTACGCCCTCCACGGCACGGCATTAAAAAATGTATTCGTCTTCAATATATAGAAAGTCTCATAAAGTTTGTGGGACTTCAGCCCGGCATAAAGAACAAAATTAATTGCTGGTAAAACGCCTGGGCCTGTCATTGAACTATTCAAAGATATGAAACCCCGGCTAATATATATGAAGTGTCTTAGTGATCCAACCAAAAGCTATAAATCCTTAATCCTAGAGACAGAGCAATAGTCTTGATCTTGTAAAAATATAAGGGAGTAAACCCAATGCATTATTAAATATGATAATTGAAAAAATTGTAATGAATATAAGAGTTGCTTCCATGGATAGTCTTTCTATTAAAGAACTTTAAATTCTTTATGTAAACTTACAATTTTATATTTCATAAATTTATTGATCGAATAGGGATTATTCAGAATATTATGAGTATTAAAGTTAGACCAATTATTGTTCTTATTAGATTGATTGATAAATTCATAATTCTAGTTGAAGGTCAAAAATTGAAAATAGGGGTTTACAATAATTTTATATTATGTAAAAGTTTTACTATAGTATATAAAACAGGGTAAGACCGTGGTGATATTTTTATAATATAATTATTAATATAGTATATTAAATAATTTATATATATAACGGGTAAGTAAGACGTGGTATTTTAGAGGTAACCTACCCGTATTTGGGTGAAAATAGAATGTGGGTAGCTATTTAGGAGAAACCACCCTCAGTACACCCGACTTGGATTGAACCCGATCTCCCTGTCATTAGCAGGCCAGTCAACACGAGAGTGAAGTTTTAGACATTCAACCATTGAAGTGGGTCTCAAATAATTAAAGTGTATTCAAATAAATGTCAAGTAGAAAAAAACTCAACATTTTTTAATTAGAAAACATAGATTATTCTTGATTCGTGTACGTTGTAAGCAATCCTGTTAACCGTATCGGTAGGCACGCGGATTATGGTGTAAGTCTCTTTCTGATCTTTTTTTGCCGATGAAGGTGAGGGGAGGCCGGGATGTTAATCCAGGTTGGGTGTAGCGAGGTGTTTTTTCCTCCTAAATAGTTTTCACTCTCCCTCCCAAAATTTCGGGTATATTTCCTTTAACCCAACTTTCAACATACCCATACCATTAGTATACACACGAGGCTGGATCAAACATGTGGTAATAGGGGGTACATACCAGCGTTGGTGTGCTGAAGTACGACACCCTAGTCTAGTCGGTAGCACGTCTGTCTACTAAGCCGTGCGTCTCGGGTACTAACTATTCCCGGCTTCTCCTTTCACAGTGAAAAGTAAAGTGACATAGAATTGGCTGTTGTCTACTCTGAACTAACTATTTATGTTTGTAAGTCGTCAATTAGATCAGAAAGTGAACGTGAAAATGATTCTAATTAAAATAAAAGTGTTTGGCTATGACCAAAGAGGTTGAGATTTGGAGGGGGAAGTATGCCACCTTATTTTCCAATTACGCTTTTCATTTCTCTTTACTATAACATATTGTGTTGGACGTAGAAATAAGGAAATTTGATTAAATGTGTTTGCGGTGCACACGAATTGTGGAATAACTCATACGAGGTTGGTAATACCCTTACACGAACTGTGGATTAAAAATTAAATTTAGTTACTTTGTTCAGAATGGAAAATTGAGGTTAGGTTATGTTAGTTTAGGCTAGGTCATATTAGGTTAGGAGCTAGGAGTTTAATGTGATTACAGGTTGTTCCAAAACTCATGTGCACAGGCTGACCGGTATACTTTATTCCGTAATTCGAGTGCGCCCTGTGGTTGTAGAAAAGAATCGGATCGAGTCAGGCACACTAAACTCGCAGCCGAACTTGCATCATAAATAGCATGAAAGACTAAAACGAGCAGTAAGCATGATTTATCTTTAAATGTTTTAGTTGTTCAGAACCAGTTTTATAATATGTATGATTAAAAATGACTTAGTTAAATTTAATTAATATGTTTTCCATTGTTTTTTTTATATCAAATCCACTCATACTGATTAAATTATAGAGGACCTTCTTACTTACATACTTACACTGTAAAAGGTGAAACCTCCTTTTCACCAGGGTTGTTTTTTTTGGCAATGCTTGGGGAGGGCGGGGATATAGAATCAAATTCCGGCAATATCAGCTGGGCTAAGTTGTCAGATAACTTAATCAAGATACTCTATGATTTTGTAGGTGTAGAAATCTTAAGAACCTTGAAAGAACCGAGGAGGAATACATTTCCACTGTATTGAGTCAAGCTGAGAATCGAACCGCGGAATGAATGGAATGGCACCGAGTAGTGTGATGTTATGTCTAGCAGACTGGCAGGTACAATGGGTCGAGGGAGCTGATGTTTGGGAGGAAAGAGGAGGGGTAGAAGACCATGTGTCAGGTGACCTTGGCCTGCACCCCCCTCTCCTCAAGCCCGCCTACAGCTAGCTCTCTGCTAGATAGCTCTAGCTGTTAGACCAATCCTTCACGTTTTACAATCGCTCACTGTCCTTATACAGACTGGCTTTCAGAATGTAAGGTAGGGAAACAGTTCATTGTACATAAAAAAAAAAAAACAATTTCGATGGCTAAATGGTCTAATGCGCTATTCTCGCAATAGACTAGACTGCCTATGACGGGGGGATCGTGGTTCGATTCCAGTTGGGTGGACTAAAAGTGGTTTCCCATTCTCTCTCCACGTAAATGCGGGCATACTTCCTCTAAATTCAACCTTCCTCATTCCTAAACCCTTAGCGTAATTAATATAACCAGAATGGGTAATAAGATGCGATGTTAAAAACAAACATAAAAAAGGCATTTAAGAAAATTCAAACTTTTTTTGCGACCAACAATGATAGCTTTTTTTTAAGGGTTTGAAAATTACAGTTGCAGATCACATGAATTGACGTATGAATATGTGAAAGTGGATTTAGTTACTTTTCTAGCTGTCATATGAGTAAGGTTTTTGCAATGGAAACTGGATTATAGTAAGTATATTGATCATCCCAAACTCTTGAATACAAGATCAAGATAAGGGACTGGTACTTCTTACTTTACCGTGTGATTTTCATCAGTGGCACACCTAGATTTTTTTAAAGGGGAAAGTGACGCATACAATGTATCTCTGTAAAAAAAACTCTGATTGCTCATTTTAATTCTGTGTGAGTTTTTAATATTTCAAAATAATTTGCGTCGCCTCGATTAGAGAGTACACTAAACAAGCTTGAGTTTTTGGTGGCCTTTTCTTTGGTTTTGGGTACCGTACGTGCCGTGGATGGAGAAAAAGAACGAGTCGAACGATTTTAAGGTAGATCAGAATTAGGAGAGTAGGCCTAGAGACTTTTTTCTTGGAGTAACGTCAAATGTTCCAAGATTAAAGGCTGAAATACTTTTACTGTGCTCGATTTTTAACAAAACGGTAACATCTTTATTTCGTTCAAATCCTTAGTAATTTGGGTAAATCATAACTCTAAACTTCGCCCGAAAGCTTTCGATTTTGTCTAATGTATTTCGATACAAGGCTGCCGCTCGTTAACACCTTCATTCGTGGTCTTATTGAAGAACTATGCGTGACGCAGTGGGCTGTGGCGTCGCACGGCACATAATTTACAGCCCATAGGTCTTAGAGGCGAATTTCAGCAAAATGTATTTTTAAATTAAATACAGCAATCTAATAATTATTATTTCTTAATATAAAAATAACATCTAAATATTATATATATTAGCACCTTGTCTTTCTAACCGTTCGTGTTGAACGCCTATCTAAAATTAAACACGTATTTTAGATTTTTTTTAGATTGTTCAAGATTAACGGTTTTATGAAATTCGTATTCACTTTATTGGAGGAATCACTTTGATATTTGATTAAAAACTTTCGAAAACATTAAGAGAAAAGAAAATGGAAGAAGGGAAAATATTTTTGCCCACATCGATCAAGGCGGCAGACGGGGGAAAGGGGTGTCACCACTTATTTTATTTCCAATATTTTGGCAACCTATTATTATTACTATAATTTAGCGTTACGCAGAGGGTGCGATTTATTTATACTACACAGAACACCACTTGGGAGCAAATTTTAAGTCTCGCCTAGGAGCACATGAAACCCTTGCGCAGGGTCTGCCCTTACCTCATACTTGGTACGGCCGGTACAACAAATTAAATTTCAAATACTGACAGTGAGTGAGGTCACGACCTTCGTACTGACGTCCTTGTTGGTAATATGACCTTGCTGCTTCCACACAAACTGATCTACGTACAATTTGTTGTTGTCAGTGATTTAAAAGAGTAGCTTTGAAGATACAAGAATGGTGGGTTGTTTTAGCTTAGGCCTAGAGAGAGGAGAGGAAAACTACAATATGGTACATTGTGAGCCCTCCAAACCCCTCCAGCTAAGGCTACGGCCACTCTTGCGACTTGGTCGCCAGGACCAGGACACTGCGACCAGGTCGCAGTAGTGTCTTACATTGATGAATAAATAAATGAACAAGGTAAGAATTTCTTTAATTAACATAAATAAAATAATAAAACCATACAATATAGAGTATACAAACAATAGATTGAAATGCTTGGCAAGGGCTTGGAATGCAAAGGTTGTTTCCAATCAGAGTAATTAATTCCACTTTGTAAATAATATTTTTTTAAATACCGTTAACATAGCGATAAATTGCATTTTATCATTTTACACGCGACACCGAAAACATTATAATTAAACAGGGGTGTGATCTCAGGTTTTTTACAAGTCTGTCCATAAGTACGTCTCTGCATATTAATGAGGTGGACACCGTATTATATATATTTATTTACGTTTCTGCTTCATATAACTATATACTAGTACCGTATGGCTAATAACACATCTTCACGCCTTAGTGCCATGAAAACTGGTCAGAAAACGCGGCGACCAGGTCGCAAGCGTGGCCGTAGCCTAAGCCGCCTGTTTGGAGAATGATTTTGCTTGTTTAGGTAACTTAGTTAACGCGCACTTTCTAAATACGCAGCTATCTGCACACGACTTGCAAACTAGCTTAATACACGTATAGTACTATATTCACACTTAGGACATTTACCAATATAATAGCATTACGAACCTGTATACAAATAATGAATATCATCAATACAGCACAGAATCGAACAAGTGTCCCCTAAGCTTGTGGTTGACTACTCTATCTCCTTCGTTACGGGAACGGTCCTGGGGATTGAACCACGGACGTCAAAGTCAGCTTATGTGTTAATTATGCTAATAGTTTTAGGGATGAGGAAGGTGTTATTGGAAGGAAGTGTACCTGAACTTGAGTGGAGGGAGAATGGAAAACCATTTAGGAAAAACAACCACCAGTTCACCCAAGCGAGATTAGAACCTTGATCTCCCTGTTTTCGGCAGTCTAGCTCAACACGAATCTAGCAATATTTAGAAAAAAGGATACTAAGGGTGATTTATATTCGCTCGGGAAATGCTGGAAAAGCAAAATATTTACAGTCCAATTTTCACAGGAAGGGCTTTTAGCCTTTTACCTGACAGAAAAGGCTACCAGATCTACTTTCACGTATTCAAACGTCAAGTCACGTGATTCGTAGCCGTCACTTTTTATAGATATTATCAACATTCAATACCTAATAGATATTATGAATAAAGTGTATTAAAGTATATTAATCACAACTTGTGAATGTGTGGAATGCCAGGCCTCCACCGTGGTTTGGATCCCACGTTAAACTGTAGGTCCTCCATTTCATCTCACAATCACCCTACCATTACACATTAGCGTAAGTGCGTATAAACCGAATGTACGATGCAGTGATAATAATAATAATTATTATTATAACTATAAAATATAACACTAACAATATTGTAAAATGTAATTAATGCTGGTCACAAAAAAAAAAAAAAAAAGCTTGTATTTTCTATAAGTTTCTTGTGAAAATCCTACAATTCAAACAGCCTTCGGCCACAACTCGAAAGGCTAACCTTGAGAAGGGTCGAGGGAAATTAGGACTGCCGTGAAGGGCTGGAGCATAAAAAAATCTTAGCCCTACTAACAGCCGATAAAATGGGAAATTAGATAAGATCTCGCTCAAACTATAAAACTAATCACTCGGCAACAGTGAGATTGAGACAAGTTTAATATGTTTTTTAAAAAATATAAATAAATATTTTTCAATTTTGTGCTATTTTTTTTAAGATATGTTAAAATGATTTCAATGAAGTTTTCCAAGCACCGCGTTTTACTAACTGTTCAGGCTATACGCCTATATATTAGTTACGCTAATGTGTTAGGGATTAGAAAGGTTTAATTAAGAGGAAGTTTACCCGTGGAGGGTATGTGTAAAACCATTTAGGAAAGACCACTCAGTACACCTAACCGGGTTTCGAACCCCAAGCTCCCAGTCATAGGAAGTCTAGTCTAATGCGAGGGTGACACCTTAAACCATGCGGCTACCAAAGCGGGTTCCGCCGATTTTAATAATTCTACTGTTTTCAAAGAAGAATAGAGAAAACCTCACCACGATGCGAACATTTCGTATTCGAAATGAAACATTTTATAAAATCTAAAATAAGCTATTATTACAAATAACGCGGGCCTTGTTATGTTCTTTGTATACAATAATGAACTAAATGTTTTCAGAGGTAACTTTGTATAGATCATCCAACTTAGTTAAATTATTTACTCACCCTGATGGGCAGATTGTCTAACTGCTAGACTCAGTTTAGTTTGCCTGTGACGGGGATGTCAACGCTCGAAACCTAGGGATGGTTTCCCACTCTCCCTCCTCGCAAATGTAAACACATTTTATCTTAATTGTACCTTCAACATCTCTCACATTAGCGTTGTATACGTACAGCCCGAACGGTTTAGGGACGCAGACGCGGTGGAGAGAGAGAGAGAGAGAGAGAGAGAGAGAGAGAGAGAGAGAGAGAGAGAAGTTAAGGTCAGTGTAACCTTGAATGTAACGAACCGTAACAAGAAAAGAGAAAAGGGCGAAATGGGATGTGGTAGGGGTGGATCGGGAGGGTGAGAAGGAAAAGGTAAATATCAGCATGACATTTTTGTTGTTGTTTTAATAGATCCATTTGAAGACGAGTTAGTGAACAATTTATTTAAGGAGAAACAGATGAGTAAGTAAAGTAGAAGGATCTGTAGCAGAATTTTCCTGGAGGGAGAAGAGAAACCTCCCTTTGGTAAAATACTGTCTCCAATTGGTTAAGATTAAACCCCGGCCTTCCAAGTCAGAATAAGGCACATTGGCCTGTGAGAGATCAAGTGACAGCGAATAAGAAGAATGAGCTCAATCAAATTTTAAAATGCAAAACAGAAAAATAATCATAATCGACAAACAAGTGAAGCAACCAAATTAATGAAAGCACTATTTTAAAACAAAACATTCTCAGTTTAAATATATACAATCGTTAATCCGAAACAAAAGTGGAAGAACAAATAAATTTAATTTTAAAACAAAATTTACTGTAATAGTATAAAGTAACGAAAAGAAACAATGTATGAATTCACTCAGTTTGTTTTGCTTTCAAAAATTATGAAAATAGAATATTTTAGGGTAGCTACTTACAACAATGATTTATTTATTTGGCCTGTTCATAAAATCAGTAAGACTCTCAGTACCGTAAGTCAAGGTACTCACCCCACACCCCGCCTCCATCTCTCAGCGCTAGTGAATAACACACACGTAAACACACTCATTAGACCTTACCGTGAATTTTTAATTTACATTATTATAGGAAAGATTTCGGTAATCCAACATCTTGTATATCATCGTGTCTATCTACATATTCTGGTTATATGCGTATATTATAATTACTCTGATGGGGTATGGATAAGGAAGGAAGTATTTTATAGGTAACCTATCTATCTATATTTGAGTGAAATGAGAGTGGGAAACCATTTAGAAAAAAACATCCTCAGTAGACCCGACCGGTATTTGAATCCTGATCTCCCCGTCGTCAGCAGACCAGTCTAACACGGGAATGATGCCTTATACTATTTGGCCACTGAAGCGTGTGAGGCCCTCCCTGAACAGGGATACTAACTTCACAATACACCTAATAATAACCCACATGAAAAATGGCTCCTTATAAAATACGAACTTAAAGATATAAGGTGGAGTTTTGAATAAATAACCCTCCATCTACGTGTATATACAAATATAAAAAAGAAATTATATATGATATTACTTTATTACTAGGCCTAGTGATGCTATAATATTATATCTCCTGAGTTTTGGTAACACTGATTCTGGGTAAGTGGCGTTCGAAATTCAAATCTGCATGAAGCCAAATAATTATGTGAAATGTTTTATAGTGACTCAAAGCTAGTAATTTAATGATTTCAAATTGTGATCATGTTTTTATAATGTTTGATAGATAGAACCAGTGAAAAAAAGTTTAATGTGGACGTGCATTGCGAGTATAAAGCTATAAGTTATTATAATTGTTGCAGTCTAAGAAATGGTACTTCAAGATGCTATTGTTGAGACTTCTACAGTTCCCAAGGTAGACTCTAATCAGTTTATATTCTCAATGTGATTAACCCATTGCGTTCTAAATATAACATTTTATTGATTCATATTTTATCATGGGTATGTAATAACACAAATTTGTGTTTATCCAAACAATGGCTATTAATTAATGATACACGAGTATAAAAATATCAATAGTAATCTTTCGTCGATTAAATTCTAAACATATACCATTCATCTACCATATTTGATTGAAGGCACCCTTTTCAAACAAGCGACGCGCAAGATGAAAACAAAATTTACAAAGTCAGGCACGGAGATTGTTGGATTTTATAACTAGCTAGGGGTATATATTTTAAAATACACTTCTGTTCGCCTGTAGCCTTCCCTGAACAACTCATTGTTAACTTTCTTTAGTGCATATTTTATAAATATAAAACATATTATTAATAACATGTTTTGTAAAAATATCTTAGTGTTACTGTTTAGTTTTTATCTAAAAGTATAGAAAGGCCTACATAAACATACAAACTATACAGTCCGAATCAGATAGAAAGATAAACAATTTTTGACGGTTTTATAAGTTACTGAAACATTCTAATATACGTGGTCATGTATCTTAAAATGCCACTTTTTATTGATAATGTATCATTGCCTATAACATAAAATTAATAAAAAATAAAATATCAATATTGACGTAGCGTATAATCCGAACGGATAGTAAGATACGGTGCAAAAAAAAAAAAAAAAAAAATTGACCAAAAAAAGTTTATGTTCTCGAAACATAGTTCCTACCAAAATCTCAGAATATATATTTTTTAGTTAAGCTAGAGAGCTTAAATTTATTTATTTTAGAGGATGTTATTCTAAAAAAAACCCAACCAAAATCAAAGTCACAATTTACTTATTTATTTTTAGTTTCCATAGCTTTTATATAAATTTACCAAAGTTTGAAGTGTATGAAAATGAGAAAAAAACACAGGAAGGATTAGCTTAGGTGTTAGAAGGTGAGAAAGTTCACCTGCATCTACCTACCCTCCAAGCGGCACCCAGGGGCCCCCGCTGGTTTGTGACGTCACACACACATACACACACGCACACCAACCCTTCAAGAACTAGCTTCCCCTCACCCTGTCCTTCCACCCAGTATTGATTCCCACCCCTCCTTGGTAGAGAGCCTGCCCCGGCCCCCGGACTACTGCAGATCAATATGACTGTAGAAAAATTTCACCCCTTCACTCCCACCCACACTTCAGCCCTTCCCCCCTCCCTTTCCAGGCTAGTAGCCTCCACTCTCCTACTCTTTTCTGGTCGCCGGGGGACACTGCAATGTCTTCACCGAGGACTTTGACCACCCACCTACGTCACGCGGCGGGTGCGGAGTGAGATATTTGTATAGGAAATATCTAGCCCGACCGAATCTAAACATAGAATTGGTTTTCTAAACGTGATATATCACTACAGTTTTCTAATCTTCTCTCCACGCTAATGCAGGCACAATATAACCTGCCCTACTCAAACCTACTATAAGCCTATAGTTTAATTAGTTCATAGGCCTTATTTTTAAAACGTATTAATTAAAAATAATAAATTGTCATGTCATTTGGACTTCAGGTAGCTGTGACCTATAAAATAATGTTTTTGGAACGATTTGCAAACTACAGATTAATTCATTCGCTCATTAATATTTGAAAACGTATTTTCGACCCTCTTTAGATAGGACCAAAGTAGGTTTTAAGAACGTGCATCACATACTCATCAAGTCTGGGATACAGTCGGTTCGAAATCGTAGATTTACACGAACACTATTGCACTTGGATCATTTCTGATTAAACATTAATGGGGATAAAGAGTTAATAACGGTTCTTAATACAAAACATTGTTGAAACATTCATTTATATTTGGGTAAAAGATGCGTTGTAAAGGCCGTTATTGACCATTTTAGAATGTTTCACAGTTAAGCACTGTGCACAAATCTTTACTCTGTCTTAAAAGGGACATACTGTAGTTATTAACAAGAAACTTTTTCGCTTTGTCCCGTCCCCATCATCACCATAGAAAATTGTGTGTAATCATTCAAATACGAATGCATTGCACACATTTCTGGCATATCGTATGTGTTTTATTTTCCCTTTTGCTCGCATACCTTGCGCGAGCCGGGAGCTGAGTTGGGCCTGCTATGATGAACGCTCTAGAGTAAAAAATGTAGGTTGGTAATAGGAAACATATGAAAAAATAGAAAATTCCTCAAAAATTTACAAAGAACGGGAGGGCTTGCATTGGTACGTTTCTTTTATTTTTACAGGTTCCTAACATTAGGGGCTATATTAACTTCTGGGACCACACCTCTAGTGAACTCCAAATCAATGATAGATAATTAATTGTGTGTGTGCTAGCATTTACCTTTTATATGTGAGGCGAGTATTTGATATTAAGGATTTTTTTTTCTTGACAGTATTAATCCCCACCCATCCTCTTTTCAGTCGAACGCTGGTTAAAATTCGCAAAGACACGTTGCCAAAAATAAAATATAAATAAATAAATCATCCAAAAGCAGCTACTATAGTAAATAGATCTAAGGGAATTTGTCGTAACAAAGGCAAAAAGTTAGCTGAGTGGCAGGTATTAAGATTAGTTCTGTTCTTAATTTTTTTTAGCACCACGTCTCACTACTAGACAATTGGGTTATTTACTTATATATTAATTACGCTAATGGTTTAAGGGATTGGAAATATATTTAGAGGAAGTGTACCTACATTTGCGTGGAGAGAAAAAGAGTTGAAAACATTTGGTAAAAACCACCCTTAGTACACCCGACCGAGATTCGAACCTTGATCTCCTCGTCATTGGTGGTCTAGTCTACTTTGAGAGTAAAGCCTTAGACCATGTGACCACCGAAGAGGGCTGTTTTAGTCTTACTTTTGACGAGTGAAAAATCCACCACTAACTAATTCATCTTAGGATACAAAACTAAAGATTTTAATTAAATGAACTAGAATTCATCCGTAAAGAACCTAAAACAATCCCCAGTGCACCCGATAGGGATTTGAACCCCAGCCTTCCAAATCAATGTATTTTTAAGCTATTTAACGTGCACTTTGTGAACCAACTGATTATATATTATATCAGCATAAGATATTTTTATGTGCTAGAGCGAAAGAGCCTACCAATTCGGCCGAGAAAGGTGTTTCCACATACCTTCCCAATGTTCTTTGACAAGCCCCCAATCGACGGATCGACGAATAACACTATCAGCTTGATAGTTTAAAATTAATACTGTCAGGGTGGGATGGAAGGGAACACGATGAGATCAGTATTTTTTCCGACATTATACAAACACTTTTTAGGACACACCAAATAAAACTTTGCTCAAGTATTCATGTTTAATTTAATTTTCTACATATCATCTACATAATATCAAAAGTTCTTGAATATTTGTCAGAGGTATCGCAGGTTCTTATGAGAAGCTTATCTATTCATTTACACAGTTTCTGTTCAAATGCTCATGACATAATATATTCAAGAACTGATTATTACCAAGTTTAAAAAATTTAACGAAACTACTGAAAATATATATTTTTTTTTTGCAAAAAAAAAACAAACTTAATTGCAAAAACACTGGCCTTAATCCGTGTTCCTGTCCACGTACCTTAAAAGTCATTGATACTCCTGGTATAAGAGCGAACGATAAAATCAACTTCTAAACCAAATCAAAATACGTAAGAACATAGCACACAAGTATGAGGGCTCTACAAGGAAAATTAGATTAAAGAATGGCACCCACACGATGGAGCTGGTAGATAAGTCTCTTCTAGGTAGGCCTACAATTTTTACACATGTCATATTCCTGTCCTCGCTGTCGTAAAACGTCTCAGGATGGTCGCAGCGAAACCTCACTGCAGTAGGCCGGATCGATAGGGAAGTGGGCGGACACCCCCTCGTCGCTACCAACCTTCTCCCACAGCCACCCCGCACCCCAACACGCGGACAAATTACATAATACAACATGCAGGACTTATTTAATGGACTGACAGTTTTATTCTTGGGAAATGAAGACAAATGGGGCGGAACTCGTCTTACAAAACCCGAAATAATACAGTAGAGACTGGCGGGGCTAATGATAATAATATTGTTTCTATTTGGGTGACCAATGCCTTTTTTTACCCTAAGCCACCTATATAATGTATAAGGTACTTATATTTATTTACTATTAATATAATAATACTTACCCGCTTCATTAGTCGAGGGGTCTAAAGCGTCACTTTCTTGTTGGACTGGCCTGTAGATAACGGGGAGATAGGGGTTTTGAATCCCGATTAGGTCTATTGAGGGTGGTTTTCCTAAATAGTTTCCCACTCTCTTTCCAAGCAAATGTGGGAAGATTACTTCTAAAACGTCCCCTTTCTCATCACGACCTCATAATAGTAATCATCATAAAATATGTCTATAGCCTGAACAGGTTAGTAAGACGCGGTAATAAAAATAATATAATTAAAAACTAGTTTTTCGCCCGCCTTGGTGGGGGAGTTAGCTAACGCGCTAGTTTCGTGTTGAGATAGACCGCCAAGGACGGGGAGATGAAGGTTAGAATCTCGCTGGGGTGAACGGGGACTGGTTTTTCCTATTTGGTTTTCAACTCTCCCTCCACGCAAATGTGGGTTCACTTCCTCTATATTCAATCTTCCCAATTCCTAACCCATTAGCGTAATTAGTATTTAAGCATACAACCCGAAAGGTTAGTAAGACGTGGCGCTAAAAAAATAACTTATTTAAAATGTCTATAAGAAAACCGCATAGATCTTTAAATGATTTTATTACATTTATAAAATTATTATTATTAATTATTATTATGTGTTCTGTCTAACGACAGGTACATTCCTGTGTCAGTGATCTTAGACCGCCAAATCGCTCTGTCCTCTGCCTCCTCCTTCAGGCCCGAGAATTTTATTCTTTCCTTAAAGTCATCCAATATTTGAATCCTCTTTCCTAAGCTCCTCTTTCCCTCAACCTTTCCTTATACGAAACATCAATATATAAATAAATGAGAAAGACAAAACTAAATAAAGGAAAGAGTAATAAATATAAACACAAATAATCATACACATTATGCTGGTAGTATTATAACTTAACAAAGTAAGTAGCATTGATGGCCGAATGGTCTAACGCGTCATTCTCGCGTTAGATTGGAGTGCCGGCGACGGGGAGTGGGGTTTTTTAATCCCAGTCAGCTGCACTGAGTTTTTTTCCCCCTTAAATGGTTTACTACTATTCCTCTCTGCAAATGCGGGTAGGTTTCCTCTAAAATTTTACCTTCCTCATTACTATACTATTAACGTAATTAATGATACGCATAACCTAAAATGTAAGACGTGGAGAAAAAACAAAAACAAATTAATAATGTTGATATAATATTTGAAAAAACTAGTAAGACTACTAAGGTTGTGTGAACTCAAGACTTCTGTGTGGGGGTTCCGGGGTTCAATCCTAGGTCCCAGCACAGATTTATCTGATTGCCAAAACCTTCCTTCACTTCTGACAAGACGTGTATTAATCACAACTTGTGAATGTGTGTAATGCCAGGCCTCCACCATGGTTCGGATCCCACGTTAAACTGTAGGCCCTCCATTTCATCTCACAATCACCCTACCAATATAGTAAGTCCGTACAACCAGAACGGGTAGTAAGACGCGGTAATAATAATAATAGCTAAAATTCTAATAATTGTGCCATTTAAAAAAATAATGTTGATCAGGGATTTTAAAAGATTTATTTTTATTGGCCTTAATTTTTTTTAGCTTCTTTTTGTTCTTACCCCAAACTCCTAAGGCACACCCGCTGACCTTTGGCAGCACACCGGTTGAAAAACGCTGCTCTGGATTACGATAGATCTAAACGTTTTATGTGCCCCCAAACCCAAAAGAGTGGGTCTTATAATATGTATGTTCCTGTGCTTGGATATGATACGGCTTACTGGATTTTGTTCAAATTTGATATTTTGATGATATATAGTTATACTTCAGGATATTTCATTTAATATGTACTCTAGCCATTTATTAAAGGTAGTTTAATGACAAATGATGTTGGAAAAATTCGAAATTTTTCAAAAATTGCTTTAACTATTTTGTTTAAAATATATCCGAAAAATTTTGACATGAAAAAATAACACTGAATACTTATTTTTTGGGATAAAATTAATATAAGGGTAGCTTACCGTTGAATAGTTTTGGCAAATTTAATTTTTTTTTTCAGAATTTGTCTTAACGTGTTTGTTCAAAATAGAAATATGGCAAGGGCGTATACAATTAATTTTCCCATAGGGGTCCACTGAAAGATGATTCTATGTCTTTAGCAAATAAGTTTTTATATTTATATGAAAGGATGTATCAATCAAATTACAGGGTTGTCAGGACCCCGATCTTCTTCTTAATTACCCTTATTATTTGGGGATGGGTACAAATTGTGTCACAAACTATTTTAGACAATATGAGTAAATATGTAAGATTGTGTGGTACCATTTATTCATAAAGTATAATAGAAATTTATAGAGAATAATAAACGTCTTTCGACACAACATACTATTCAAACCTATATTTTTTTAAATTTATGTTATAAGAAAACTGTTAATGTTACAATTTATCATACGAGCTTGCCCCCCCCCCCTCCCCCCTAGTCATTATAGAATTACGACGTTATTCAAAGTGCACCGAGTAGTATTGATATTTTTCTAATTTTAAAGTCTGACTAGTTTTTTAAAATATATATTAAAAAAGGTGTAGTAAAAGAGTGTCGACAAGAGTTTTAAAAAAAACCTATATTTGTGAAGCATGCGCAAGACTGCTGACGATGTATTGTGCATGTGAAGTACAAAGAACCCCCACACAAAACCCTGAGTAATTACTGACAGCGGGAGGGAGAGGGTTGATGAGAAGGGGAGGGAGGAGATAAGCTGGAACTACAGGAAGTGAACCGAGCCAGAGCAATGTCGCTGAAACAGCGAAGAATCTACAACCTGTCTTCTGATAGTCAGCATGTGTGGTGTGTTCCTTCTGCTTAGTCATGGATGACTATATTTAATATAAAACGGCCGATATTTAACAAGAAGAATTAAAAATATATTTTTACAGGTTTTACCGTAACATGTGGGACCCACTTCAACGGTGGACAGGAGAGACAAAAACAACTAAGAAAGAAAATATAAACATATCCCATTTGACCTTGTTTCCAAGTTATAGTCATGTTTGTACTCAAATAATGTGGAGCTGCTCAACATAATAGGAAGTGCTTAGAATGGCCAGCTTCGGCCTGAATGCACGCCTGCATAAGTCGTGTCGTAGAATGCCGCAATATTTTTAAAAAAATCATTGAATTGAAATGCTTGCAATTATTTTTACAAACCTAACAACAATTTTATTATTCTTTTTAATGAAAATATTATATTAATTATACTTTTTTTAGGAGCGAGTCTTACTACTCGTTCGGGATATATGCTTCTGTTCTAATTACACTTGCAATTAGGAAAGTTGAATTTAAAGGATGTGTACCCACATTTGCTTGGAAGGAGAGTGGAAAACCATTTAGGAAAAGTCACCCCCAGTTCACCCGACCGAGATTCAAACCTCGATCTCCACGTTCTCGGCAGTCGGGCTCAACACTAGCGCGTTAGCCAACTACACCACCGAGGCGGGTGCCATTTAAATGGTGCATAATATTCTTAATGGGCGTGTTATTGGACAGTGTCAATAGATTAGGTCTATGAAATGTAGTAATATATATCTGCTTTCCGTATCCTACCCATTCCCTGTAAGAGATACCAAAATTGTAAAAATTATTACTTGACTTAAGATAGTTTCTCTTTCAGCTTAATTAGTCAAAGTTGACACTTGTCCATTGATACATATTATATGCACACGCATTAACTTTATGAAGTATAAATAAATATTATCTGAATCGGTGGCCGCATGGTCTAAAGCGTCACCCTCGTGTTGGACTAGATATCTGATAACAAGGAGATTGGGGTTCGAATCCCGTTCTGGTGTACTGAGTTTATTCCAAAATGGCTCCCCTCTCTCTCTTTCCACGTGAAAACGTGTACACTTCTTTCGAAATTCAACTTTCCTCATCCCTAAATCATTAGCGTAATTATTACATATTCATATTATCTGAATAGTTAGTAAGACGCGATGCTAACGAAAAAATAATAAAAATATCGGAAAGCAGTTTAGGACGCAATGCCGGGATAACGATCAACTTAACGTACGTTACTTATTTAACTTAAGAAAACATGTGTGATCACGATACACGTAACTTAACGTAACAATTGAGCCAAACATCTTCATTCTCGAGTGTGATCTGTGATTTGTACTATTTGTAAAGTGATGATCTGTGCTGGTTTACAGTTTTAAATCGATATAATAAATATCTATTACTAGATTTTTTTGATAATTTAACTTTCCTATTTTAGTTTAATTATTTTGTTTTAGTGTCTCATCACTAGAACTTATGCTAAAGAGTAAACATTGGTCATAATACCAACAAATGAATTACTAAATATCCCTGTTGACGTCACTCGCATAATGATTTGCTGGATAGATCACGTGATACTCGTTCAAGTAACGTTCACTTAAAGTAAAAGACCTCCCAGGACATCCCTTACGTTAACTGCATCGTAATCGCTTCCATTAACACACGGGGTCCTTTATGTTAAGTTGATCGTGATCCCGGCATAAAAGATGCAAACTTTCATAGTAAATGAATGCAAAAATGAGTTGGAATGAAGTTGCAATATTTTGATACAGCATGCAACCAGTTAGCTACAACTACCACAGAGATACAGACCGGGATCTGCAGGTCCCGCTAGATTTTTTTTCTTTATTTCTAACCCCTCGAAAAAGAGCCAATAGTAAATAAAGAGGTAGCTTTTGGTGTAGATTGTTGAAGTGAAAGCTAAATTGTAAAAATATGTGAGAGAAAGAGAAAGAACTACTACGAAGATCTAGCTATAGAGACGAACAGGTAGAGGGGAAAAAAGAGTTTGGTTGTGCTGGGGGAGCTTCACATCCTCTCCCAAGGACTGTTCTCCTCTTCGCCACACCACATCATCTTTCCAAAGTACCCAATGGACACCTGAGACCAGAGTCGAGGTTTTGTTTCCACATCATTCACTGGCAACTTAGTTACTGTACTGCGCCAACTTCTCCAAAGTTTGAACAAGTTGCATCCCAGTGTGATAGTGACTGCTGCCTTCTTTGTTTAGTTCATAGGATTTTAACTCAAGGGTTATGTAACTGTTTAATCTATGAGTTAGGAGGGTAGTAAGAAGTGCACCCACATTAACTTGAATAGAGGATGGATAAACCCGCTGGGAGAAATCACATATGGAAAAACTCACCCAAGTGCACCCAGCCGAGATTTGAAACACCAGACAGATAAAACTGACGCTTTTATCCAAGTAACTACCAGTGCAGGTTAGACGGAGAAAGTGTAAGCGCATATGCGTGGGCAGAGAGTGGAAAACCATCTAGGAAAAACCCGACCGGTATTCGAACTCCGATCTCCCCGTCATCGGCAGTCCATTCGATTGCGCGAGTGACACCTTCTAGTTTTTTTTTTCAATCTGGGAGCCGTGTGATCCCTTTTTGGGTCGTGGCATGTTTCGTATAGGGTCTCAATGCTATCTGAAGTCAACGCTTTATATTTACTTTTTAAAGGGATTAGAAGGATTATTGAAAGGTGATAAATTTAAATAAACATTTAAGGGTGAAAATTATAAGAACTTTAAATTTACTGTTTATCTTTCTTTTGCTTACTCAACTTTTGATAGTTGCTTGTTTGCTGTAGCAAGCAGTCTCGTGTTTAGGCAAATGGTACTGCCTGATTAGGTGACAAAATATCCATCGGGCTCGTTGATTCTCTTTTGAGACATCTAAATCGCATTCGTACAATCATTATTTAACAAATATATAATAATTAAATTAAGCACGTGAGCTTAACGTCAAGTTTAGGTCAAGGTTAGGTCTCCAATTCCAACCGGGAATAGTGGGGGGGCAGGGAGGGGATTTTTCCTAAACGGTTTCCCTCTTTTCCCTTCACGCAAATGAAGGTACATTTATATCCACCCCACGAGTGTAATTAAATGCAGAAAACCAATAAGGATGGTAAGATTCACCTAAAATAATAATTTAAAAAAACTAAGATATGAATATTTGTAAGTTAACAAGGGGTCACGATGGTCTCAAAAACAGATATTGGGGTCAAGCCCTCCATAGAGTTGGACACCACTACGGTGTAGACCAAGTATACACACACTGCCAAGTATGCATTTACTGCCTTAAACCAAGCGGCCACCGAAGCGGGCCGTACAAATATTACTAACCTATTATGTAGTAATATTGTTAATGGCATATCACTCCTCAGTCGCCTATCAATACAAATGCATTCAGTGAAAATATAATACTATTCTCCTACTAATTGTTTATGTGTTCGTAGTTTTTACTTTCTCATATCAAGAGAAAGTAGTGTGATCTTGAAAAAAAGTCTATCTCGAGATTATGACGAATCTTTACGTTTTATGTGAATACGGACCCAAAGAAGTGGAAATTTACAACTCTCTATCTATGTCTCCCCGTCTGTCCCTGGCCATGGATCCAAAACGATTTTATGGATTTTGTTCAAATTTAATATAGTTTTGGGTGACCTGGTGGTCTAGGGGTAAGGTGTCAGACTTCTGTGCTGGCGGCCGGGGTTCAATCCTCGGTCCCGGCAAAGATTTATCTGATTACCAAACCCTTCCTTCACCTCTGACAAGACATCTTGTGAATGTGGGGAATGCCAGGCCTCCACCGTGGTTCGGATTCCACGTTAAACTGTGGCCCTTCATTTCATTTCACAAATCACCCTACCATTACACATTAGCGTAAGTGCGTATAACCCGAACGGGTAGTAAGACGCGGTGCTAATAATAATAATAATAATAATAATAATAATAATACAGTTTTTTAGGGCGATACCGCAATTTTCTTTTCGCCCTATCCCTTAAATTAAGTTTAATGAGTAGTTTACTATGGAGTACTGTTTTTGAGTTCCAAACTTTTTGAAAATGGCTCTAAGGATTTTGTTTAAAATGTATATCTAGAATTTGTATGACATGACAAATAACACTGTATAATTGGATGAGAAACTTTTGAGAATTCAAGATATTTCTAAAATTGCTTTAATGATTTTATTCAAAATGTATGTCTGGAGACTGAGTGATATGACTAATAGAAATGTATAATGGTTTTTGGGGTAAAAAACTTATTTATGGGTCGTTTAGTGATGACTAATTTTTCGAAAATTTGAAATATTTAAAAATAGCCCCAATGATTTGGTTCCAAATGGGTATATTAATCTAAGGAATGTTTGACAATTAACACTGTACATTTGTTTTTGGGGTAGAAACTCATTTATAAGTGGTTAATTGATTGTTTTTTCAAAAATCTGGAAACATTTTTAAAATAGCCCTAACGATTTGGTTCAAAACGGGTATCTGTTCAATAATAATAATAATAATGTATCTTTATTTATCTAAAATAAATTAATTTAAGGGTGGTTTACTTACAGCTAATAATAAAAAATTTGAATTCCTTGGAAAGTTACATTTAAGATTGAATCCAAAATTTGAATCTGGGAATAGTTTTTCATGATAAATAAGAATACTCTTTAATTTTAAGAGTAACAAATAATTTTAGGATAGTTTACAAATAATTTATTATTGAAAATTTGAATTTTGTTAAATGTATTTGAACAATTTAGATTGAAATTTATAAATAAAATAATTATTGAGATTAATAAGATGATGTGTTTTGTTTTTTTGAGGAAAACATACTTAATGCTAGTTTGTTCAAAGCCTTTTTTTAAAAACTATCTTCAAAGCTATAATAAACAATATGAAAAAGTTTCGTGTGATTGTGATGTACCATTTATTTAACAAGAAAAACCCGTTAAAAGTGCACTTGTTGAGGTCTTAACATAATTAAATGCTATCAAAATGCCTTGCATACAATCACGGCTCTAAACTTGAAACTACAAATAATAAAACTTTTTTCAAATAATTCATTCCTGCAGAAATACAATCTCGAATTAAAACTTTATTTATCTTGAGTAGGGAAATTTAAGAAAATCCATCTAAATTCGCTCAAGGAGAAAAAAAAAGTGTGTTAAAAGCACCCTCGGTGAACTCGATCGAAGTCGAACCAGACAGAGTCTAGGTCTCTTATCTACAGCCCGAATTGATGGGTGCGTAGACTGGCTCATTAAGTCTGGTTTGATGATAATTGGGAAGTTAGAATTTGAATACCGGCCGGGGGTATTGAAGATGGTCTTTCACAATGAAGGCGGATTTTTAATTCTCCCTCCTCCTTCTTCCGTAACCAAGCTACTGATAAAAATGACGAACAACAGCCTTGACTAATTATGTATGAAGTTATTTTTCATTCGCATAAAACAATATTATTTAAAGTCATCTGTCAAAACGTTCCTCCAATAATTTATTAATATAAAATAAATAAAATAGACTAAAGGCCTATACACAGTTTTCGACGACAAAGCAACACAATCTATCATTGCAAATAATTAAAAAAATTAATTACAAAATGGAAAAGCGAGTTATCCAACTATATTTACTTTATTTTTGTCCAATTTAAAAAAAATATATGTGTTATATTTTTAAACGTCATTTCATTTGGGCAGATCTTTTATTATAACGTAATTTTTTGACTTTCGTATAAAACATTTTTTTTAATTAGAAATGGCTCATATCATATGATGATGCATTCTTAAGAAGTTTTACTAATTATAATTTAAAAATGAATTTGGAAAACAACAAGAAAAATACTCGCATCGGTGGTCGCAAGGTCTGACACGCCTCTCTCGTGCTAGAATGCCATTTTGGGGGAGATCAGGGATTCAATCCTTGTCTGGTGTACGAGGTTTTTTTCCTAAATGGTTTTCAGTTTTCCCTTCACATAAATGCGGGTGTACTTCCTTTGAATTTAACCTTCCTCATCCACAGTACATTAGCGTAATTAGTACTAGATCATGTATCCCAAACGAGTGGGGAACTAAGGCACTGAGTAAAGCAAATTACTTAGTGGCATAGGCAAGAAAATCAAAAGGAGGTTTGTTTGTTTGTTTTTGCACCTCGATCAAAAGGGGGTCCTGGTTTTCTCTTCCCCGGAAATTGTTGAGTTATACACTATTTAAAGATTTTTAAAATTGTAAGTGGATCCAAAAAAGGGATGAGGCTACTGGGGACTGTACCTCCTTTTTGCACAGAGGGGTTTAGTTGTAGTTCTGTTAACAAACATAGCTTTCATGTGTACTCACATTTGTAGTACCATCCACGTGTGGGGTGGAAGAGGATGTGGGGAGGGGGGGGGTAAGACAACTCACAAGAATATTTAGATTCCTACCCTCCCTACTTCCCCCCTAAAAGGATGATCAAAAAGATTCAATCCCAACAAAAATCCATCCGTGGGGTCGCGGACTAAAGTCAAATGTTTGTATAGTTTGATTTGTCAATGATGATGATGATGATGATGATATTGGGGATAGAATCCTTACTTACTCTATGGCATTAGGAACTAGAAAGGTCATTGTCACACTTACAAAAGTATTCCATCTGTCCTTATTTTGAGATATTTCTATCCAGTCCCCCTCATTACACCCTATCCCTATCTTGAGCTAGTTCTATCCAATCCACCTCATTACACCCTATCCTTATCTTGAGATAGTTCTATCCAATCCACCTCATTACACCCTATCCCTATCTTGAGCTAGTTCTATCCAATCCACCAAAGTCAAATGTTTGTATAGTTTGATTTGTCAATGATGATGATGATGATGATATTGGGGATAGAATCCTTACTTACTCTATGGCATTAGGAACTCAAAAGGTCATTGTCACACTTACAAAAGTATTCCATCTGTCCCTATTTTGAGATATTTCTATCCAGTCCCCCTCATTACACCCTATCCCTATCTTGAGCTAGTTCTATGCAATCCACCTCATTACACCCTATCCTTATCTTGAGATAGTTCTATCCAATCCACCTCATTACACCCTATCCCTATCTTGAGCTAGTTCTATCCAATCCACCAAAGTCAAATGTTTGTATAGTTTGATTTGTCAATGATGATGATGATTATATTGGGGATAGAATCCTTACTTACTCTATGGCATTAGGAACTCAAAAGGTCATTGTCACACTTACAAAAGTATTCCATCTGTCCCTATTTTGAGATATTTCTATCCAGTCCCCCTCATTACACCCTATCCCTATCTTGAGCTAGTTCTATGCAATCCACCTCATTACACCCTATCCTTATCTTGAGATAGTTCTATCCAATCCCCCTCATTACACCCTATCCCTATCTTGAGCTAGTTATATCCAGTCCACCTCATTACACCCCATCTTGAGTTAGTTCTATCCAGTCCCCCTCATTACACCCTATCCCTATCTTTAGATAGTTCTATCCAATCCACCTCATTACACCCTATCCCTATCTTGAGCTAGTTCTATCCAATCCACCTCATTACACCCTATCCTTATCTTGAGATAGTTCTATCCAATCCACCTCATTACACCCTATCCCTATCTTTAGATAGTTCTATCCAATCCACCTTATTACACCTTATCTCTTTCAAGTCCATCCTAATGGTATCCTTCCATCTGTGTCTAGGTCTTCCCAACGGTAAGTTGGCCAGTCAGTACCCTGAACAAGGTTCTAGATTCTTCCGTTCGCGCTGCATGTCCTGCCAAACGTAATCTACGAGACTTGTTTATTCCAACAATGTCTTGTGATAAGTACAGGTTATGTAATTCATTATTATATAGACTCCTCCACTCCCTGGTATCCTCATCCATTTTTGGATCAAATATCTTCCTAAGCACCTTGTTTTCGTACCCACTACATTTTTTCCATCACGTTTCACAACCATTGAAAAAAACCGGTAAAATGACTGTTTTGTATATTCAAAGTTTTACATTTTCTTGAAAGCAAGCGAGTTGTCAACAACTTACTGACCGAGTAATATTATTGGGAAATACATGCTATATTCGGGTTAGAAACAGAGCTTTTTTTCTCTTTGTAAATGGTTTCCCCCTCTACCTCCCTGCAAGTATGGCTACATTTCCTCTAAATTCTACCTACCTCACCCCAACCCAATTAGTGTAATTAGTACCTGAGTTTTTATGCGAAATAATACGTGATGCAGTTTTTTTTATTATTTAATTTAATATATATTTTGTGTTATAACCCCTCTAAATTAGGCTATTGATCAGTGGCTATGTAGTTTTTCAAATATTATAGATAATGATTTTAATAAAATTTCATATTTCGGCCTGATAATATATAATTTATAAAATTATTGCAGCCCACTCAATACATATTGTTTGTTTGACTGATTAAATTGTTGCATGGTGTCAATGCTACTTTTAATTGGACAATACTTTAATAAGTAGCACTGCACACTGCCTGCATTAGTGGACACGCGTACTAAATATCAGGATCATCTGGTACTCCTGTGACGGGGTACCACGGTTCTAGTCCACGATTTTGTTTAAAATGGATATCTAGGGTGCTAGACCTCCCATATAACACTATATACTTGGTTTTTGGGCAAACATTCGTTAAAGAGTAGTTTACTAGGGAGTGGTTTTCAAACTTTCAAAATATTTTGAAAATTGCCTTAATGGTTTGGTTTAAAATGCATATGTGGGAGTATTTAGAATGACAACAGTATAAAACTTCTTGTTTATTGAATAAAAATTTGTTTAAGGGTAGTTTACTGATTTTTTTTTTTTCAATTTCAATATTTAATAAAAAATGGATCCAACTATTTGGTTCTAAATGGGTATCTGTCAAAAATTTTACATTATTAATAATTATATAGGCTGTATATATTTTAAAAATATGTTTAGTTTAGTGATGATTGATTTTGGTAAAATTTTATTTGATAAACGATTTGGTTCAAAAGCGCTATGAGGAGATTTTAAATCATAAATAATAACGTATATTTATTTATCTAAGATAAATAAATTTTTCGTTACTGTAGTTTACTTAAAATAAATGAGAGAAAATTTGAGATTTTTAAAAAGTGGTTTCGAAAATTGAGCTCAAAATAAGTATGTCAGTAGTTTTTCATGATATATAATACGTTTCTATATTTACAAACAATCTATTACAATTTTTCAATTTGTTAAAATTATTTATTTATTTTTGTTTAGAATGTATTTATAAAGATTGTTTATTGTGATTAACACTATGCTGTGTTTGTTTTTACGAAGAAAACTTACTTACGGGTGTTTACTGAAAATCTATTTATGAAAATTTTTTTCTAAGTCATAATACACAATGAGGGAGTTTGTTCGATTGTGTTGAACGATTTTTTTTGTTCTAAGGCATATAAAAAGTCAAGACTCATCAAAAGTTCAAAGTTGAAAGTGTTTACATTTACAATTCTTTCTCTGTACTAGAAAGTAAAAACACTCAGATTAATTAAATAGTTTTGGTAGACCCTACCTACAACTTAGATATTTTTAAATAACAGACGGTGTGGTAACTTTGTGATTCAAATCCGGGTTTGGTCGAGTATATCCCTATAGCTATTATTTTAACTAAAAAGGGTATTTTGTATATGTGTCTAACAGTGGTGAAAGATTGTTACTATAGTACGCACGGCTAACAAAAATTGTTAGAGAACAATAGTACAGCATGCGTACTAACAGTATGGTATCCGTAGGTCTTCCAAAAAAAAAATTGTCACAGAATAAAATAAAGGGGACATAGTTAAACTTGTGTCATTTTTCTTTCTTTATACCGCTCTTCAATGAATTATAATGTTTGGATTTTTAGTTCAAACAACACACCCATTAAAGTCACGAGCAAAAGGACGTCACCCAATACAGATGTACACCTAAGATAAAAATAATTTTTCCATTTATTTTTACTCATCGTTCTTTTCTCAAAGCGTAATCAAGCCTATATAAAAAAAAGTGGTCACTAAATTATAGTATAGAGTGCCCTTATTAACAGAAAGCGCTCACATGTGGATAGTTTAGTACTGTATCCGTACTAACATACACGCTCGAGAAATAAAGACTCGACACTTTCTTGAGAGTTCATCTATCAACACTCATCTTTCACCAAACCTTGTACTCGACTAGAAAGTTGGTCATTACTTCCGGTATTGGTCAAATACGTAATAACTATACTCAGGCAAAAAAAAAAAAAAATAGTAGTAAATAATTAAATGAATAGAACGTCCGAGAAAACAAAAATTGTCATATACAATCAATTATTTTATTCGGTATATTTTAGTTTGTGAGATTTGCCTTATTTTTAACTCACGTGTTTACTTTTTTTTTGTACAATGCAGTTTTCATAGGAAGGGCCTTTTAGAAAATACAACTTTTTTTTTACGGTCAACATTGATATTTTACTACCTATATTATTAATGCTAAAGTGACCACTGTATTTCACATGACTTGACGTATGAATACGTGAAAGTAGACCTAGTATATTTTCTACTGTCCTATGAAAATTGGACTGTACGTTTGGTTGGTTTACTGGTAAAAGGCTACGTTTTATTGTGAATGTATGATAAGTACTTTAGGGATATTGTTAACAAGTACATGTATTGATTGAAGCTACTCTTACACACTGGAACCATGACGCCCTTTGAAGGGTCAGAGTCGCTCTTGACCTACCGATACACTCTGGGCACTTGTCCTTTCCGTAACCACGTCATCGCCAGGTGTAGGAGCAGCTAACTTAAGCGTTTCACGTCATTATTAATTACACTCAAACTCACCCTTTTAGCTGCAGTACTGAAAGGAGCCCGTGGTGCGGATCACTCAGAAGAAGACTGACACTGCCTCCCTGTACGGCGGCTCCCCTTCATTTGTCTCAGCTAGATGTTGGGCCTTCTCTACCCCCTTCCCCTCCCAACATGATACACTACCACCCCTCCAACACTGTCTGGAGAACATCCACCCTACACTCTCCAACTCCCACTTTCCCTCCTACTGGCATGGACTAAACAGGACAAAGACTCCTTGATTCCATGTCTTCTCCAGATGATATAGGTTGCGTGAAGAATTATATTATTATTATTATTAGCACCGCGTCTTACTACCCGTTCGTGTTATACGCACTTACGCTAATGTGTAATGGTAGGGTGATTGTGAGATGAAATGAAGGACCTACAGTTTAACGTGGAATCCGAACCACGGTGGAGGCCTGGAATTCCCCACATTCACAAGATATCTTGTCAGAGGTGAAGGAAGGGTTTGGCAATCAGATAAATCTGTGCCGGGACCAAGGATTGAACCCTGGACCCCAGCACAGAAGTCCGACACCTTACCCCTAGACCACCAGGTCACCTCTGCGTGAAGAAGAACCTTGTCTCACTACAGTGGTACTCTGATAGGAAGAACCTTATCTGCCAGCTACAATCCAATTTTCATAGGAAGGACCTTTTAAAAAACACTAAGCTTTTACAGCCAAAAATAATATTTTACTATTTTGATAGTATTATTTGATAGGCATTTATGACATATCAATAGTGACAGCTCTAGATCACATGACTTGATGCATGAATACTTGAAAATAGATCTAATAACTTTTCTAGCTGTCTGGTAAGGTCCTGCCTGTAAAAATTTGGATTGTATTCCGCATGTATAACTATAACTACAAGGCTGTTGGGTTGGTCAAATTCAACAGCATTGATTAATAGAGCGACAAAAAATTAAAAAATGCCTGTAGATTAAAATTTTTATTTCTAAAATTTATAATAAATTGAATTCTCATGACAAGTAAAATAAGTCTACTTTCTAAAAAATTGCTCCAATTCTTGGGGATTCAGGAATAAATCTGCAAAACTAAAACTATTATGTTGTTTGTTATATGTTTTTATGGAAAACTACAAAACTTCATGATGACACCTGCATAATAAGTCACGCGAATTAAATGGCAAAGGGTAGGTCAGGGTTCAAGTCCCCGGTCGGATATATTGAGGCTGTTTTTTATTAAACGATTTACCACTTCCCTTAACGCAGATGCAGGTACAAATTCAACCTTCCTCATCCCTACCCCGATTCTGTGATTAAATTAGTTATGCAAGGACTTCGCCATCCGATTTTGTATTGCGTTCAACATAAGAAAAGTTGCATTATGTTGAGGACCGTATTTAGAAATAAATAAATAAAAACTTTTTTTTAGGATTATTTTAAATACATTGTCTAATGTATAATAACTTATATTATGTTCACATACCTTAAATCTGCATAGTGTAATTAAAATTAAAAACATTTCAAAACAAATGTTGTATAATATATTATATTCATAAATAATTAAACATCAAAAATTGAAAATAATAAACCATAATAAAATCATATTTTCTTAATTGTTACATAGCGTATTATTTTTAGTGGACCCTTGGTATCGTTTTACAGATAGCAAATAATTAAAAATGTGGTATAATGTCTTTAGCTGACTTAAAATTAAAGATAAATACTGATCATTTAATCTTGACCTTTCTGGAGTCTTGTTATTTTACATTAAAGAAAAGTAAAGTTAACATAAATATGTGATCCCGAACATAGTATACGGGTAGTACAAGACTTCGATATGATGTTTTTTATAATTTTTATTTTTCTCATTTTCAAGGGTCAGTATTTGAGATGCCTTGTGGTATAAATTAACTTCTTAGTTATTTTATTGGCTATATAAATTACTGTATATTTATCAAGTGAAATACTTTCAACATCAGCACTCCACCCATTTAAAGCTAAACAATTAAATTATTATTATTATTAGCACCGCGTCTTACTACCCGTTCGGGTTATACGCACTTAAGCTAATATGTAATGGTAGGGTGATTGTGAGATGAAATGAAGGACCTACAGTTTAACGTGTAATCCGAACCACGGTGGTGGCCAGGCATTCCCCACAACAATTAAATTGTCCATCATCAAACTATCATTCAATTACACATTTAAAACCAAGCATAGATTTTCACATTTAGATTCAACTTCCAATAGCTAACTAGTGTATTATATTCCATTCACGGTAGGAATTACTCTCTGAAAGGTCTTTTTTCCTACCAATATCCTACTATTTAATAGATTTATGGTAGGGAAAAAGGCCTTTCAGAAGTCAATTCCTACCGTGAACAGACATTACACTATTATTTACAATACATTCATACGATGCGTTCAATTAATTTGATTTAAAAAGTTCGTACTTTATGCCTTTCTCTATCCTTACAATTTTAAAAACTCAAGTACCTACTATTATATCTTTAGAGATATGTTCTTTCCAATGATTAGGGAGATCAACTGTCGATCTAGGAGAGTCTAGTTTGTGTCCAGTTTGTATCTAAAATTTTAATTTAGTACTTGTGCATGCATAAATCTTATTATCCCAGTACTATGTGTTTGGCGCCAGAGTTGGGTGCTTAGTACATTAGTAAATCAGTAGGTGTGGGTTTGTTAAAGGCACCCTTATTGGTGGCAAGTCAGTGATGGATGATTAGTTATAATATTAATAGTATCACTACTATCTTTGCATTAATCGGAGGTGCAGAAATGTTTTAAGATTGAGGTATACAAGTGTGAAACTGATGCTGAAAAAAATTATAGTATTTTTGACGAAGCTTTGCAAATGTTCAATCGGGTGTTATGGTTTGTATTTATCAATCAAAGTTTGAGTGAGTTCAATCTCTCATGTACCCTTTTATTACACCCCTGACATTAATATTATTTTATTGTATTACCCCTACAAAAACTAAGGTTTATATGTCATGGGACAGAACTCTATTTATTTATTTTTCAAAAGAAGTAACAATGAATAAAAGACAAAACTAATGAAATTATCAAGTGATTATAGCTTCTGGATGAGCAAGCATTTATTTATAAGAGGAATATTTCTCTTCTTCTTGTTCCATGCTCGTCCCTCTTCTGTCGTTCCCCCTCTTCCCCTTTCATAACCCACCCATCCAGTCCACCCTCGGTGCGAGGGAATGTTTTATATAAAAAGACCTGACGGACGGGTAATGTCTTGTATGAGCGTCCGCTTACAGCTCTGTCCAGGCAAATGACGTTTGCTCCAAAACTACCCTGAACTCATTTATAAAATAATTTTTTTTTTTCCTCATAGTTCCCTCAAGAGAAACACATTTATCGAGCCCGCTAGTGTTGTTCATCATTAGTTCGTGTTTTTACAATGCAAGCCTATAATCACTTTAATTGTGTATGAAAAATTATCTGTTTGGTTCTATTTCTTTTAATTATTACATTTAACAAGGGTTTATACACTTTTTTTAAGTTTCGAGATTCACTGAATTTTCTGTCAGGATTTTAAATGGAAGGTTCTGAATAAAAATAATAATTCCGTTATTTTTTAAAATTCTATTTAGCTCTTGACATAAGATGACTAGGGCCAAATTATATCATGACCTTCACAAAACCTTATGAAATGGAGATAAAACTAATAGTCTACACCGGTGTATGCTCTTATTCTACATGATATTAAAAACAATATTGCAAAAATATATAACAATTTCAAAGACATTTTAATATTTCCCTGACTTCTCTTCGAAACACTAAATTCCTGGGCTTTTACAGCTTTTCTCTGTTTTATGAGCCATGTGTAACCACCCTGGTTTCTCATCATGGATATTAAGGTCGACCGCCTACTTTAAGGGAATATTCATCCAATGCAGTATGGTAAGGGCAGTTCTGAACCTTCAAAACCATCAAAACAACCCTTAATTATCTAGAGTTTTCTGTTGTGACATTAAATAGTGACGTTGATTATCCCGAGGAAGGTAAGATTTATGTTTCTAATCAATCACTTTTATCTCAGAACTGCAACATCTCGTTTGAAATGAGCTAATTTCGCCTATTTATGAATGTTAAAAAATTTTATAAAAACTAAAATGCAAGGGTTTTTAATCCAAAAGGTTATGTAATGGATTAATTCAAGGAGTATAGCTCAGAATAATAGTTTTAAAGAAGTGCATCCACATTAGCCTGACCCGCTTCGGTGACTCTCACAATAGACTAGACTACCGAAACGGAGAAATCGGATTTGATCCCGGTTGGGTGCAGTGAGGGTTCTTTTTCAGAAATGGTTATCCACTCTCCCCCCATGCAAATACGGGTGCACTTCCTCTAAATTATATGCACGTATTCCATATTTAAAAACATTTATAGCTAATAGCAGTCAAAAACAAATGACAAACCTAGTTAATACAAACCAATTTTAATTTGTAATAGTTACATAGTTTTAGTTGTATCAAGAACCAACAGAATTCTAAAATAAATAAAAATAATACAATGTTTGGTTAAGCTATTTTGGGTGTTATGTATTTGAAATGGTTGCATCTAAGAGTTAAATTTGAATTAGCTAATCTACAATTAAAAGCATAATTTAATGTGTTCAAACATTCTTTTAATAAATACTTAATAAATGATAAATAGTTACTTTGGATTATAACAAGTTATTGGACATGTGCGTAATTCATATTTATTGACAGTGACTGTAAGAGACTCTTATCACAAATATAAGCATAAAGAAAACTATACAGTATTATAGTGAATAGTGATTAACTGGAATATAATGTTTTAAACTCTGATTATCAACCTCACATCTAATTATTGTATATGATTATAGTGCTAGTTTATACAGTTAAGTAAACTATGATGCGTAATCTATATATACACCATAATTTACGTTAATCGGTGAATGTATGGGTGCTATTATGTCAGGGTTACTAATACAAAAAAGTGAAGAGATCCCTTTAAAAAAGATGGTAGGCCTACAGAACCCCGCACGAACTTTCTCGCTATATTGTTTAGAAATAGAGATATTTACTAAAAATTCATAATATAATATACACTATCAAACCCGATAGCAAATTGCGCTAGACATACGTAAAACATTTTTTATTCATGGTTTTAAATTTCATAATTTTATTTTTAAAGAATTAACGTCTTCATTTGTATATTTGAACCAATAAAAAATATTGATATTGGGTCCCCGAGGGCCAACATTTCGTATTAAAGTTTTGACTTCTGGTTAAAATTTTCGTCATTTTACTAGGGGATATACATCTTATGGTTATCGCATTGCTATTAAATATCTCTTTTATAAATCTTGAACAATGAAATAGGTAATTATTGACTATTGAGTATAAAATGATAGAGAAAATCGTTAAAGCCGATTTTGAGAAAATTGATTTTTTCTTTTTCATTCTCTAGTAAACTATTAATGTGAGGGTTAGACAGACACACAGACAGCGTTGCAAAAAACAGTTTTAAGGGTTCGGGGGGTCATGAAACGTTGACATCCATTAACATCTCGGGCTGGATTTTTTTGACGGTTGTAATACTTTACCTTAAGATGTTGGCAAAGTTAAAAGAAAAATATATTTGTGTCTTATAACTTGAAAACTTTTAGTTTATAAAAATATATTTCAAGTAAAGGATGTTTATTATAAATAGTTCCACATGTATGCAATGATAAGTAATTTTATATCTCAAAGACTTACGTAGATAAAATTAAAAACTAGAATTTACGCATCAGACCAGAAAGCTTAAAGTCATTATGACGAAAAGTTGAGAATAGCCATTTGGTTTGTAATATTGATCAAAGCTTAGAAATGAAATCTAATCAAAATCATTAAAGCCGATTTTGATAAAATCGATTTTTCTATTTTGGCCCTTAAGGAAACTACCCTTAATTTTAGGGTTGGATATCTAATTCCATACACCCCTCGGGGCAACCCTATGAAAACTCTAGATACCAGGTCTTAGCCCAATCGGTAAAATAGTTTAGGCTCTAGCCCGGGGTACAGACTGACAGACAGATGGACACAGACGGCATTGCGAAAACAACTTTTTAGGGTTCGGGGGGGTCATGAGACGTTGACATCCATCAACAATTCAGGTTAGTTTTTTTACGATAGCAATACTTAACCTTAAGTGTTTGAAAGGTTACAAAATATATATTTTGGCGTATAGTTTGAAAGTTATTAGTTTTATAAAAATATGTTCCGAATAAAAATATTTATATTATAAATAGATCTACATATTTTCAATGATAAGTAGTTTCATCTTTAAATAGTTTCGGAGATTTGATAAAAAAAAAAGAATTTACGCACCAGACCGGAACCCTAAAAGTCATGATGCTGAAATATTGAGAGTAGCCATTTTGTTTATAATGTTTAAAATGTTTTGAAATGAAATTTAATCAAAATCATTAGAACCGATTTTGAGAAAATCTACTTTTTTTCTCTTTTTGCCCTTTAATTTTAGGGTTAGATATCCAATTCCAAAAACCCCTCGTCGGGGCAACCTTATGATAACCCTAATTGCCAAGTTTTAGCCCGATCTCTAGTCGGAGGTACAGACAAATGGAAATTCAAAAACCACTTTTTCAGATTCGGGGGTTCATGAAACGTCGAGATTCAAAAAATCTCGAGTTCGATTTTTTTGACGATAACAATACTTTCTCTACATGTGAGATAGCGAGAAAATAAAAAGGTATTTAACTGTATATTTGCACAATAATTACAAAATGTGGATTGAAATTTTAAAAATCAAACATTATTAAAAGATGAACCCGGCAAAGATTTATCTGATTACCAAACTCTTCCTTCACCTCTGACAAGACATCTTGTGAATGTGGGGAATGCCATGCCTCCACCGTGGTTCGGATTCCACGTTAAACTGTAGGTCCTTCATTTCATCTCACAATCACCCTACCATACGCATTAGCGTCAGTGCGTATAACCCGAATGGGTAGTAAGACGCGGTGCTAATAATAATAATAAAAAAAGATGAACTTTTTTTTTTACAAATACATACAAAACACAAGTAATATTATACTTGCGATTTTGGAAACTGTGGAAATTAGCGAACATTTACGCAATTTTAAGTACCGGTATATCCATTGAGCCGGTGGGACGCACAGGAGATGAGGGCCGCGGGTTGGACATGCCTGTTCTAGCTCTAAACTATCGTTGGGGTTTAGTGGTCACTTCACTGGTCAGTGCAACTGACTGACACTGACAAGTCTAGTGGTCCCAGGTTCGATTCCCGGTTGGTACCTTGGGTATTTTACCCGAAAGAGGTATTACCACAATGATCACCAAGCTTTGATTAATTATGCCTAACACCCGCTTCGGTGGTCATATGGTCTAACGCGCTAATATTGTGTTGGACCAGACTGCCAAAGACAAGGAGATCGGGATTCGATCCGGTGGGGTGCACTGTGGTTTTTTCTTAAGTGGTTTTCCAATCTTTCGCGCAAATGCGGATGCACTTACTCTAAATTAAACCTTCCTTTAATCCATAGCCCATTGGTGTAATTAGTAAATAAGCGTATAAACCGAACGGGTAGTAAAATAGGTGCTAAAATAAATTAGACCTAAGTAATTTGGATCAGCAAGGTAGTTGGTTGTGGTGATTTATTGTCGTGAGTACTGATTGAGTGAAATTTGTTAAATTAATTGCCATTGTTTTTAGGATTTAGGGACTAATATAATAATGTGTAAAAGTAGTTTCGCAATAAAACATTTAACAACTATTGCTTGGTAAAATTACAAAAGATTTATATATTTTCAAATAAAACAGCCCATTTTATATTTCATACCAACATTGTGTCAAATACTACCAAAGTAATTTTTTAAACCTGTGTAAACTGCAAACGAGATTTGAACTTAAATAGTGTGCGCATGCTCCAAATCGAACCGGTGTGCAACTACAAATAATAACTATAGTAAACATAATAATATAATATGATTAAAATTAATTATTATTGTTGATTATTAATACGTAAAACTAACCTGTTGCAAAGAATAGCGGGGAGGCGTTGTATGTAAATATATAAACATCACAACCACACAACACTGAACACATTCACGCAACCATTAGTTTTAAATAAGTTGTTGAAATACCTGACACTGCACGGATTGTATATAACAAGGCAATTACGATAGTAGATACAAAAAATGTGCGCATGCGCCGTCGATCGAATGCGCATGTGCAAGTATTAAATAAGAAACAATACAAATTTGATACTCATGCGTATGCTTGTTTTACTAAGCATGACCCATGCTGCATAAATAAGGTTTCCCGGACACGGCCTAATCTAACATCGTTTTTGAATAATTATTTTTCAGATTCGCACGAACTAGACTTGTATTTGTAACGTTTTTTAAACGTAATACAATCAATCTTTGGCTACAGCAGAAATTCCTCGACAAGGCACGATCTATTTTAGATGGGGATGGAATTCTTGGGTACTGCACTGCACGTTTTTTCCTCACAAGCGGCGAAATTTTCTGACCTCACATTTGGAAAAAAAAAAAAAATACGCATTAAGAAGAAGAGGGGAGAAAAAAAGAGTGTCCAAACGAAACTTTGAACACTGAAATAGTGATTAAAAGAAATTAAACCTAGTGAAAATTCAAAAACATTTTGTTCGTGTATTTACTATGGTTCTGCTTTACTTTGATTTAATTGATAACTTGTTCGGTAGACGCATGCGCACAACATAACACTCGTACTAAACTTTAGCGATTGCCTTTTTTTTGTTTAAAAATGTGGTCTCCGCCCCCCTTCCGACGCAGAGCTGACGCACAAAAGTGAGATTTGCCACCAGAGAGCGCTAGCTATCTTCAAAACCGCTTTTAGCTTAGAACAACTGCTACTAGGATGCAGAACATGCTCCTTTGGGTGAATCGATTGATTCTGAAAGGCACACTCGAAGCGCTGCCGCCGCAAACAAAACATTTTGTGGCGTCGATTCAAACGGGTCGATGTTTCAGACGAGTGGATGCACGGCTGGAGCTGATAGCATAGTAAAACAAAATACGTAAAGGGTTTATTTTAGACATAAAATAAAAACTATTTTCTATCAAAAACAGCGCCATCACTACTATGGCATCAAGAAGAATAAGGATTGTCAATGTTGTCTCATTCATTTAGCCAGTTCCAGCTGAACGCATTTAATTACATTAATTGAGTAGGTTAATCGATGAAGGTAGCTATAAGAGAAAATGTAGCCACACTTGCGTGGAGGAAGAGCGGGAAAAAATTAAGAAAATTTGAGCCCAGATTCTCCCATCATGGATAAACCAGACAATATGAGCTTGCAATTTAGCCCACGTTACCCTGGGGGTTTATTTAACTCATAGTGCCTGGTTATAAAGGCCAAGGTCCCTGAGAAGTATAAGGGATATATCAAAGGGTGCCACCCCTGGTAAAAGTTTGAGAAACACTAAGGTAGAGCTGACGTAGAATACTCACGATTTGGTGATCTGAATATTATCATAAAAAAACACGTCAGCGTGATTGTTTAATTTTTGGGTGATTTATATGATAATCCTAAGACAACGAATTTATATCTGTCACAGACGTGCCTGGGGTGGTGGGATGGAGGGGATGGTATGTACACTACAAATATTACATTGCTTTATGGGAAAATCTCCTTTAATATATAATTTAGTTGACTGTTTTGTTTAGTTTGCCCATTTGTAAGATTCCACTTTGTTATCTCGCACTTAGATTTTATACACTTGTTTAATAAATTAGCCTTGGTTTATTTCCGCGGACAGAAACGCTGCAAGTGCAAGATTATCCTACAAGGTTGAAATATTTCTTAGTTATCTCTGCCACCTTAAAACATACTTCAGAAACAATGTCTCAAATACGATTAATCACGTGGCTGTGTTACACAAATCAAAATGTTTTGAATAAAATCAGAGTTTATTATATTATTTAATAAAGTTTACATGTGTTTGACCAAGTTTGTTAACTTAAGTGCTAATTAATAACACTGAGCTTATTTTTTATGTTTTTTAACACGGCATTTTACTAAACGTTCGGATTATACATCTATGTACTAATTACTCTAATGAGTTAGGGATTAGGAAGGTTGAATTAATAGGAAATATACCCACATATGTGTGGAAGAAGAGTTGACAATCATATAGAAAAAAACACCCTAAGTATACCCAACCGGTATCGAACCCCGATTTCCCCGTTATTGGTAGTTCTATATTGTAAGAGTGACGCCCTAAACCATGTGGCCACCGAAGCAGGTTTTTTAAATATTGAGAAAACTATTATCTCTATTTGTATCAGAAATGCAATGAAAATATTAAATTTGTTTTAATGTTAAGCTGAAACTGATTATTTTAGATATTAAACTAAGTATTTAATGGTTAGACCTAAGGTTAGATAAGGCTTCATTTAAATTTATTTTGTTTAGTGATTAGATAAGGTAAAATTATTAATAATGTTTCTTCCCTCTCCCCAAAGTTGGAAAGCTTATGATTATTATCTGACTAAGAGAACGAATATAATTTATACATTTTAAACTTATTATTATCTTATTAACTGTTCAGGATACTCTAATGGGGTAGGTATGAGGAAGGAAGCATTTTAGAGGTAATCTACCCGCATTTGCGTGGAAAAAGAGTGCAAAAACTATTTAGGAAAACCACCCTCAGCAAATCTGACCAAGATTAGAACACCAATCTTCCCATAATCCCCATAATAATAATAATAATCATCATCTAATATGAGAGTGACGCTTTTCTTAGACCATCGGGCCAAAGCTTATTATTAAACATTACCATTTCATTACGTTTTATGCCATGTATAATATTCCCCTACATTGTCAAGTGATGCAGCCAATAACTTTTTTGGAATGCACGATATAGTCGGGTGCCAATTTCTCACGTTAAAGTTAACACTTAGTTTTCTGAACATAGTAGAGTTCTATAAGGAAGGAATTTTAAGAAATTACAAATATATCTTTTGCTGTAAACATTAGTAGCATTTGATACTATCTATCAAAAGTGACGCTAAAGATAGCCTTATCGTATGAATATATGAAAGTAGTTTTAGTAATTTTTGTAAATGTCAGATAGAGTCTTTCCTACCATAATCATACCTTAGTTCTTAATCTATTGTGTTCTGTTTTACCAGCTGAATCCCGCGAAGGGTCCATTAGGGATTCGGTCCAAGGATATTTTTCTCGCGATTCCGGGTGGGGCAGTGACCCGCCGCCGGTGCGCACGTGGCTAGGTGATCGATACTGTAGTGTACTGCATGATCTGCACTCTATTGACGCTAGAGCCATCTGTCTGTAGGGTAGGCAAACTCATAGCACTATACAGGGTGAGCTACGGGATTATTCTGTATAAGTTCGCTCTAATGCCATTACTGTGTATCGGTGGTTTAAAATATATGATTAAAGAAAAGTTAGCTAGCATGAGCCTGGAAAGAGGAAGTGAAACCACATGGTGTGTAACGGGGTAAGTAGAGATTGGGTTACTGTGCCTTGTTCGGTGATCAGAGTTGTCTGCCTAGGTAAGAGACGAGTTCGCTACTCCACACATGACTTTCTCTGTACCCGCACCGGTGCACACGTGGACTAAACGTCTGGCTCATAAATATGGGTTTGCAGGTGACGGGAAGGTAAGGGTTTGAAGTCCATCCAGGCGTACCAAGGCTGTTCTTTTCTTAAGTGGTTCCATTCAAAAGTTACTCTCAATTCTACCTTCTTAATTTCTACTCAATTAGTGTGGTTAAAATAGTGTAGCCCAAACGGTCTTTCGGACGTGGAGCAAAAAAAAAAAAAAAAAAATCCTCATAACTTTGTCTGAAAGTCCACTAAAGTTAGGCAGTACATTAAAATAAGCATAACTTACATATTATACAAGTTTTTCTAAATATTACATTAACTAAAGATAAGGACGAGGAAGTTTGTTTAGTGGAAAGGTACCACATATTCTTCAAGAAAGTATAGGAAATACTCAGATTGCACTTGGAAAACAACTTTACGACTCTCCACTTGACCAAGAACAGAACCTCGACTTCCCTCATAGGCAATCCACTATATTGAAAGCCTGACGCCTCAGATCATGTGACCACCGGTGCAAGTTTTTTGTGTACGAGGCTGTTATCGAATAGCTGCTACACTTAAATATTCTGCTTCCAATAAAATCATGTTTGTCTTACGTGTAAAATATAAATGGCTTTAGTTTGAGACGAAACACAAACAATAATCTCTTCTCGCAAAAAGGAGTGCCAGTGACTAGTCGTAATCCCTACACCCTCGTCCAGGTTAGTTCTTAGCACCACGTCTTACCACTCGTTCAGTTTATACGTTTATGTATTAATTACGTTAATGGGTTTAAAGATAATAAAAGTTATATTTAGAGGAAGTGTACTCTCATTTGCGTGAAAACCGATTTCGAAACAACCTCTTTCCGTAGGCCTACATCAGACTATGATTCGAATCCCAATCACCCCGTCATCGGTAGTCTAATCTACTGTGAGAGTAGCGCGTTAGACTATGCGGTCATCGAAGCGGGTTACAATAAGTTGTTACCCACTTATTATTATTAGCACCGCGTCTTACTACCCGTTCGGGTTGTACGCACTTACACTTATATGTAATGGTAGGGTGATTGTGAGATGAAATGGAGGACCTACTAGTTTAACGTGGAATCCGAACCATGGTGGAGGCCTGGCATTCCCCACATTCACAAGATGTCTTGTCAGAGGTGAAGGAAGGGTTTGATAATCAGATAAATCTGTGCCGGGACCTAGGATTGAACCCCGGACTCCAGCACAGAATTCCAACACCTTACCCCTAGACTACCATTACCCACATCAATGGCCGAATGGTCTAGGGCGTCACTCTCGTGTTAGATTGTCCTGCTATTTGCGAGGAGATCAGGGTTTGAGTCCTGGTCGGATCTACTGAGGATGGTTTTACCTAAATGGTTTCCCACTTTCCTTTCACGAAAATGCGGGCAGATTACCTCTAAAATACTTACTTTATATATAGGGTGTTTAAGTGAAAGCGTGCAAAAATTAAACAGTTCATAGGGGCTGCTCTACCGAACATTTTGAGATAGGGAAAGTGTGATCTGTGAAGCCAGCTAAGGAGGGTATGGGCCTAAACATGTCTAACATTGTTACTGATGTCCGGTTTATTCACACCTAATCATTACATTTAATTTATTTACATTTATTTGTAACATTACGTACAGGTAGTACTGTACAGTAAACCATATCATTAACAAACCGGAGTAAACATACCATTTCGTACCTAACAACAGTTGCTCAAAGTGACGGCCACCAACCCCAAGGCAAGCATGACATCGGCCTACGAGATTCTGCCGCACCCGTTCAAATACCCCATGCGTGTTGCGAATCACATCACAGGCGATGACAATCCTGGCAACCAGTTCCAAGTCTGTGTCCACTGGTGTCTCATAGACTAGTGATTTAAGATATCCCCCCATATGAAATAGCCTTCAGACTCTCCCACACATTTTTAGGCTCATATTCTCCATATATATATATATATATATATATATATATATATATATATATATATATATATAAATATATATATATATATATAGAGAGAGAGAGAGAGAGAGAGAGAGAGAGCCTGAACAGGTAGAAAGACGTGATGATAAAATAAGTTGCTCCTACTAAAATATTGTGTCCACTCACTTTCTTTATGTTAAAAAATTAGTAAGGAAATATTTGTATTCTTGATGGAAAAACCTTCTTCAAAATAATGTAGCTTTGAATAAATGTTTTGTTTTTATTTTAACAAATTCTCATCGCAAGTGCATTTATTCATGTAAACCTTTGATTTAAGTTCCATTGGCATATCAATACAGGAAGCATAGACCCCCTATTTTTCTTTTGTAGTTTATTAATTTAAAAGTGTATAATCTAGGGGGAATTGACTGCACCCTAATTTTCTTACGAATGTTCAAAACACAATTATATATCTGACAGCTAAAAAAGTTACTAGATCTACTTTAACTTATTCATACACCAAGTAGAGTGACCTCATATACCTTTGACCCAACAGAAAAATGCTGTCTGCAAAGAGAAGAAAGTAGTGTTTATTTATTATTGATTCAAACTGAGCTCTTTCTTAAAGCTAAAGTCACATTTAAATAGAACTGCATTGAATATTTCCTTCAAAGTCTAAGAAAGATAAAGGAGGGAGGGGGGGGGAGTTTTTCTTCATAAATTTAAATAAGAAATAACTTGATTTAAAAATGTTAGCACGTCAACTTTTTATGTCTGCATGAGTATTCAGAGTCCATATATATAGTCCATATTTTGTAGGAAGAGCCTTTTAGAAGATAGACCTTTCTGTTAACATTGATAAATTTGTACTTTATCACTAATGCTATTCGACGTATGAATAAGTGAAAATAGTTCTAATATATTTTTTGGTTGTCAGATAAAAGCTCTTCTTATAAAAAGTGGGCATTAGGATACATAATATAACTTTGTAAAAGTTAAATTTAATCGTCAACCTATCTGAAAGGAGTGGGTGGAAGGACGAGGAAAGAAGAGACGAAATTTATTTTCCCTTTCTTTCCAACTCTATACATATAAATTTTTAGTGAGGTTTTTTTACTCATTAGTAGCCTACTTTAACAGGATGATTGTAAATAAATGTGCCCAACACTTGACGAATTTTTTTTATGAATTATATCGTGGAAAAATACTATTTTCCGAAAATTTGAAACTGTTAGAAAACAGCTTTAACGATACTATTCAAAATGGGTATATGCATATTTTACATGATAAATAGCTAGCTTCAAAAACTTGTTTTTCGGAAGAAAAAAATTTAAGACTAGTTAAATTTTTTTCAGCATCGCTTCTTACTAATACATTTATTCACGGTAAAGTTGTCTCTTTGATTCAAATTTTAATCCTTAATTAAAGTGAATTTCTTCTAAAATACCATTTTCATCCTAACGCTTTAGATTAAGTAAATAATAGCATTGGTATTAAATGTGCCTATTATTGTTATTATTATTATTATTATTATTATTATTATCATCATTATCATCACCGCGTCTTACTACCCGTTTGGGTTATACGCACTTACGCTAATGTGTAATGGTAGGGTGATTGTAAGATGAAATGGAGGACCTACAGTTTAACGTGGAATCCGAATCACGGTGGAGGTTTGGAATTCCCCACATTCACAAGTTGTGATTAATACACGTCTTGTCGGAGGTGAAGGAAGGGTTTGGTAATCAGATAAATATGTACTGGGAACGAGGATTGAACCCCGGGCCGCAGCACAGAAGTCCGACACCTTACCCCTAGACCACCAGGTCACCCAAATGTGCCTATTAAAAAACTAAATTGTTGTTTGAATTAATTTGCAAATGTATTATTTAGCAAATTGTAATAATTCTTTGCCAATCACTGTCATAGTTCCTTTAAATAAAATACATAAAAATCCATTTTAAAATTGTTATTTTTTACCATTTCAAAATTTTGTAGTTCTTTTTTAAATTATTAAATATTGTATTCTTTTAGTCCTCGTCCATGATCATGGATCTAGACCTCATTGCTTTAAAACATAAATAAATAAATACGTTAAAAAAAATCTGAACTGTTGTTTAGAACATGGACTTTATATATATTGATACTGGACTATGAAAAAATTATAATTGGAAACTGGGTCAAATATATTTTATAATCATAAATAATAATCCTTGTCACAAGGGAAAATTTATGACTGAAAGGGTTAAAGACAAGAGCGTCAAAATGTCGGAAGAGAAATAGTTACTACTTCATAGAAACGAACATTTTATTTACCTTGTTGTTTATAGCCAATGTCGATATAAAAAATGAAAACCATACAAACCAACATATATCACTTTATATTACAAAGTTTTTGATACCGGTAGAGAGTTATTTCTATCAGCTGTTTGTAAGATTATAAAATTTGTCTCTTTACATTGGCTTTGCCAGGAAACGTGATAGTTATACTACCTGATGTTTGTATTGTGAAAATTTGTTTCTGCAAGCTGTACAAAAAATACTGATCCTACAAGTCAGGAAGTGGGAAGACTCTTAACTAGAGGAAGCCTTCACATCACCTTCCGGAAATTATCCAAGATATGTCTGATGAACAAGAAAGAAAGTTTGCAGCAGCATGTATTTGACGTTGAACGCAGAGCAAAAACTTGCAAAAGGATGATATTGAACGATGAAACCGTCATACGAGGCCAAACTGGTAATCTGCACTGGCGCTGACTCCATGGGCTGGGGGAGCCAAGCTCACCCATTGTTATTGGTGAGGGGCCTAGCCCCCCCCCCCAATATTTTAATGCATCTGAACAAAGCAGTACTTAAAGCACATCAGGTTGTGCTGGACAACTTGGAACTTAGACCACTTGTAAAAGATAGACTTTTGTTGATTATTTCTTTGATATTTTCTTTGATTATATAAAGAGAGAGTATTAAATTTAAATGTCCTTTATTATTTTATTTTAATATTATATTTAATAAAACTGTTAAGATACTCTATGAATAGTATGCTTCCATTGTTTCAAATTATTTCACACATCTCCTCCTATATCCGAGAAGAGAAAGCTTGTTTTATGGTAGGATATACTCAAAACAGTTTTGATGTATCAAGATGTTTAAACTAATACATTTTGAGACCTTAGTTTTTAATTATTTTTTTCGGGGAACTGCCTGGGGGTATTCTATACCCCCAACCCCAACCTCTACACCCTCCTCCCCCCAATAGTTTTCACAAGTTGGTGTCCCTGGTAATATGGGATGTGTCAACCATGGCTCCGAGATATGAAATAGATGCAGTCAAACATTTGTTGCAGAATAGGCTATCATGAATAATCATTTCCCATTGGGGCGAAAAGTTTTACTGTTGGGGGAATGACTTCAGGTAATGTCTCTAATTCTTCCTCATGTTCAAAGGACAGCCATTGTCCAGACCAATATTAAGCACTCTCAGCTGTGGAAGGAGCTTAAAATCATTAAGTTAAACAATAATGTACGAGAAATCTACAGTAGCTTATATTATTGGTTAATGCATTTGAGTGATGGGAAACTGAAAAAAATACAGCTTGAAAGAAGATATCATAGGAGGACCAGAGGAACTATTTACACACGGCTCGGTTGTTCACGAAACATTTGGAAATGGACTGAGCCCAACTGATATTTCAAATGGGTATTCTGTGTCCACGAAATGATGAAATTACCCAAATAGTTATGAAACATTGAGTATTTTATTGGGAATTTTCCATTGTTTTATTAGTGTGAACTCAATCGTCTGTAAGTATGAGGAGAAAAAGTAAGATTTTTAAAAGCAGGGGATGCCCTCGGGAATGTCACCTCATAAGTTAAACTTAAAAAAAAGACAGTATAATATATTCCTTGCGTACTTAAATATTAACTAGAGCCTAGTTAATAGAACCCGCCTAGTAATGAAGAAAATTTGATAACACTTTAATTCATGTAACAATTTTAATAATTTTCTCTCAAAATAATGTATGGATCTTACCGAGACTCGATTTGGCACCTGTAGACATTGGCACCCCTACTTATTCTGAGACATAGGCAGTTCCCAGTTAAACTAGTGTTTTAAATTACCGGTACTATTAATTAGCTGCAAAATCAAACCGATGACATGGTTGGTATCTATCTGCCAAAACCCATTTTCAGCCAAGGCCAATTGTACGTGCCTTTTCCTATACAATTTCATATTATTCATTTAATAAAAATTAATTTAGTTCACTTTTACTTTATTTACTCTTACGTAATATAATTATCTTAACGAAATATACTTTTTTTTTACAAAAAACCTAACCTTTCATGCGCTTAGGCTAATATCATAATAAACCTCTCATAGACAGGTCTAAAAACTAGTTTAAATATAAATACTACATTACAAATTACATTAATCATCTATTTTTCCAAATATATTTTAACATTTACATCTGCATTTATATAATGTATATTTATGTCTATAAATATGTTTACATGCACCTGCCCTAATTATTAATAAAGCAGATATAACAAGACCTAATAACTGTCTAAAGTAACTCTCGCCTCTCTATTATTGCGACGTAGTTCTGCCTTGTAATATTGATTCTGGCAGTAACGGCAGTTTTGGAGTGTCGCATATTTCCACACACACTCTTATTAAACCTATGTGTCAAGTTTGTTTCGTTAATGTATATTTATGCTCATATGTATTAAGTTGGGTCAAATACACTATTTTACTAATCTCAGGCTTCCCTATCATGTTAACTAGACTGCCAATGAAAAGGAGACCAAGTTAAATCCGGTCGGGCGTACTGAGGGTGGTTTTTTCAAAATGGTTTTCCACTTTATCTTCACGCAAGTGCGGGTACACTTCTCTGCAGTCAACCTTCTTCATCCATCCCTAACTCATTAGCGTAATTAGCACATATGCGTATAAACCTTAACAGTGAACAGGTAGTAAAACATGCTGCTAAAAAATCTATACTTCATTTAAGGTGGGGATGTAGGGGACGCGAGAAAAGGTAAGTGTTCCAGCAGCCTTTTATAGCAAAACTTTTTTTTACAAAATAAATAAAAGATTGCTTCAGTAGCAGCGTTTAGTTTAATTCTCTTCATATGATATCAACAGTTGTTGAAAATCTGTCATAAGCATAGCGGCAATAGATGAGAAACCTTTTAAAAATAAAGATAAATTTTAATAAAATTCTAGAACACCTTGACAGATGTTCAACAACCGTTGATATCACCATGTGAAGAAAATTAGATTAAACGTTGCTACTATAGCAATATTTTATTTATTTTGGACCAATAACTGTTTTGCTATAAAAACTGCAAAATCACTGACTTTTCTCGTGTCCCTTTCCACCTCACCTTAAGTGTTAAATTAGTGGTCTGGGGTCTGGTTGTTGAATTTTCCCTATAATTATGCTAGTTCTGAACCATAGGCAATATTAGAGCTTAAAACCAATTTAAATTGAAGAAGATAATACTTTGGGGGGGGGGGGGGGGGAATTTGAGCCCCGAATACGATATTTTCTCGAATCTCGAATATCTTCAAGGGTTCGAGGACTCGTGGGTCCCAAACCTAGTATTAATTATTACATCATATGGCTTACTAACTTTTGGTAAAATACATATAAAGTATATATGTAACTAAATATAAAAACGTTTCTTTATCAAAATAAAGGTCTACAATATTCTTGCACGTGATTGTACACATCGTACCAAATCATTTTCAATCGAAATGGAAGGGAGATGGATTCATAAGGGAGAAGGAGAACTCATTCAAAATAGGGCAATGGGGAGGCGTATTTGGTCGCTGAATAAATCAACGGGGCCCTGTAGTTCAATTTAATTTCCTATCGACATAATTTTTAAACAGTAGAGTGAGGTGATGTGATCTGAACCCGGCAGGAGCTCGGTTTGATAGCTCTTCTAGATCATTTACACCAATACTCTTTTCAGGGAGACCTTGGCTCCTTCACCCGAGCACAGATGATAGGATCACTTTGCAGATTGTAAACAAAGCTGAGGATGCGCTACTGCATGTACTGTACAGTCAGCTGCAAAAAGATATAAATTCCTTCACGTTTATAGACGAATCCATAACCGACACAAACCATACTTGGGATAATAACTTAATATGCTCATACATACAGGGTCTTACCAAGGGGGGGAGGGGGATTTATGAGATAAAACACCCCCTGTCCCCTGAAAGTATAATTAGTCATGTATTTTTTATTCCTCTTCGAATGTTTATGCTTGTTTTCTTATTGGAGTCGTTATAACATTCAAGCAGCTATAAACCAAATTATGTGTTAAAGTAATTTAAATTATTTCAAGAAGTATTCGATGTTAAAAAAATATAGTGACATATGTTATTGAGGAATTCACCACAAGCCACTTTTTGTAGAACCCTTTATTACCACCCCTCTTCTAAAAATCTTGGTGTGGTCCTGCTTAACATATAATTAGTGTCATCTGATTTTAACGGTGCTCAAAAGTATGAAACAAACGTTGACATCAAACTCAACACAAGTTACTCGTATAATCTAAAAATACTTTAAACATTTAAAAGAGATATGTTTTGTGGCCACAAAATTCCGTGAAATAATTAATCACGAATGAAGTTTGATGATTAAAAAAAAGCGTATCTAACTTAATAGGTAGGCTTACAAATTCTTAGATAAGCGATTACAATTATTTTAATTAAAATAAGATCTTGATAATTTTAAGTTGGATAATTCGAGCCAGCCATTATTCTCTATGAAATTCTTATTCAAATCAACGGTAAAAAAAAAACATTCAATTCGAATTTTAGAAGGAAATATTTTGATAATTCGAAGTTTATACAGTATATTGTTAGTTTTTTCGAGTTTCTAATCACTTCAAATCTAACTTAACAATCCAATTAAACCCAAGACTCCCAGGATTGTCAAATACAGTTTAGAGTTGACTCAAAGTAAAAGAGAAAGCGGGGAATCTCGCACTAACTCCAAGCGGTTTTCCTAGAATAGGGGATGTTTGGCTCTACTTTAATCGCTTTAGTGTGACAATGCCATCACGTGACGCCCAGCTTGTAAGTGGTAAGTTTTATGTTGATTGTCCTAATCTGGCACCTTTGTATTTCAGTGACAGTCGCTCATTCTCATTGTCAACTGACAAGGGTAAATTGATATGTTTTTACGATGTTTAAGCATGGAACCCACACAAGTTTAACCTTAGCCAAGAAGGTTGAAGTGATTAGAGAAGTGTAGAAGGGAGTGAAAAAGAAGTGTGATATCGCAAAAGAACATGGAATACAGCCAAACACTTCATCGACTTACCTTAAAAAAAAATATCATGGAGAGTTGAAAGGTGCAAAATGGAGAAACAAGAACAAGATTTTGTTAATTGTGTCCAAAGACGAAGGCTACAATCAACAAACCAAAATCACTAATTTTTCCCAAAGTATCTAATGTAATTTATATGTAAAAACTGGTAAAGTTTTCATTTTTTGTACGGTGAGTTAATTTTTACAATTTTTAATTTAGAGGATTTTTTATTTATTGTGTACAAACAGTTTAGATAACCATGTGTAAATTCTAATTTTTTTTAGATATCCCTTGAACTTCAAATTAAAAAGGTTTTACTGTAGGCCTATATATAATGCTAGCATTTTTTTTTCTCTAGAAAAGGCTGCTCCCAACTAATTCTTTCAATAAAAAAAAACTTCGTAGAATGTTCAAAAGGTAATAATAAAATTTCATCAACATTTTATATAGCATTTTTATTTGCTTAAAATTTTTCAAATTATTGTTGAAATCACAACAAAACCGACCATAAAATTTAACAAAATTGTATTTTTTTCAATGAAAATTAATGTGTATTTTTTAACACAAACATGTGACAATATCTATAGTCGATCATCCTATTGATGAACCTTTTTCAACAATTAAAAATGTTACTAAATCCAGTTTTCTCTACTCATACTCCATAGGTTTTGTTGTGAAATTTGTTACTCTATTGAATTAATCGAGCCGCGTTTTGGGCGTCGATTGGAACACTACGGATTAATTCCCAGATATAATAATACTGTGACGATGTTTAGGTTGTCTATAGCTCCGTGGTTGAGCGCCTATCATCACTGTAAGGAAAAGATACCGTTTAACCAGCTGTCTATAGCCCCGTGTTCGAGCACCAATTAAATCGGTATATTAATAAAATTAAAGAAAGAGAAATTTTGATGGCTGTTTATTAACACACGGTTTATTTAAATGACATCTGCTAATTATTTATACATGCTCCAATTAAATGCTTTATATCGATGCACACTTGTGATATTAATGAAAGTTATTTTATACTGTGATTGCCAGTGTGTAGGTGGAGGTGCGTGTATTGTGCGTGTGGCTGTGTCTGGAGACTGTGGGCGGGTGCTTAAACATACGCACAATGGCTTATATATGACATACCCCTTGCATTTTGCTCCCTCGTCAACAGTGTAGAAACTAACTAATAGAAAGAGTCCTGGCGACAGGTGTTGTGAAGGCTAGCTTCCTATTGGTATAGGGAATTGGCGTCCTTTGCCAAATACTGCGGAGTTGTTCCTTTTAACAGAAAATAGCGCAGTTGTTATTTTAACAGGAAATATGGTATAAAAATATATTTTAGTGGTGAAATCCTTTTCCCATTATTTCCAAAATGTGCGTGTTTCTTCATGGATGAATCTTAAAAGGATACTCTACATATGTTACTTTAAAGAAAAACTACCTTCATCCATGACTTTTTATATATTTTAGATTGATCCAAGCCAATATAATTTCAAATTCCACCTTTTGAGAAGATGTGTCAATTTCGTTACTGGAATTTAAATATAGTGAACTTTTGTTAATGTAGATTATTATTATAGTATTTTCTAATTATCTAAAAAGTTTTTCAAATCGTAGACAAGGTATGATAATGATGTAGCAATCAGGGACTAATTGGTGCGCTCTAGATTAAATGTGCATTAAAATATGAAATTATTTCCCACCATTAGCGATGGACTATGATGTCAATCTAAATATATTTTATTTATTTATTTGAGGTACATACTGTGAACTCTTCTAACCGACTGATTTTATCAGTATACAACTTATAAACTAACTTAAATATAGAACTAACACAATATCCAACCCCCGGCCGTTATTTTATCACTGTGAAAGGAGAAACTTTTATTTAATCAATAATACATTTTTCGGCCATGCAGGGAATATATCTCGGGACCCTTAACTTAGTAGACAAACACGCTACCGAATAAGCTAAGGTGTCGGACAATCCAATTATAGATATCAGGGGGGTGCATGGGTGTTGGATGTGGGGTGGGTAGGGTTCGCAAATGTGATTTATCACCGGGGTCTTACCATCCTCTTTCCACGCCAATGCGGATGCATTACCTCTAATTTACTCATTCAATATATATAGTTGGACAGAATCAATAGCAGTTAATATTAATTATTTATTTTAAATTCGAAAAATAGTTTTACAGCAGCTTTATAGGCATTCTTCACAAACTCACCATCAGCGTAAAGTTTTTTCTTCCTAGCCAGCACATGCGAAACTTTGACTAAAGCTACAGAAACAGCAAACCACGACACTAAAAGCCAAAGAATACCTAGGAAAAGGGACAGGTTCAAAGGACCAACATTTTAAAACAAAGCTAAATTTCTAAAAACAATATTAGTCTGCTATCAATGTCAGCATCAAAACTCGGACTAGCAATCTATTACTTGTATCTCTCTTGCTCTGTGCTTATTAGATATGCGCCTAGTCACTAAAATGGGAACAGACTAACTTTACCAATTATGAATAAAAACATATTATTTTGATATTGAAAGTTTCAAAGAAGCAATAATCAAATTATAACTAGGACTTAGTTTTCTTACGTGATTGACTGGTTGCCAACCCCTTGTCTAAGGCGTCACTCTTGCAATAGACTAGGCTGCTGGTGATCGGCAGACCAGAGTCGAATCCAGGTCACTTGCAATTAGGGCGATTTTCCCTAAATGGTTTTCCACCCTACCTCCATAAAAATAGGAGCACACTTTCTCTAACTTCTGCCTTCCTCATCCTTAACACATTAGTGGGATTAGTACATAATATACGCATAATTCTGACGGTTAGTAAGACGTGGTTCTAAAAAAATTGCATTAAAAAATATAGTTGTATATAATTAGTTTCAAACTAAGATGTAGTGTTATGTTTTATTTTGGGAAATAAATAAAATTTAAGCCCTTACAAAAAAACCAAATAATAGGTGGGGGGGGGGGGGGAAGAGGAATGATAACAACAGAATTAAACCTCTGATTTATCTCTTGGGAAAACAGATGAATATTATTTTGTCAGCAGATTGAGACAGAAGCACTATCTCAACTCTCGCTTTATTAAATCGACGCATGCGCTGAGGGACGTTATTGATAACATTCCAAGGACTGTCGATACCTCACGAATAGGAAAGGACCATAAGGACGGCCCTTCTCGTCTTAAAGAACAGGTTTTAAAACTAGGCAAAATTATCACGAAATTAATTGAAGTGGTACATAGTTTAGCTTTATTATTATTATTATTATTATTATTATTATTATTATTATTATTATTATTTAGCACCACGTCTTACTACCCGTTCGGGTTATACGCTTTAAGTACTAATTGCGCTAATGGATTAGGAATTGGGAAGGTTGAATTAAAGGAAGTGAACCCGTATTCGCGTGGAGGGAGAGTGGAAAACCATTTAGGAAAAACCACCCCAGTTCACCCGACCGAAATTCGAAGCTTGATCTCCCCGTCCTCAGCAGTCAAGCTCAACACGACTAGCACGTTAGCCAACTACGCCACCGAGGCGGGTCATAGTTTAACTGAGTGAGGTGACACTAGCGCTGGGACGGCGAAACTTTTCCAACCAGTGTGCACTTAAGGACTAGCTGAATTTTGGAATAGTTTAGTGTGTCACCTGCTTTATTGGTTTTTTAAAATGAGTATTTAAAGAAGAAAAGTTTACTAAATGGTGAAATTGAGTGTCTTAGACAATATTAATTTCAATTACTTAAAGTAAAAACTTTGAAAGTAACACCTTCAATGAAAATATAACAAATAGATATTTATGTTAAATCGAACACTTGGATAATATATTACAAACCCCCTCGATAAGTGAAATGCGCCCTATTTGGGGATAAACAAAGGGAAAAAACTTTTATTATTTCGCCATATTTTTATTTTCAAGAACCCCAAGGGGTTGGGAATTATTATTGTTTCAATTTTGTTGTTTAGTAATGTATATAGATGATAAGTATTAATAAATAAAAACCCTTATGAAAGAAAGAAAGAAACATGTTGCATTTGGCTAGCCAAGATATTTATGTTCGGTACATAACTCGTCTTTAACAGCCCACAAAATGTACTAAAGTACAAGCCAAGACGATTTCTAACCGTTGACTTCACAAAGTTAATTGTGACATGACATGGCAGTCAAAATATTAATGACTTTAAAAACTTATACCACGCTGGGAAAAGTTGTTAATTTTGTCATATCAGCGTTACACCCAAATCGTGTTTGCGTGCCATATCTATTTTCTAGACTATTCCACAATAAGTTTATAAAAACCTCTAATTCAATCTCATAAACCTCTCTTGCAATATGTAATTATTCGGAACAATGTCTACTTCCAATTTTAAGGTGAGTTTCCTGGTTTAAATGTATTTTTCCAGTATGATTTAAATATTCATTCTTTTATAATATATCCTCTAAAACAACGGTTTACTTAACTTTATTTTAGTCTTGTCTAAATGTTCATATTAACATTGGTTTTCCCTAGACCTGAAGATGGCGTGATACGCCGAAACATGTCGTTGTAAGATGTTTGATGACATAGTCAAACACAATTCTTATGGACATGGAATCACCAGTAAACACAGATAGGAATTAAAACTGTATTCTTAATTTTACTATCATTTTCATACATAAAACAATATAAATTATCTTAAAACTTATTTCTATTACAAATACATACGTTATCAGTTAACATCTTTCAACATACTCTTCTAATGAATCTTATAAACTTTTAATTTCAAGATTAATAAATGAGACAATTTTTGTCAAATTAAATTCTAATAAATTTTCTAATATTAAAATTATTACATTATTTTATTATCTATTAGTGACGTTAGCAAACTTATTTATCAACTTAAAATTGTTCACAAATTTATATCTTTATATTTTAAAATATTACTTGTTATCTAATTTTAACTGTCATATCTAAAATATTACCTGTATCTTGTTATTGTTTTCTTTATGTCTTCTATTTTTATCTATTATAATCTTTAATATATCCTTTATTTGACTCAAATATAATTAAATAAATGTGTTAGCCTTGTCACCAGACGGCCTAAATTGGGAGGCGTGTTTGTATAATATTGTTGTGTTTTGGATTGTGAATGACAAAACGAGTATTGCACGGTTTTATGATTAGCTAGTAAACAAATAGAATAGAGGCGCTGACAACATAAACAGTGTCAGCATTCCAGAGGGGGGACCAAGTCAGGTGGCAGAATAATAGTGGTGTGTCCAGCTATCAAGGCTGAGTATTCACTATCGAGTCTAGGGGTCTCTCTGCCCATCTTGGGGGCTACGTGGTTGGGAACGCCAAGCACATCAGTACTTGTATTTTAGGGCTTCAGTTTGAGCCCAGTACCGGGGCTGGGAGATTGTGTAGTATCACCTAGAGGTCAGACAGGCCATTGGTTTATTCCTCTCAATATTTCGTCGTTTCACAAGCTTCCAAGTCATTTTTCAAGTTTTTTTAAAAATATTTTCAATATCACCATCAACATCACATTTGTAATTGACATAGTAGTACTAATTAAAACTAAGTCGAAAGTCAATCACGAACCCACACAATCACGTATCCACTCACCCTCCACCCCCTATTCCCTGTCGTAACGAATCCTGACAAGATTTAAGCCCACAAACACTTAACACCAAGGGAAGGTTGAAGGGGTGGCATCCTGTTACTAATATTAATGTATCAACACATCATATGACTAGACCTACTTGATGTGGAATTGTTCACACAAAACGTCAAGTTACTAGTATATATAACATTCAAAGTTTTCCTTCTTAAATATTTTATCTTAAATTATTCCTTACCAACAAAATATTAACATTATTTAAAAAAAAAAACCATAAATTTGTCATTCCTGCACTAAAGTCATGGAGGGCATGATTTAGGGAAAATACCCATGATTAGAATCCCGGTGACGGGAAGATAGGGGTTTCGAATCTTGGTTTGGTGTAATATAGGTGGTTTTCCCTAAATTGTTTCCCATTCTCTCTCATCGTAAATGCGGATACATTTCCTCTAACTTTTACCGTACTGCTCTTTATCCCATAGATTAATTAATGTACTATGCGTATAACCCGAAAGGTTACTTAGACGCGATTAAAAATAACAAGTATTCACTTTTAAAACTATAGTTATTTGAATAAATAACCTAATAATTCAGAATTTTCGAGGTGTTTAACGTGAACTTTCTGAACCGACTGATTATATCAGAACTCTTCTTATTAGCTAAGAACAGACACAACATCCATCTCTCAGCCATTAATACAGATTAACTTAATCTAGAGCAGCGTACTAAATATTCTTCTCCGAACCACATCGCTATAAATTTCTAACATCTGGGTGATAGTAAGTGTAAGACCGTCATATATACACTAAATCAATTTAGGTTCTTAAATGGTATCAATCAAGGTTTCCAAGACCTGCATTTCGACCCGTCAGCCACCCAACCGCAAGGGAAGTGCTTGATAGCGATTACGATACGCACCCGATTTGTGGCGTAGAGTGCCCGCCCCTAACTTAATAATGATTCAAATCACCTCTTCAAGGTGCAAAGGAGTTTGTGGAATGACGTCACAGGGATTAAGGTGTGTTGACACTGAACGTAAGACTCGAGGTGTTAGTTCAACATGGCCCACCAGACGTGATGATGTTGCTTGCAAGGTCGACCCACCATCATAGAACAGGTTTGTACCCGGATATAACTATAATATAGCTTTTGATTATTTTTCACCCACATCTTACTACCCTTTAGGGTTGTACACGTTTTAACTAAGCTGATAGGGTAGGAATGATTTTAGATTAAATGTACCCGCATTTTCATGGAGATATTGGGAAACCCTTTAGGAGAAACAATCCTCAGTAGACCCAGCTAAGATTCTAATTCCGAACTCCCTATCACTGGAAAACCAGACAGGATGAGACTGACATTTAGTCCACGTGCCATCGATGTAATATGGTTATTATTTAACATTCTTATAACTGCTCTACCCAAACCGTTTAGGTGGCGTCACTCTCGTGTTAGGCTGGCTGCTGAAGACGGAGAGATCAGGGTTCGAATCCCAGTCAGTTCTACTAAGTTTTTTTATTCTAAATTGCTTTTAACTCTTTTTCCACGTTTATGCAAATACACTTCCTTTAAATTCCACCTTCATCATTCCCACCTAATCAGCGCAAATATGTGAATAGTCCGGATGAGTAGTATGCCTCGGAACATGTAACAAAAGCTACTAGCTTCGTTAGTAAGACTCAAAATAATTTGTTCTGTATGAGTGACCACATGGGTAGTTTGCCTGACTTTTACCAGGATCAGATTCTGACCTTTGTCTAGAATGTTTCCCTTACTCTTCCCATGTTACGACCCTTTAAACATCTCTCTTCTCATCCTGTCATAGTTTGCATGGTTCAAATCTGACACATTAATTTGTGAGTTTGAACAGCGCATTTCGATTCAAAACGTTTGTATTCAAAGGACATATCCAATTTGGCAATTTATTAATTCATATAATATTCGACTACAGATATGAGATGGCTAATTATTATTAGTATTATTATTTTTATTATTAACTATAATGGCTAACCCATGTCAATGTCACTCGCCTAATGAATGAACTCGTAATATCACCGCGAGAGAGCCAAGATTGAAAATCCTATTAGTGATTGTGTGTTATGCGGAGAGAGAAAAGAGAGGGAGAAACATTGACTCATAGTCGGCGCCTGCGCTTCATACGCCGCCACCCCTACCTCCCCCTTCCCTCCAACTCTTTCTCCGACCGACGTCTCTCCCTAGCAGCGTTGCCAACAGCTGTGCGATCTCTTGCACTACAATTTCAGCACCTGCACAATCCAATAGTTGGGATGTATCCTAAAAGTAATATCCTAGGGTTCAGCTACAAAGCAACAATATAATACACTAATATTTTTAATATACAATGAAAATAGGTAGATTGATCAATATTTCTTACTTAAAAGCTAGAATCGCCACTTGTTTCTGAGCACCTGTTTAGTGTTTTTTGTTGTCATACATTTAATCTTAGAAACAAAAGTAGTATCCTGCCGGGCAAAATACAATCCATATTATATCCGTGTACTATTGCTAGAGACTAGAGAGAGTTGGCAACCTTGCTCCCTAGATTCAGTTAGAGAGGAGGAGGGGCAAGGAGGGTATTGGGAGGTGGTAACTAGCTTGATCCTCAGTTCTATATAGTTCGCTCGCATTTAGTATCGGGAACTTTTTTTAAGAGTCGGTTGTATTTGTAACCTCGTCGTCATGACTCCCACGCGTTCAGAAGGTATTGAATTAAATTCAACAGTTATATTGAATTCATAATAATATTAATAAAAGTGTGTCTCGACCCTCGTGTGGTGGTGTCATATTGTTGCAAGAGTGTCTGTTCGATGACTGTGGCGCGCGCAGCCTAAACGTGTAGGCAGCACCGCCACACACACACACACACAAACATATATACATACACATATACACACAAACAGGAGGTATCCGCCATGTTGGACTGCTTACAACGGCTCAGTGTCCCCGCGCCTCCGCCGGGCTACGAACACACGCTATTTCATCACTACGTGACGTCACGACGTTCATCCTGTGTGCGGGGTCTGTTTCTTCGTGTGCGTATACCTTCAGTGATATGTGGCTGAAAGCCTAAAAGTATAGGGGCATAATTATGTCGTTCAAATAAAATAAACTTTCGTTACTCTAAACGTTAATTTCGTTGTACCTACATCCTCATAAAATAAAAATGTGAACGTTAATAAAAAATATAATCAATAAAAGGAACGAACACATTTAAATGTTGCGATGAATTCACCGCAGTTTCAACGGTACTTCCATCATCGTTGCCCTTCGTTCGCAATTAGTGGTTTGTCTCATGCTTCAGATGTGTTTATATCATAAATCATGGATGACCTACACTAGTTCACATAATATTAGTAGCAGTTCTCGAGTAGCATAATAAGTTTAGTGTCTTTTCTGTTGCTGTTTTTTTAAAAGTATTGTGTAGGAGCTATGTTGGCGAACGTGGGGGATGGACCATGGCTTTTACGGGTTCCTTCGCCTGGTCAGTGCTGCCAATTGCAAGATACTCTCATCAACTGGGACTAGCGGGACGGAGACCTTCATGGGACACCGACAAGGTAAACAAAACATTCTCGGGGTTTCCCCGTGGTTTGTAAAATCAAATACCTATTCATTTTAAATGTTAATATAATAATATTGTAGTACTACAGTATGATTTTTAATGCTGAATTTTTTTTATAAACTTATCTCACCCTGAAAAAAATAATCCATTGCCAAATCGAAAAGGAACAGTCTACGATTTTAATTGAAATTTATTTATTTAGGCTACTATTTTATATCCTAGATATATTTGAGAATTTGATAACTCGACATGTGAATCGAACCAAGGGTTTTTGGCTTAGCGCATCAATTAACTTATGAATGAGGTCCCGTTTCATAGAAAGACTAGGATAACTAAAAAGGTTATTTTCACATATGTATACGTCAAGTCATGTGCTATGCATCTGTCACCTTAATATATTATTTTATAAACTAATTTTAGACCTGTCTACAACCAACCTAAAAAATCTAGTTTCAATTGATAAGCTCATGGAAGTCTGGGATTTGTTTATAAAAATGTATTTTTTGTCAGTTAATTCTATTAGGGAGTAATAAAGTGACAGTGAACTAAATTAATGATAATTTTATTAGATGAATATTTCCATTACATTGATTATAGAGTTTTATACTAAAATGCCACGTACAATACAATTGGCCGTGGCTGAAAACGGGATTTGGCAGATAGATACTAGCCATGCCTAAGATTTGACTCTGTAACCTATTAATAGTAATTGGGAACAGCAGTTTAACTAAAAAATACCCTCGTATCAAAATAAAGGGTCTACAGGTGCCAAATAGATATAGATTGCTGGTAAGAAACATACATTCCCCTTGAGATAACCCTGTTAGTTAAAATTGTAGAATAGATTATATATTTTTAAGCGTACAACCCTAATGGGTACTAAGTCTGAGTGCTAACAAATAAACAAAAAAAACTATAGATTTTTATCTAATTTTGCCACTACTTGGTAGTTACATTACATAGGACTTGTTTAGTATTTAAGTACCCAAAGAGTATTGGTATACTGCTTGTTTTTGGTTTAACTTGCGTTGCCCTATTCCTGAGAGCATCAAACTGTTTGAAAACTCTAAGGCAACACTAACGAAACTAGTTTCATGAAACCAGTTTTGTGAAACGCGTTTCATGAAATCAGTTTCACATCTGCACGCAAACAGGTGCAACGAAACTATTCAGTTTCAGTCAAGATGTCAGAAGATGTGTTTGTACTTTGGTGGTGGTTTTGAAATAAAAAAAGAAAGCGAAGGTACTGGGTTCGTCCTCTTATATTTGATAGGAGACACTGCAGTTATATAGTAGCCAAAGAATTGTGTGCAGACCCTGATAAATTTATAAGATTTTATAGGATGAGTAAATCAGCTTTTGAGCACTTGGTGTCTAAAGCCGGCCCTCAAATAACGAAGGACACTAACTACACTCCTTTAAATTGTAATCGTACAAGCACGTATGTTTTTCAATAGCTTCTACCAATTTGGTGTTATAAATGGTGTCTTCTTTGGGCATTGTCAGGGAATAACACTTGCACACTGCTGTCTTGGCTGTAGTTCAAATGAAACTATCCTTCCTGAAACCATTCTGGCGAGTTTCATAAAACCACGGTTGCGCAATCGTATGAAACTATAGTTGCGTGAAACTCTGTGTGCGCATCTATCTGTTTTAACGTTGAATAGTTACATCAAACTTAAGTTTCACGTTTCATAAAACTGGTTTCATGAAACTAGTTTCGTTGGTGTGTGCCCTGCCTAATGGATACACCTAATGTGACACTGGAGCTCTCCCTCTAAAATACTAAGTATGTACTTCCTTATTTATTTGTGCAACTTCGTTATTTCGCACACAAAATGCCCATTTAAAATATCATCCTATTTATAAATTTTTCGTTAACTACTGAGCTGTGTGTCAGTAGTTCCTCTGGCCTTTCTTTATATGATATTTTCTGTCAAGCTGTAATTTTTCAGTTCCCCACTATCCAACAGAAGATACAGTAGATTTCTCGTACATTATTGTTTAACTTAATGATTTTAAGCTCCTTCCACAGCTGAAAGTACTTAATATTTGTCTGGACAATTCTTATCATTTAAACATGCGGAAGGATTGGAGACATTACCTAAAGTCATTCCCCCAACAGTAAAACTTTTCTCCCAAATGGGAAATGATTATTCATGATAGCCTATTCTGCAACAAATGTTTGACTGCATCTATTGCATATCTCGGAGCCATGGTTGACACATCCCATATTATCAGTTTGGCCTCTGATGACAGTTTCATCGTTCAATGTCATCCCATTGCAAGTGTTTGTTCTGCAGTCAAAGTCAAATACATGCTGCTGCAAACCTTTTCTTCCTTGTTCATCAGACGTACCTTGGATGATTTCCGCAAGGCGATGTGGAGGTTCCTCTAGCTAAAGTCTTCCTAGTTTCTTCCTTCTAGGTTCACTATGTTTTGTACAGCTTGCAGATACAAGTTTTAACAATAAAAACATCACGTTTACTGGGAAAGTCCTCTGAATATATCAAAGAAAGTTTCTTACAGCTTCTCAAACTTCCGTTTAACGGTTTTGAAGTTTAAACGCTACGCTATTCATTTTGCACATAAGATGGCTGCTGGTGACACTTGAAATTGAGAGATAAACATGTTTTACACTTTAAAACGAAATAATAGTAAAAACTATAACGTAAAAATGATGAAAAATTAATTTAATTCAGTTCCAATTTGTGGAATTATACTGGCGAATTTATAGCTATTACATTATTCATACTACCCCAGATTCTCCCCTTTTTTCCCGATTACCATAAAAAACTATTTCTAAACAGATTATGGAGACACCCAACGTAAAAAAAAACAAATCTGTGGAGTACCCTTCTTAAAACCATTATTGAAAAATGTCTTTATTTAATTTAGAGAAAGGTGGGTACATAATGATTTTGATAGGAAGAACAGTATCTGCTATCCACTTGAGTGGCCTAATGGTCTAAGGCATCACTCTCGTATTAGACTGGTCGGCTGAAGATTGAGAGATCGTGGTTTGATTCCCGGTCGGGTCTAGTGAATGTGGTTTTTATTTAAATGGTTTCCCACTCATCCTCCACGCAAATGCGGGTGGATTACTTCTAAAATGCTTCCTTCCTCATCCCTACCCCATTAGAGTAATTATCATATCATATAAGCGTATATCCTGAATAGGTAATAAGACGCGTTGATAAAAAACCTCTATTTGCTCCATAAGTTACTAAAACAATTTATCATTCATACACAAAGTCATGTTATTTGCACCTGTATTAATACTTATAAAATAACACAAATAAAATAGTAAAATATTATCAATGTTGGCTGCAAAGAAATATGTTTGAATTTTTTAAACTGTTCTTCCAACTAAAATCAAGGTATAGTTAAGTGATAAGAGCATCGGTGCGCCTAGCCAAATGTCTGGGTTCTACCCCCATGCTCGGTTGACATTTTAAACTAAATTTGTTGACGCTGAATTCAAACCAAAATATTAATTTCAATATGTTTTCTTTTAAATTTAATTTTGATGGTTTTATTTATTTGTCCATTAACATAGAAAGCACGCGTAGAACTGAAAACTTATTATGAGTAAAATACACGAAAATTTGACTTGTGTGTCAGATCTGGTAGCATGAAAAGTTACCAAGTTTACCATAGTACCTAACTTTAGCTCAGTCGGTAGCGTGTCTGACAAATGATAACAGTGCCCCAGGCTCGATTACTGGCATGGCTCAAAGTTTTATTATTCGTGAAATGTGTGTTCCCTTTTTCACAGTGATGAATTAATGGCCGGGGGTTGGGTGTTGTGTCTGTTATAGATCTAAGTTACTTTTTAAGTCATGTGCTGATATAATCAGTTGGTTCAGAAAGTGCATGATAAAATAGATTAAATAATTTTAAAAACTTGACGCTGGCTTTGGAAGAAAGTGATTCAAGTTCAATTGGCTGCACTGATATTGGATTTTCACAGGGTGGAGGGGAGGGGTCTCCACCCATCAGCCCTCCCGACAAATAATGGTGCAGTTACTTTTACTTACCTTCTTTTTATCCATACTTTACTTTAAAATACGGGGCTTAAACTTGAAACTTTGGTCATATGCAACTAATCCATGGGTCGGCCAACAATATTATTGAGCCTTCCTGAATAAATATATTTTATTACTCTAGAGGAGTGATTCCCAACCTATCTTGTTTGGAGGAATCCTTAAAATATTTCGTAAAATCTCGGGGAATCCCTACCTGGCTGATATATATGAAGTTCGACAGGGATAAAGTACCAAATATATGTGTAAACCAGTAGGGCTAGTACATAATAATTAATTCATACTTTTGAATAAAGTATTTAAGATAATTTATTTTCTATTCCTATTTACTAAACTGTCCTTTGATACTTGAACTTGGCTTATCAATATTTTTTACTAATCTCACTTTTAACAATATTAACTAACTCTTCTCTTTACCTTCTTCGGATTCATGAGATCTCTTCATATATTTAAAACTGTCCAAAAATTATGGGTTGAACTATAGAAAAAAAGCAAGCTTTTGCAAGTTCTCGGGGAACCATGTACACGAGCTCGTGGAACTCTGGTCGGGGAATCAATCACTGCTCTAGATTTATTATTCACTTGTTACGGTTTAACTATTTATTAAAAAATGTTTAGCTTCAGCTGACAAAATTGACTCCATTCATAAAAATCCATACGGACTATCGCGTATGAATATATTAAATTGATTCCAGTAATTTTAACGATTGTTTACATAAAAGGTATAAAAGGTTTAAATTAACTATATTCAAAGCTATGACACAATTGAATTTGTATTAGAATATCGTGATGCGCATCTTACTACCCCTAAGGGATATCCACAAATCTACACTAATGGGGTTGGGAATGAAGATATAATATAGAGGAAGTGTACCCACATTTATGTGGTGATAAGAGTGGAGAACCATTTAGTACGCACCGGCCAGGCGAGACTCCAAATCTCGAACTCCCCACCACCTGCAATCCTGACAAGACGAGATTGACGTCTTTGTCCACGTGGGTGAGAGTGTTTAGAGTATGTCTGCAGGTTGGGAACTCAACTCATTCGCAAGCTATCAGGTTATAAAGCCAAAAGAATTGGTTCCGGGTGTCATCTTAGTAATTTGGTTCAAGACATTTACTTTATCATACAGAGAAATTAGTGTAATTGTGTTTTTTTTTAAATCTCAAGATAATGCTTTATTTTGACGTTTTATGTGTCCTCAAACTCAAAAAAGATTGGTCTTCCAAATCTATTTGTCTGTCCTCACATTATAGGTATCCAAAGCTACAACTGAAACTACTTGTTGGTTTTTAAATTTGATACTCATTCTCATATTTTTATTTTATCAATAGTTCGTTCAACACCAAGGATATTAATGAGTAGGGGTGGAAGGATAATTTTACAGGAATTGTACCCGCACTAGCGTGAATATGGGGATGAGAAATCCACAGTGATAAACCACATTAAGGAAACCACCTCCCAGTGCACCTGGCCGAGATTCGAACCTCGACTTCCTAGTCCAATCATTCCAATCTATGGTGAGCTTTACGTACTCAACCGTGTGACTACTGGCGTGAATATCAATGCAAATTTATAATAGTTTCTCTGTCCCCTTTTTGGGGAAGGGGGGGATTATTTCAAATTATTATCAAGTCTACACGGCGTCTCTTGGGAAATGTCAACATATTTTTTAATGTCAAAATTTATTTGGATGATGACATTCATCATAACGCGATGAACGTGGATAACTAGCGCGCCATATTCTGTTCCTTAAGGCCGAGATTACTTCTTGACCGAATACGATCTCGGGCCCGTTGGGAGTGTTTAGGAGAGCAGATTAAGGTATCACGACTATCAAGAAAACCTAAGTGGGATTTGCAGATTACATGACTTGACGTATGAATACGTAAAAGTAGATCTAGTAGTCTTTCTCTTAATCATATAGGCTAATTACCAATACAATTGGATTGTACTGTATATAAAGCAATAATTGTGACTAGTTATTATGAAGTGATAAGGACATAAGGTAATGGCAAATAATTAGCTGCAGCCCCAAACCAGTACAAGCACGTATTTTTAACCCTTGTCTATTACAAGCCGTGCAGTCGTAACTTAGGATGGGTTGACGAGAGTGAATTTCAAAAGCATGTGAAATCAGAGAAAACGGAATTGTGCTGAAACTGCCCCAAGAACGGCTGATTGGGATTAAGCAGGTGAATTATGAATTCATCAGTCTATGACAATATTACACCATTTTATATCAACACAGATCAATAAAGGACCTACATATTTTACGTCAAATCTGACTCTTCTCAATTATTTCCAAGTTAAGTCCGATAGCAAATTGTTTAAAGTCTCATGCACCTACTCCTCTACATATGTTAAAGTACAGTAGGCCTACATTTAAAAACAGTAATAGTGATAAGGGGGCATTCAAGTATTTACGTAGTTATCTTGGGGGGGGGGGGGGGTGTATGAAGGGGTAGAGGGGTTTAGAGCTTTGCTTATTTTTGCTGACAAAGGAAATTAATCATGACTGGATGGCGAGGTGTTTATGTGAATGGCAGCTGTGCAAGGTTTACTTCCTTTGCCCTTCCAGGGGAAATTTCTTCAACACCAAGATCCAAAGACCATTTGGTGAAGTGGCCTCTACACAAATAAGCGGTAGAGTTAATAACACACCATTGACTAACACCCCTCATGTTACAATTTGGTATTAAGAGTAAAACAAATATTTAAATAACAATTTTTATATTCTGTCCAAGGAATCAAGCCGGGATGTGTTTACCTACCATACTGTTACATGATCCAACCTGAGAGAGTATATATAACTAGGTTCAACATAAAACGACTGCACGTTAACCCCATTTTCAACCCAGACCTTCTGTATAACGTTTAGCCTTTCATAAATTCTTTTTAACGTGACCCCATTTATTTTTATTCTTTAGAACTGTCTTCTTTTGCAATGGATTGGTAATTTTATCGTGTTTTTAAAGCCAGATGTGATGGATATTTACATTATTTGTTCTGTTCCCTTGTTTATGTCATTTTTGATAAGATATGTCTAATGTAAACCACACAATGTAAACCTATAAAATTGAGATGTATACACATCCAAACATCTCACAGAATTTAAGCTTGTAATCCAGTATGGTGCACTGGAATTTTTTTCCCCTCCTATGAGTGGTTTTCCTTTTCCTTTCTAGGTAAATGCTGTTTCATTTCCTTATAATATCTCCTAAAATTACGTATCGGAAATATTTAGCCCAGGGGTCTTGAATCTCAGGCCACTTGCGGCCCGTGGAAACATTTTTTTTCGGCCCGGTGGCTCATGAAAAATATATAATTATTTCGAGAGAAAAAATGACAAATACAGAAATACATTTTTTATAGTAAATTAATAAAATGATTACGTAGTTTATTTACGTATCTTACGTTATCTTATTAATAAAAACAATTTTTGCTTTTTGCGTGAAGGAAAGTATTGCGTTTTAATACAAATGTACTTTGAATCGTTAAATGACAATTCTAGTAGACCAGACAAATCGTGCTACCTTCAGCTATGAAAAATATAAAAATATGAAGAAGCAACAGAGAACACACTACACTATAAATCCTAATCCCTAGTGTGAGTATAAGTGTAGAAGAATGAGCTAATAAGAATATTTTAATATGAATTCAATATGAGAAATGTTGTTATAGTACTGCGGCCCTCGAGCCAACAAGAGACAACTTTACCCCTTGGACATTAAAAGGTAGAAGATACCTGATCTAATGGATAGTATAACCCTTTTTTTTATTACTTGCTGCATTTGTACGCTAAAATATTAACGAACATATTATATTAAACCTTTAAATAGTTAAGTTATTTGTTGTATTGAACAACATCCACTTGCACTTAAGGGAAAAAACATAATTAAACACGTTTTAATTCAGGTATTCAATAACCACTAAATTATATAATTTAAATTTGAAAATAAATTCACAGTTTAAGTAGTATATAAAACAAATTGATAAATAAATGCTTACAGAGAAATTAACCCTTTTAGGGATCTATTCATAGCTTACAGTTATAGAATATAGGGATTTGGCTAAAAATGTACCTATGTTAAATTTCCAGTTAAAAAAGGTTGTATTTTTTTAAATTCAAATATTACTTGAGTAAAAAAAAATCTGCAGTAAAAATAGTTAGTTACAGTATTTGTAAGGTTCATGTAACAGAAATGATTATTAGTGGTTTTGTGTGGGTAAGCATCCCCAATAATGTGCTGCAATCACGATGGAAATCGTATAATTAATGCGCTGATATTTGATGATACTACCTCTAATAGCAACATTAATCTTTCACGTTTCCCTACATTTACAAAACTGTAATATACATTTATAGACTGGTGGCTATCTACCAAAGTTGCATTATATTTGCAATTCTAAGTATTTAATATGCAGGTGGAGCAGGGGTAGTTTTCCACGGGTGATATATCACTGTGTTTCTCCCATTCTTACTCCACGCTAATGCAAGTGCAATTCCTATCCCTTGGATTAAATCACTGGGAAATTATTTAGGAACAACCACACCCATCTGGGATTCGTTCCTTGACCTCGGAATGAAATCCACTAAATCGGTTTTTGTAGCCCCAAGGACAGAGTTTCTAATACCTACTATTTTGGTTTCGGGGGCACATAAAAAAATAATAATCGTTATCTCGAGGTCAAAAATGTTCACGATTACTTTCTCTGTGAGAAAGTAATTATTTTTCCGTGTTAGTGACTAAATGTCTCAATGAATACAAGGTTTCAATGTCTATTAGTTGCACTGAGATGGTCTTTCATGTTTTCGCCCATGTTTACGGAAACTACTGCTTCAGATCCATTAAGAGAGCCCTTGAGACCCCGCAACCCCCTCTCTTTATCCTCTGTTCTTTAGGTTAAGTCATATGTAAATAATCCATCTTTTAATGTAAACATAATTTATCTTGTAGAGTCAATATGTGGTTTTATCAGAAGCGCTTTGAAGAATACCGGTTCCTATAACTTTGATCTTACTTCAAATTTAACCGAAATTTCCATATTTATAATTTCTTAACACCGCTTCTCACTACCCGTCAAGGTTTGACGCCTATGTACTAATTACTTTAATAGGTTGGGGATGAGTAAGGTTTAATTTAGAAGCACTGTACCTGTATATGTGTGGAGAGAGGAGGGGAAAACATTTGGGGCAAACCACCCTCAGTACACCCGACCGGGATTAGAACCACGATCTTCCCGTCATCGGCAGTCTTGTCTATTGCGAGAGTGACACCTTAGACCATGCGGTCAATGAGGCGAGTCTTTCCATATTTGAGTAACTAAAGGGTATATAAATACCCAATCTTACGTACGATTAACCGGAGTATTAAATATACGATTACGATTGAACCAGAAAACGTATTGAGGTGTGGTTTTATATAGTCTTCATTTGACGACGGCAAAATTGGGATCAGTTTAGTAGTTTTTTCATTTTAAAAAGTATATTTTTTAATTTGGTTGAATTTTCAAAAAATATGATAAAATGTATTTTACCTAACTAAATTTCACTGTTATTTAAGGTGAGGTGGAAGGGGGTGCGATAAAAGGCCAGTGATTTTGCAGTTTTTATAGCAAAGCATTCATTTGTCCAAAATAATAGTAGTAGTAGCAACATTTAGTTTAATTTTATTTGCATGGTGATATCAACAGTTCATGAATATCTGTTAAGTATGTCCTGGAATTTAATGACAACTTCCTCTCTTCATTTAAAAAGTTTCTCATCTAATGCCGCCATGCTCATGACAGGTCTTCAACAACTGTTGATATCGCCATGTGAATAAAACTAGACTAAACGTTGCTACTCGAGCAATATTTTATTTATTTTCGTCAAAAAAAAAAGTTTTGCTAGAAAAACTCCAAAAACAATGACCTTTTTCCTCGCATTCCCTACATCCCACCTTAAGCAGAACACATAAAACCCACCAAGGTGTGACGTCAGGTTCGATCTGTATTACCAACTTGTGTTACATGTTATCCATGGGGAGAAGACGGGCTCTTGATTGCTTTCAAAGGTATTGTACTTACTTTGTGGTCGTTTGTACTGTCTTAAACCACCGAAGGTTTTAAGAAGGATAACATTTTTAGCTCTTATTTGTTGGTGGCATGGTCTATTGGCTTAACTTCAACAATAGACTGGAATGCCGATGACAAGGAGATTGAGATTCGAATCATAGTCAAGTGTACCGAGAATGGTTTTCCTAAATTGTTTCCACTCTCCATCCATGCAAATATGGTTACATTTCCTACAAATTCTACCTCACTTATTCTTATTGCACCAGCGCAGGCGTGTCAAACTCATTTGATCATAAAAGCCACATTGAAAATTTAAAATACAGAGGGGCCACACTAAAATAAATATTGTCAGAATTTTAAGTAAAAAGAATCAATTTTAAAATTCTTAGCTAATACATCGGGAAAATATTACTATGGACAATATACAATGTTAAGGTTTACCCTCTATTTTTTACAGAAATATGAAATGATTTATTGGGGCAATGGTTCGAGTGTTTTAGGCTTTAAATCATTTGTTGAAGTCAACCTCATAGTTTATAACAAATGCAGTAATGTTTCGGGTGTTTGTTCCTTTTCATAAGCGGAAACCATTGTTCACTCATTTGTGTGATACTAATATTACAAATATTTGGTGCGCAGATTTAATGACTTTTGGGAATCGATTTATAGTAATTTAAGAGTAAAAATCCAGTTTGACAACTACATTTGCTAAATTCACCGAAATAAAGATCAATTTCAAATATTCCTAACCCAAATATCGTATTTCTACAACATTTATATTAAGAATCGGGCCACATTGTAAGTGGGTTAATAGAAAGGTCCACGGGTCGCACAAAATTATGGATCGGGCCGCAAGTTTGGCATATTCGCATTACAGTAGCCAATTTATATGCCTAAAGCAGAAACGGTGTAAAAATGTTGAAATTATATTAAATATTTACTATTTATTACTTAAGGTAATTTTAAATAAGTAAGAATTATGGGTTGACAATGTAAGATTTCTTGTTAGATTCTCTTAAAATAATTTTCGACCTCGAGATTATGATGAATATTTACGTTGTATCTGACCCCGAACCCAAAAAGATGGTTTTTAAAAATCTGTATACACCGATGTTTGTCCGTCTATTTGTCCCTGGAGCTGAAGTCGAAACGGATTGATGGATTTTGTTCAAACTTTATATTTGTATGTTATACTTTTTTTATTTTGACTCCAGCCCTCAAATTAAGGATAGTTTATAAATAACTGATTTTCGAAATTTCAAATTTGTTCAAAAATGATTTTATTTTGTTCAAGATAGATGAATAACTGGGGAGTATTTAAAATGACAAATAACACTTTATACATGCATTTCGGGGAAAATTTCACCTAAGGGTTGTTTAATAATGACTGATTTTTTCAAAAAATTAAATATTTAAAAACCTGCTTTAATAATTTTGTTCAAAACGGGTATCTGGAAATTTCTTACACAGTAACAAATTCTATATTTTATTTTGACTAAAATTTATTTAAAATAGTTTCTGATTTTTTAAAATAGTTGAAATTTTAAAAATAGGTTTTAATGATTTTGTTCAAATTGGTATTGGGGATTATTTTACATGACAAATAAATATGCATTTACATTTTTTAATGAAAGGGTAGTTTAATCAATTACGATTTGAGAAAATCCGAAATCTTTCAAAATTGGCCTTTTACGATTTAGTTAAAATATAGTATCCAAGAATTGTTTTACATGATAAATAATAATTTATTTTTATAAATATAAATTGAGGGTAATTTACTAATGATTGATTTTTGAAAGTTCTGAGTTTTTAAATGGTTTGTATAATTTTGTTTAAAATTTATACGCGAAGAGAGTTTGTTACGATTAACAAGAAGATATTTTTGTTTTTCTAAGGAAATCTTACTTAGGGGTAATTTATTGAAAACCAATATTTGAAATTTTTTTCTAAGCTGGTTTTGAAGATCCATTTGACAAATCCTCTAATGATCTCAAAAGTGTCCAATTTTGATATTTTCATTAGTATGTTTCACACCAACAATTTAATCTGAGGTGTATAAATGAATAGAATAGCTTAAAATAAGTGCATCCGTATCATAAAAGAGAGGAGATGGGAAAACCATAGTAATGAAATCACCGTAATCAAGATTAGAACCTATAACTCTCCAACATAGGTGATCTAATAAATTGTGAAACTGACACCATAGACCACATGACCACCAGGGCAGATTTATATGTATTTTTTAAACTATAATTTATCCCATATAATTAAGTTAAAGTAGCCTATTTTCTTACTCAATTAGTAAGAATCTGTCAAGGATCAAAGCTGAATTCTCGAAAATATATTGAAAGTGGGGCAGAACTCATTCGCCAAATTACAATGCATGTTTTAATTTGTTCTAAGCTAATACATAATTAATTACATACGCCACCTCTCCCGGATTTCTTTGTTCTATTGAAGCTATATATGCGGTGTAAGATAATGCCTTTAAAAACGAATAACTGACAGTGATACAGTAGCCCATAATACAGACCTGGCCTACTAATCAGCTTAAAAGACCAGATATCACTCCTCATGCACGGTTTTGTTCACGTTCATTGTTCAGGAAAAAGTCGTTTAGCGGAGTATGAGCTTGTTATGTTGATACCAATTTAGGTATTCTTTATTTGTGATATTTGGGAGGGAAGTGTATATTTGTACGAATGTTAAACCGTTTAAATAAGAATCATTGACGCTATTCCAACTCTATTAATAATGTATTATGTCCGACACTTTAACTCTGTCTACCTACTGAGCTAAGAATCTCTAGTTCAATTGCTGGCATGGCCAAAAAATGTATCATTGGTGAAATGTGGGTATACTATTTCATATCGATGAATTAGCTAACGGAGGGGGCAGTGGGGGCTGTGTGTTGTTTCTGATATAAAATTAAGTTATTGTATTAATTCTTGAGTTGATAATACTAGTCGGTTCAAAAAGTGTACTTTAAATATCTCAAACATATGTATGATTAAAATAATGTGTTATCATAATCCCTATAGTAATAACAATCAACCCGCACCAATGGCCACTTGGCTTAAGGGTACGGCCAGACTGAGCGCGCGAGCGAGCGAGCGAGCGCGCGAGCGACTAAAATATAAAATAGAACACATTGGTTGTAATGGGGGTGGCCACACTGGAGCGAGCGAGCGAGCGAGCGCGCGAGCGACTGAGCGCGCGCGCTTGAAAGATAGAACTGGTTCTATTTTTCAAGCGCGCGCGCTCGACCCGGTACAGTCTAGTTTACAGGCGCTAGGCAATATTATTGTATGTTGGTTCATTGAGTGCTGGGGAAACTTTTCATTTTGACATGATATTTGACTTTTTTCTATCAGTGATAGGTTTAACACACTTGCTATTAATGGCCCGGTGACCTGGCGGTCTAGGGGTAAGGTGTCAGACTTCTGTGCTGGAGGTCTGGGGCTCAATCCTCGGTCCCGGCACAGATTTATCTGATTACCAAACCCTTCCTTCACCTCTGGCAAGACATCTTGTGAATGTGGGGAAAGCCAGGCCTCCACCGTGGTTCGGATTCCACGTTAAACTGTAGGTCCTCCATTTCATCTCACAATCACCCTACCATTACACATTAGCGTAAGTGCATATAACCCGAACGGGAAGTAAGATGCGGTGCTAATAATAATAATAATAATAATAATAATAATAATAATGGCCTAATTTAATTGGTAAGACCATAAATAATATAATGTATATATGTAAACCCGATATGTTAAAATACTTCAATATTATAATCAAAGTAGGCCTTTACAAATAAGAATCACCATTAGTTTGGAGAGAGTATGAAAAAACCACAACAATAAATAAGTTTTAAAAATCACCTTCAGTTCACTGAGCCAAGATTCGAACCTTTGCCTCCTAGTCAAAAGTTATCGAGTGCAACGCACCATTCTGCCACTGGTGCGGCAAATCTGATTTTAAAACACTTCAGTACAGTACCATACGCATTTCTCAATTTATTAATTGGATGCACTTCTACTTTTTTCTTTTTTATAAATACACAATATTTTCTGTAAGAATTTTCGAGGAGCAGAGATGTACTAAGTGTGTTTGACAGAGACATCTTCTCTAACTAGGAGAGGGGGGGGGGGGGCGGTGACCTAGTGGTCTAGGGGTAAGGTGTCAGACTTCTGTGCTGGCAGCCGGGGTTCAATCCTCGGTCCCGGCACAGATTTATCTTATTTCCAAACCCTTCCTTCACCTCTGACAAGACATCTTGTGAATGTAGGGAATGCCAGGCCACCACCGTGGTTCGGATTCCACGTTAAACTGTAGGTCCTTCATTTCATCTCACAATAACCCTACCATTACACATTAGCGTAAGTGCGTATAACCCGAACGGGTAGTAAGACGTGGTGCTAATAATAATCTAACTAGGGTCCGCTAATTACGCGCTCGCTCGCTCGCGCGCTCGCCAGTTTGGCCACCCAGTCGCTTGCGCGCTCGCTCGCACGCTTGGCAGTCTGGCCGAACCCTTAGGGTACGGCCAGACTGAGCGCGCGAGCGAGCGAGCGAGCGCGCGGAGCGACTAAAATATAAAATAGAACACATTGGTTGTAATGGGGGGTGGCCACACTGGAGCGAGCGAGCGAGCGAGCGCGCGAGCGACTGAGCGCGCGCGCTTGAAAGATAGAACTGGTTCTATTTTTCAAGCGCGCGCGCTCGACCCGGTACAGTCTAGTTTACAGGCGCTAGGCAATATTATTGTATGTTGGTTCATTGAGTGCTGGGGAAACTTCTCATTTTGACATGATATTTGACTTTTTTCTATCAGTGATAGGTTTAACACACTTGCTATTAATGGCCCGGTGACCTTGCGGTCTAGGGGTAAGGTGTCAGACTTCTGTGCTGGAGGTCTGGGGCTCAATCCTCGGTCCCGGCACAGATTTATCTGATTACCAAACCCTTCCTTCACCTCTGACAAGACATCTTGTGAATGTGGGGAAAGCCAGGCCTCCACCGTGGTTCGGATTCCACGTTAAACTGTAGGTCCTTCATTTCATCTCACAATCACCCTACCATTACACATTAGCGTAAGTGCATATAACCCGAACGGGAAGTAAGATGCGGTGCTAATAATAATAATAATAATAATAATAATAATAATAATGGCCTAATTTAATTGGTAAGACCATAAATAATATAATGTATATATGTAAACCCGATATGTTAAAATACTTCAATATTATAATCAAAGTAGGCCTTTACAAATAAGAATCACCATTAGTTTGGAGAGAGTATGAAAAAACCACAACAATAAATAAGTTTTAAAAATCACCTTCAGTTCACTGGGCCAAGATTCGAACCTTTGCCTCCTAGTCAAAAGTTATCGAGTGCAACGCACCATTCTGCCACTGGTGCGGCAAATCTGATTTTAAAACACTTCAGTACAGTACCATACGCATTTCTCAATTTATTAATTGGATGCACTTCTACTTTTTTCTTTTTTATAAATACACAATATTTTCTGTAAGAATTTTTGAGGATCAGAGATGTACTAAGTGTGTTTGACAGAGACATCTTCTCTAACTAGGGGGGAGGGGAGGCGGTGACCTAGTGGTCTAGGGGTAAGGTGTCAGACTTCTGTGCTGGCAGCCGGGGTTCAATCCTCGGTCCCGGCACAGATTTATCTTATTTCCAAACCCTTCCTTCACCTCTGACACGACATCTTGTGAATGTAGGGAATGCCAGGCCACCACCGTGGTTCGGATTCCACGTTAAACTGTAGGTCCTTCATTTCATCTCACAATAACCCTACCATTACACATTAGCGTAAGTGCGTATAACCTGAACGGGTAGTAAGACGCGGTGCTAATAATAATCTAACTAGGGTCCGCTAATTACGCGCTCGCCAGTTTGGCCACCCAGTCGCTTGCGCGCTCGCTCGCACGCTTGGCAGTCTGGCCGAACCCTTACAAGGAGGTATGAGTTTGAATTCCGACCAGTAGCCTTGGGGTAGGTTTAAAGTCCGCTCTCCATGGAATTGCGGCTGAATTTCCTCTAAAACAGAAATTACCATATTGTATCCCATATCTTGGTCTGCTTCAGCTGTTAGTCTTGTTCCCTTTTCATTAGTTTAAGTTTTCATGTTTTTGGAGAAATTTTGTTTTTTACTCACGTGACAGTTTGAAACGGGTTGAGGAGGAAGTTCTCTAGGGGAGTAGCGTCAAAGGGAAGTTTACACAAACTTAGGAACGGAATGAATAGTTTACATGAATGTAATGACGAAACGCTTGGATTTAATTTGAAATATGACACATTTTTTGTTGGTTTTATTTATCAAACAACAATGTTAGTTTCGTTTATTAAAACAACACTATGAAAAACAACACTTTTTATCTTGCATAAAAAATGGTGCTGCTATGATAACACAGAGCAATAGAACGCGTGTGTGATAGGGAAATAAAGAGAATGTTTATTTACAGTACATAACACCCCCTCAAACACGTATTAAAATATTAATGTATCTCACTCCAATTCCTTGTACACACTTATGATGGCTCGGTCCGTACAAAACCTTTTTAAGAACATCAGCTATCATCTCATCTGTTGGAATGTATTTAACTTTGATTTATCCTCGTTCGAAAACTTCGCGTACATAGTGTTGCTGAATGTCAATGTGTTTGGTACAATAGAGGAGGGTTGATTTTGCATCGACACTCTGCTTCAGTACTCGAAAGAGTTACCGTGGATTGTTTTCTTGCCTCCCACGTCACGGCAGATCCTGCTACTTGAAAAGTGTAGCCTGTATATGATCGCCGGTCGTCATGAGATCTTCCCCAGTCTGCGTCCTCATATCCAATCAGTTCAGTGCCCGATATCTTGTAGACTAGTCCATGGTTTCTCGCACCTTTCAGGTATCGCAGGACAAGTTTTGCTGTAACCCAGTGTACTATCTCAGGGTTTTGATTGTACTGGCTCAAGGAGCTCACTGCATATGCACTATCAGGTCTTGTCGATACTGCGAGGTACATCAGAGAACCAATGAGTTTCTGGTATGAAACATCCATCATTTTCTCTGTCTCTTTCTTTATGGATGGCTCCATGGCTTTGGATAACTTACTGTTTCCATCTAATGGAGTGTTCACTGGTTTGCAGTCTTGCATACCTAATTTCTTGAGAACATACTATATATATGATCTCTGTAACATAGCGACCGACTTTGAATTCTCATCTTGTTTGAATTCAATTCCAAGACAGTAATGCAGTTTTCCTAAGTGCTTCATCTGGAAGTTTTGAGATAAATCATTTCTTAATCTTGTGTAAGCTTCCTTGCTGTTTGTCACGATGATTAATTCATCTACATAGACAACCCTGATCAGTGTCACACAAAGGTCATTCATATAGTAGATACAATTGTCACTATTTAATGGTTTTAGCCCAAAGGTCTTTAGTCTTTCATGAAATTTTTTAAACCATTGACAGCCTGACTGCTTCAGTCCATAAATATACTTTTCAAGCACACAAACTAGATGTTACATTACAGGGATACTGAAACAGTTTGCATCCTCCATATAGATATGCTCATCAAGATCTCCATTTATGTAGGCCATTACAACATCAAGCTGGTACAAAGTAAGTCCCAACTCTGCTGCTAAAGCAGCAACTAATCTTATTGAGCTAAGTCGAGCAACTGGTGAAAAAATCTCTTGGAAGTTGGTCCCAGGACGTTGATTATAACCCTTTTATACCAATCTAGCTTTGCAGCATTCGACTTTAACATCTGGTCCATACTTTGTTTTGAGTATCCATCGACAGCCATGGCAATTTTATTTTTCGGATGTGGATTTAATGTCCAGGACTTTCTTTGTGCCAAATCGTTAAACTCAGCTTCCATCGCTTTCTGCAATTCTGCTGCATATGGTCCTTCTAATGCTTCTTGTATGAATTATTTACCGGCTCTTAAAACGCCAAGCTCACACTTTCAGGATTTTGCACTACCAAATTAAATAATGTTGCTGATCTTCCCAGCTTTCCAGCTTTAATCTATTTAGGTCGACCAGGCCCCATCTTATTCGTAATCACTTTGCAGTCTTGGCTTGGGTTTTCTGAAATAAATTGACTTGAATTATTTGTTTGCAAGTTATTCTCATTGACCTCAGGCTCAAGATTAATGAGATCACTTTCTTTGACTTTATCTAAATGTTCATCAGCTTCTTCAGCTATGGTATCTTTTGCACTGTTATCAACATAGAAGTAAGGTAGGTTCAAACGTTTGCATATTCCCTATGTTCATTAAAAATTTCAACAGTTTCCAAATTCTTTAAAGATTTAACATCTCGACTTCTCACTATTTTCCCTTTTTCTGAATCCCAAATTCGGTATTCCTTTGATTCTGTGCAGTATTCTACAAAAATACCTGCTTTGGATCTTAAACCAAAATTTCCTTTATTCGGAGTTTTATTCAGCATGGAAGCTTTACAACCAAAAGTCCTAAGTTGTCCTATTTTTTGTTTCAAACCACCCCAAATTTCATAAGGTGTTTGATCTTTCAGCTGTTTTGATGAACAGCTGTTCCTGATGTAAGCATCTGTGAAAATCGCTTCCGCCCAATAATGTATGGTAACCCAGACTCCAACAGCATGCATCGTGCCATCCCCACCAGTGTGAGATTCATGCGCTCAGCTTTGCCGGTCTGTTCTGGGGTTTCTGCTACCCTATGTTCTCTTATTATACCTGCGATACGCATCTCTTTTGTGAAATCTTTCCCGCAGTACTCCAGACCGTTGTATATCCGCAAAGATTGAATTTTCTTTTCGTGGCGATTTTCTGCTGACGCTTTTAAAGTTTAGAAAGCCTTTGTCACGTAACTTTTGTTTTCCAAAAATGCACTTCTACCCAATTAGGCTTATCATCAATGAACTTTGCGGAGCAAGAAGCTTCGCCGTGAGGCTTTACTCTCATGGGACCACAAACGTCTGAGTGCACTAATTCAAGTACTCCTTCACTCTTCGACTCGGACCTTTTGGAAAAGGCGTAGCAACTAGCTTTCCTAAGATGCGATTTTCACAAATTGAAAATTGTTCTGAGCTCTTAAAATCCATTTCACTAACCATCTCTTTCTCGACAAGTTCACGCAAGTCATGTTCATTTAAATTTCCATACCCCCTGTGCCACTTTCCAAGTGCCCTAAGATTGTTCGTTGCAATAACATTAGATTATGTAGAGTTTACATTTGGCACGTCGGGTTGGATAAAATACAAATTTTTGCGTTTATGGGAAGTCAGAAACGCCTCCGATTTTATCGACAATTTCAGAATTATTTGCTTTGAAACACACGCTTCGTTCTCTTTGAAAGGTTTTTGAAATAGAAAATAAATTTGTCTTAAGTATGGGTACAAAAAGTGTGTTTTATAACCTCACTTTTACTGTTTTTCCTTTTCCCTTCAAAACGTCCATTACTGCGGTTCCAATTCTCTTTATGTCGGTCGTGCTGTCGTCCGCTAACCTAACCTTCTGATTTACGGTTGGCGTGAGCTCCGAAAAACTACTCTTTTTGTGAAACATATATGTTTTTGCTCCCCTGTCGACACACGACAGGTCATCGCTTCGAGTTAGCTGCACATGGAGAGTGCTCTCTGACAACAAAGTCACAAACTCTTCTGCAACTGCGTGAGTTTGCTTCGATGCCATTGAAACTTGCTTTTCATTCGACATTTTTGTCCAGCAATCAGCTGCCTCATGCCTGTTTTTTTAATAATAGTTGCACTTTTATGATTTCTTTGATGTTTTGAAATTTTGACTTTTCGCACAACCCTGGCCTTGGTTTTGACAATTTTTAGCATTTTGATTTGTATGGTTCGTATCTGATGATTTATTTTTATTTACATTTCGTTCTCCATAAGATTTTATATACAAAGACCCGCGCCTTCTGAGTTAGCTTTCTTTTCCTTTTTGCACTGTACTCTTTGAGTAGTTTTACTTTCAGCGACTCTGTATCAGGCAGTTCATCTCTAGCTTCAATTGCGCAGCGAAAATTATTGTAGCTATCTGTCACACTATTCAGTACACTATACTTAATAATTTTTCAGAGATGCAAATATCCATTTCGTTGAGTTTATAAACTGTGTTGAGAAACTTTGTGAGGTATCTGCCATGTTTTCCCCATCGTGTATTTTTGTGAACAAAAGCTTTTTCAGAAGAGTTGCTTTCCTAACTGGCTTCTTCGACTGATAAACTAGTTTTAGTTTTTCCATACCTCATGAGATGTTTCGCAATGTCTTATGTGACAAAGCTCTGCAGGGCTCACAGTCAAGATAATGTCGGCTTTATATTTACGATTGGCTTTGTCCCACGCGGCCGTGGTTCCCTCCTTTGTTGCCGCCTGAGAATAGTTACATCGACGTATTCCCAGTGATCGTTCTTTATAAGGATTGCTTCCATTTGTTGTCTCCATGCATCGTAGTTGTATTTTTCTAGTTTTTCAATGTGTATTGATAATCCGGATGCCATCTAAATTACTTGGAAAGCTTACAGATTTTAGGCGCCAAAACCGTGTTTAATATTATCTCACTTCTGATCTCTCTATCACTCTAACATACAGATAATTTAATTTTACTATGCAACATAAACGTTGTTAGAGCGCCCTGGACTCATAACCTGTTGATTTTATTTATTAAACAACACTATGAAAAACAAAACTTATTATCTTGCATAAAATAACACAAATTAGGGCGTTGTTATGATAACACAAAGCAATAGAACGCGTGTTTGATAATGAAACAAAGTGAATGTTTATTTACAATACACAGCATTTTCTCCTGCTTATCAAGAATCAATTACTAACATTTCCTGTTATTATTAAGAATTAGACCCGCAAATCCTCGAACTTTGATATAATTTTACAACTGCAGGATGTTCGAGATTTGTGGATTCGAGATTAAATAATTATGTATAGAAAGTTCTATCATCATCATAATCATCATCATCAACTGTTTCCAACCTGTTGTCTGATCACTATAATAGTAAAATGCCTCCATCTTCTTCTATCCTTCCACCATGCTTCTTCCTTTAATCGCGTCCATCATTCTGCTCCCATTTACACAATTTCAGTTTTCTGCTCCTCCCATCTCTTTCTTGGTCTTATTTGTGGTATTTTCCCTTCATATTTAATATTCATCATTCTCTTTGATATTCTCTTCTTAGATGACCACATCATCTCAGCCTTGCTTCCTATACTATCTCATGTACGCCTTGTATTCCAACTCTCTCCTGGATAACTTCATTCCTGATTCTGTTTCTCCTCGTGACAGCTAACTTATCCTCACAAACTCATTCACAGACCCAACCAAACTGTAGGACAAACTTAATAAACAGGCTCCAGATCACCAATCTACCACTTAAATGAATGTATGAGTGCATTATAACAAAAATGTTAACATTTAGCTATTTCGATTCAATTATATTAATTAAATGGTCTCTTATGTTCATAATTTTTTCTAGGATTCAAATATAAAATTCAGGATTTCAGGCAAAATTAAGATTCGAATTTGTAAAATAGTAAATTCAAACCAACTCTAGTCATTACTTTACTAACAATTTATTTCTTATTAAAATATAACAACAATTTAAAAATCACATTTTTTAAAGGTTGGATGGAATGAGTGAGGCCCCTTTCTTACAGTTTTATAAAAAACATTTTGGCAAAAATAAATAAAATCTTGCCCCAGTTCGGTTTGATTTTCTACCAGGGTGATTGATATCAACTGTTATTGATTATTTGTCATGAGCATACCTGCATTAAGTTAGATGGTTAACTTTTTAAATTAAGAGAAAAAGTCTGGTTTGAATGCCATGATGCTCATGACAAATATTCAAATATGTTAAGATAAAATATGCAGAAAATTAAACTAGATATTTCTTCTATTTATATTTAAAAAAAGTTATGAAAACTACAAAAATACTTACTTTGACTCACATTTCCTTCTATCCAACCTTTATTATGTTCAAGCAAGTTTTTATTTTTGTTTTACATTTTACTGATGGGAACCTTAAAATTTTCATCGCTAACATCTTTATTAAGGCTCACACTAGTAAATTATTAAAACCTCCTGACTAAATATTATGGTGTATTTTATATATCGATGAAAATATTATAGAATGTCTTGAATTATTCCTATTTTAGAACAAAAGCTAATAAACCAAGTGAGATAAATTTAATGGCTTCCCCAGAAACAAATAAAATGTCAAAAATATCACTCAAAACTGGACACGTTTAAATCTCGCTACAACTGCAGCCTCCATGATGCTATTACGGGGCTGTTGATAGCTCCACTGTGGTGCCAACTACGTTTTGTCCCTTGGATACCACCTCTTGCCCCTTTACAGTGGGGAGTCCTTCAACTATTAAAGAGTCCTTTCAAATCCTTGCAGAGTACTTCAAGTAGTTGTAAGGTATACGACTCTCTAAGTCCCCTACAAGGAGGTTAGAGGTGCTTGTACGAAAGGGAGGCGATGCATACAATGGACAATGAAATGCTATCTTATTCTATTTTTAAATTTTAAAATACGTAGAGGGTATGATTATTTACAAAAGTTGGTTAAAGAAAGGGCAGCTCTTAAAGTTCCTAAAACAACAACTAGATCCTGAAATAGTCACAAAACTAGTTTAAAAAAATTCTAAAGCAGGATCAAATATTTTAATTAATGTTCAGCCCTACATTCCAAATGCTTGGGAACTTTTACTAACGCTAGGAATGAAATTCAAGAGGACGTAGAAACAAAACTTATGCAGGTAATTAATTATTTCTATTATTCTGTTTCTAATCTTGTTTTCGTCACGTTTTATGTTTCGAAATATTAAACTGAATATAAAACTACAATCCAACCCGTTGTACTTTACGTTTGTGAAGCGCAATCTCTCACTCCAAGATACCACAATGTTCTCACGCTGAACCAAGATAATAAATCGAGTTTTTTTTTTTTTTAGAATAAAGAGCTAAGAAATATATTTTGATTTTCAAGCGACGAACAAACGAGAGAATGGAGAAAGTTAAATAATGAAGAACTTCATGGCTTGTATACATCCCCAAACATATTAAAGATAATCAAGGTACGCAAGCTGAGATGGGATCGTCATGTGGGTGATGACAGGCCTATACACAAAATTTTAGTTGGTAAACTTGAAGATGTCTCATAAATGGGTTTAGTGGTGAGCTTGCGTTCTGATGGCCATAAACTTAAAGAGTTCTGTTCAGATAGCTAGCTAGTTATCTAAATTAATGTTCAGTCTTGTCATAATCGGTGGTTATAAAAGTGAAAAAAAAAAAAAATCTGTCTGTTACTATGTGCGGCCTTCTTTCATAACCTTTGAATAAAATAGCTAGTTCAAAGCAAGCTTGGTATATTTAGGGCACCGGGACTGGCCTCCCTAGTTTATGTTTCTATCCTTCTCTTAACCCTAATTCTGAAATAAATATATATCTAAACTTTGAAAATTAATTAAAGTTAAGACTTAGATAGAGAGCTCTGAAAATACTTATAATATATATACATATATATTTTTTAAATTTAATCTATTTAAGTCTTAACTTTATTGATTATCTCTCTTTACTTTAAACTACTTTAGAATGTTTTCTAAAATGTTTAAAAATTAAGTTAAACAGCTTTGGTTACGTTTGTAACTCAAAATGTTATGTACACATTGAACTACACCTAGCTATTAATGTTAACACACCTCTAAATACCAGTTATAATCTTTTGAATTACAAAATTTTTCGTTATTATATTTTAAAATATTCAAAATGTCAACAAAGTCTATAGATTTTACCAAATTTATATTTAAATACTCCTCTCTTCAGATATTTAAATTAAAGTTTATAAGTCACAACTTAATATATTATTTAGTGTCAAAATTAGTACAATTTTATAATTCGTTGTTATATTAATCAAAATATTATTTTGTAAATAATTTCTTGGGCCTATTAAATATTTTCCAATAGTTTTAAAAATAAATTCAGAGCTAATCTCTTTTCAATGATAATTTATTTTCCCAATAGTACATATACTCATTTAGAAAAATTGGCATTTACTTACGATATGATTATATTTATTTTCTTTCAATCTTATATTCTAAAGTGAGCGTATTTATTTTTATTTTAGCTACGGTCTAATATACAGTACAGTACGAATAAAATATAGAATTAATAAATAATCTGAAAGTACTGCTACCGGATAGTTTGTTTGTAAGAAATGGATTTATAATGTTACTAAAGAAAATCTTAAGGAATAACAATGCCATTTAATTATGTCTAGTTAATGTGATAAACGTAGATGTAAATTCAAGTTTTTTTTTTAATTTAGCAAAATTATTTTGTCGTCTTAAAGTGAAGGTACTAATATAATTTAGGGTTGTTGGGTAAACATATAATTGTGAATAGTTCTGAAATGAATAGGTTTATCAATAAAATAAAAAAGTAAATCTAAATAATTTGTTAAAATACCACATGATGTTTGTAAATTATTTTAAAAATTGTAAAAATGCCCTATCTTAAGTTTAGACTCATATTTATAGAACCAATAACTTACTATTAATACTAAGCAACCATTTTATTGAAAAAACTCTCAGCTTCATACATTTTATATTTTTTTACATGATTATATTTTTCAACTTGGCACAAATATTTCATTAAAACCAGAATACCTATATAAAAACTTTTTGAATGATATATGTATCACAGAAATAAAGTAAATACATAATAATATTTATATTCTAAAGAACACTTACTATGTATTTAACAAGTTTGATAGGGATCAGATGAGATTAATTTTATCTCAATTTAAAAAACAAATATTCAAAATAAAGTCGGGAAAAAATATCACCTTCAGGATACTTTCATTATATACATTTTATTTCCATAAAGTTCACTATTCCGGACATATTTTGCGTTCATTAACTAACACAAAACTTTCTTTATTCGGGGCAAAAATTTAAAAAATTAATTTAAACGAGACCGTAATACTTAAAAATATATCAATGTGGTGACAAAATATGGCCGGACTTTTCAAACTTAATATAACATATATTTATTTGAGGTATCCAACCGACTGATTAAATCAGCACAGGAGAATATTTATGAGCGAGAGCAAAAGAGCCTAACAATTTTGATGGTAAAAGTATTTTACTAATATCTTACAGGGTTCTTTTACATGCCGCAACCGACATGGGACCGATGGCTTTACTTACCATCCGAGGGAAGTTGTGCTACATATATTTATCGCTCAAAAGGAATCCGTCAACCCCGGATAGGATTGAACCCACGAACATAGGATCCTAAGGTGAGAACTTTACCCCAAGACCATCGAGGTCAAGTCTTAACATATAAAACTTTCTTTTAAAGGTTCCAAATAAATCTACAATAACCTATTTTCTTGACTACTACCCCTACACCCGTTTCCCTCATTCCCCCCTCTATGGCATCTTCTTCCGTATCAGTTCCTAAAAACAATTCACTCTTTTCCAAGGGTAAACTTACCCATAAGTTAGAAAATAACTTAAAACGATATTATAAACCGTACCAATTCTCTGGAATTGTTATCAACCAGGCTACGAACACATAAAGTGTAAAAATAAATGAATCTAATTAAAACGTATTCAGTGTATAGTGAAGGAAACTACGCTCCTATATACCATGCTCGCTGCTAGAATGAGCGAGATTATTCCACGGTAGCAGTAGTAGTTTACCAAGTGTTATGTTGTGCCTGCAGGTCGACCGAGCAAATAAACGTGTCCCACATGTTCGCAGCACATGTGTGGTGTAAGAGGAAGGGAGGGGAGCGATAGATAGCAATGAAGGGAGTAGGAAACGTGCAGGACAGATAAAGGGAGGGAGGGGGGGGGGAGTATAGTACGTAAAAGAGGTCACTCAAATCCGTGAGCACATACATAATCTTCGAGGTCATATTTTTCTACGATGCCCGCTACTTCCAAAAACTTGTTGAAAGAGTCCGATAAAGTGTCCTTTCTGGGTTTGTTTATGCAACACAAGGGGGGGGGGTATAGTACGTAAAGAGGTCACTCAAATCCGTGACACATACATAATCTTCGAGTCATATTTCTACGATGCCCGCTACTCCAAAAACTGTAAAGAGCCCGATAAAGTGTCCTTCTGGTTGTTTCTGCAACACAAGGCACGCAAAGTCCTGCTTGCGCGTGTCGATGAAATTTCGCCAAGAGACGGGTCCACACTTTCATATCTTGCCGTGGTGCCCCCAAAAATTTACTTTGAGAGAGGCATTCAGTCAATGTTGCAACCAGAATGTAGTTTAGGGGAAGGAAGGGAGGGATTGGGAGTAGGGGGACGTAAATCTCCCTAACCGCCGGAATCTAAGATGATTTATGAAGATGAAATAGCTCTAAAAGTCATTTTGAGTTTTTTTAATGGTAAATAAGGATAGTGATTTAAATAATGATAGTGGCTTGCACACAATGTATCAAAGCTATTATTTTTGTACTTTTTTTTTAAATATTGGTAATTTTAGGTACACTTTTAATATCTATATAACAGTTTTTTTTATCACAGTATCTTACACTCCCTTTGGGTTGTAGACTTATGTACTAACTAAGCTAATTAGCTAGGGATGTGGAAGGTGGAATCTAGAGGAAATATACCCGCATTTTGGCGAGGCGTATAAGATAGGTGGATAGATAAATAGGGTTATCTGTCAAGGTAGGACTGTTATATTTCAGGATAAATGGAGAGTACGTTTCTTTAGCACCGCGTCTTAATATCCGTTCGGGTTATAAGCTTGTGTACTAATTACGCTAATGGTTTTAGGGATTAGGTAGGTTATATGAACAGGGAATGTACCCTCATTTGCGTGGAAGGTAAGTGAGAAACTATTTGGGAAAAAACACTCTCAGTACACCCGACCGAGATTAGAACCTCGATCTAACCCTTCATCGGCAGTCTAGTTTATTGCTGGAGTATCGCGTTAGACCACGCGGACACGGAAGTGGGTGAGAGTATCTTTTTAATATTAAGTTGTAAGTCTGATCCTTAAAATGACTTAAAAAACAGGAAGACATAGCCTATGAATTCGACACATATCATGAGTCTATTTTTTAGCTGTGCAATATGATTTAAGTTCTTATTAAAATTATTTGCGGCCTTGAGGTTTAATAGGAAGGGGGAGGTATTCTTTACTTCTTTACTAGCCCTCTTCTGGTTGCACCACTGTTCTGCCAGATTGTGGTTCAGGAAGCCCAGGAAGTCCTCCCCGCTCCCTCCACAAGGTAGTTTGTCATCGTCCCATTGACTCATTCTTTCTCTCTTAGAATTTGAGTCATTACTAACCTTGCGCCGAGGGTTCAACGCAAAAAAGAAAAAAAAAGGAGTGGAGGTGTGGTCCATTTGTTTCACAGAAAGAAAAGGTAAACTATGTAAAGTAAAGCGTTGAGTCATTTGTTTGTAGCTGGCGGCCCGTACTCTTGGCAGTAATCCACCAGTTCCTCATTCCGGTGTTCCTTCTGTTCGCGAGCCACCTAAACAACATTGCAAGGATCCTGTTGGTCCCTGAGCCGAAGTCAGCGCGCGACTCCCTCTCGACGACTGACGTCTGTTGACGCAGGATGTAAACTAACCTTGCCTGCCTCACCTAGCGTCACTAAAACATAAATGATATCAGCAACAGCTAACCCAGAAAACGAATCACTTATTTTACAACTAAATAAAATATACAGTTTAAATTTATGTTTAAAAATTACACCTGGATTTGGTAATCAGTTCCGGGGCTTTTGGTTCAGCGCTATGTTTACCAGAATTTGTGTGAAGGGAGAGTGGACACATATTTAGGAAAACTACCTCAGTACATTCGAAAGAGATTCGAATCTCGACAACCTCGTTATAAACAAACCAGATAAGATCAGGCTTACGCCTTTTCCCGCATGATCAGTGGTGCGGGTACCTTCACTGATGGAAAGATAAGGGGGAGGGTTTGGCAGTACAAGTTGGAGGAATGTGCGCTATCAGTCCCTAAAGTAACCTATGCACCCTCAACATGGCGAAGAGATTATTTATACAGTCCCATTTTTATAGAAATAACTTATCTTTATATTTCATTTCATGTTATCTGAAACGGTCACTTTTGATAGATAACATTGATACCTATAAAATAACTATAGTAAAATAGTAAAACGTAATCAATATTGACCTTAAAAAAGATTGATATTTTTTAAAAGTTTACTTCTTAAAAATCCTGCTACACACAAGCTTTGGTTGATATAGTTGAGTATCATTAAGTTCAGCCGCTTAGAATTAAAAAAATATTTTGTTAGTTTGATCAATATCGATAACTGGCAGGAGTACCCTGCATTGCCCGGGGTAACAGTGCAATGAATCGTGTTGATACCCGGGAGACGCTTTTCTTTACTTCAAACATACAGAAAAAAAAAACTCTTCATTTTATTTCTTACAAACCAGGTTTTAATGAATTTAAAAAATTTAATCAAAAATTTAAAATTTCAGCTTTGAGGTGCACATGTTTATGCAGAGGGGTTACTAATTTTAAAATTTCAGATCTCTTCGTGCAGCATATATCGCGCAACGCTCATAACAAGACAGACTCTTCACTTTATTAATATATATTATAAAATAAATTAATACGCCATCAAGGAATTTTTAAAGTTTAATTTTTTTTTCTGAACTACGTATTACTACTACCTGTTGAGGTCATGCGCCTATGTACTAATTACACAAATGGGTTAGGGATTATGAAGGCTTAATTTTTATAGGAGGTGCACCCGCATTTGCATGAAGGGAGAATGGAAAACCATTTAGGGAAAACCACCCTCGGTGCACCCGACTGGTATCGAAACCTGATCTCCTCGTCTTCGGCAGTTTAGTCCAACACGAGAGTAGCGCGTTAGACCACATGGCCACCGAAGCGGGTGCTTTAATTAATATTTGTGAGTTTGCTATTAGAGTATTTAGTTCATTTAAAATCTGACAAAGAAGAATTATCTAATCGTGAGGGGTAATACACAGTACACAAACATCGTATTATCTGTATGTATGAGAATCGCGAGGAATTATGTTTCTGCAGGTGTGGAAACATTGATCCTAGGTGTGTGTTGGCAGTCGTGTGTGTAAACAAATCATTCGCCTCGCATGTTGTGATTGTGTCACGTTCAAAGTAGTTCATTAAGTGACTGGGTAATCACCAGGACAAAGTGCGCTGATTTTTAGACGCTCACAGTAATCGGCACCCAGTGCACACGACCAAATTTTCACTTGAATTAGTTAAGAGACAGTCACTCGTATTTTGACATGGAGGTTTATGTTTTATGTATATAATTTTATTAATTTATTTTAGTGTGGCTATGTACACACGTCATAAAGAAAGGTTGATGTTAAAAATTTAGTTGGAGCACAAAGGGGTGGGTGGGTCATAAATCAAATGATATGTGCCGCAACCGCAATACATCCCCTTTTTAAAAATCCTGTGTCACCACTGGACACTAACATGGTTGGTTATACTTTTAAGATGCTTGATTTGGAAATTAAAATTGAGGGTTTATTTTAGAACAATTGCATTGATAATGTTTTTCTATTAGTTATTTTCTATGCCCTTTTCAAGAAAATGGCAGCACAGTTACTCTAATTTACCTCTTTATCTTGTTCTACCTTAATTTAAGTCACTAAATATATGCTCGAGGTAGATGTATTCCTAAGAATAAAAATGCGTTTTGGTAAATATATGTAGACAAATCACTAAGCGTTATAGCAAATTAACTAACGAAACTTACTAACTTCAAAAGAGAGTACATAATTTGTATGAATTTTATAAATCGTGTAACATTCTGTAAATGCACAAGGAACATGTTTGTTGTCATGTAACTTTCATTGGTTCAGTTTGAAGTGTTATTTTTCTCTGGTATTTTTTTATGCCTGCTCGTTGCTCATGGAATTCTTATTGAGCACGTGTAACCGTAGTTTTCCACACACGTGCACATTAGATCTTAGGTCTATTTTATATTAGAATCACAGGCATAAAAATTATGTTTGATTTATTAGAATGGGATGACACTCGATTATCCATAAACACAGATGGAAATAAGAGGTTTTCAAAACGTGGCAGCTTTAAAGTTTAAAATTTGGATATGTGTGTGCGCCGTGAGCCTTAGCTACAGAGGGGTTGCAGACCAGTGAGAAGTGCCATTAGAAGAGCCCTTTTCCTTGTATATAATCAGACAAGAAGGCTTCTAGAATCTTCCAATTTCATAAGACCTCACCATGATTTCGTCAGCTTTTGAAAAACCGAGAAAGAGAGAAAAACAGTCGCTAAAAATACCTGAGAGTGTCTTGTTTTTCATAAATACTTGGAAGAGGGATGGGAACCTGTTAACAAAGCTAGGATTTTAAGACGGCGACACAGAGTCATGTCAACAACATGAAAAATAAAAGATAAAATGACCACTCAGGTTTGCTAAACTAGTAGAGAAGATTTTATATCACAAATGGATTCATTGAGTTTAATATCATAAAATTGTTCATTAACCTGAAATACATAAAAGGTGGGATCTTTGATTTGGAATAATATTACAAAAGGAACATCTATATCATTACAAGTTATCCAAAGACCCACGACTTTTATAAACTTACTCACCGCATATATGTCAAATAAAAACGAAAACTTTTATATTTTTACTATACAAATTTGTATGGAGGAAGCGGGTGATACTCATTTTACAATTTATCCATTTGTGATATCCGTAACTTAAACTAACTATTAGCCTGTATAGGTAAACAATTCACCTGGAAAGAGAATGGAGTTTCACTATCCTAATGTACTATACTTACACAGTCAAAATTATATTTTTCTTAAAAAAAATACATTTGACCACCCGATTCTTTTCATGCTTATAAATATAGTGAACAACGCATATCTGTTAGATAGTTATTTTTTTTAATTCGAATTGAAAAAATTATTTCAAAAAAGGTTTGCGACGACTGCAACCTGTAACTCAAAAAGCAAAATCAACTTGATACTCTCAAAACGTCTTGGTGCATCTGCAGCCGAAAGGCAAGCAGCAAATTAAAGACCCACTATGATCTTTCTCTTTAATTGCAGTCAAATTACCAACTACTAATTAATATTTAAATATTCTAAGACAGTTGTAAATACAGGTACTTAATAATTTTAACAAATGACAGTTCTTAAGTTAGGTTGATCTAAATTTTAGATGGTGTTAGTAATAATAGGTTTTGTTAAGAAACTACAAGATCGCCCTTGAGTTACAAAAATCCCGCTTTTACCAAGATAATGACAGGGTTTAAGAAACCGGATGTTTTCGTGATAAACGATGTAGTGGGCGTATGAAAACATCACATGACAAATCAACCAACGTGATAACAGAATTTAACCGAGGTCCACATAGCAATACAACCAGGATGACCTTATAATAAGTTCAGGCCTCATAGAGAGAATCCTAAATTTGGGTGGTACTCCTGAAAATGCAATTAATTTATTTTACTAAGACGTTCACATGAAATATTTCAATTTAATGAATAGTTGTCGCAGAAGCTCTTTTGGCAGTAATATTATTTAACGATGTAGTAAGCTTGGGACCATTGTGAGGTTGGAGTACATCTGCATCCTCTAAAGTAGGAGCCCCCAAAACTTTCTTTTTACCAATGGAGCCCTCGCACCATAAAAAAGTATATGCTAGAGCTCTCATAACATTTTTTACACTAATATCATGAGCATTCAATAAAGACAATTAAATCTTACAAGTATAAAGGTATAAAAACAAATGGAAAACATCACATGTTATGGTTGTACCTTTGTCAAATGTCCTTTATTCAGATTTGAAAAATTTGCCAATCCTAACTACTGATGCTGTTTTAGAGTGTATGAAACAAATAAAGAATTTTCTAAAATTACCTCTCGAGATCTAAGATAAATATGGTGGAGCCCCCCATGGCTCCAAGAAGCACAGTTTGAAAAACACTGCTCTAACAGAGCGAAGGCAACACTTAAATTATTGTATGGTAGAATTTTGGTAAAAATATACTTTTAGAAAAAACTATTTATTATTTTTTCATGGTCAACTTTGACAGCGTTTTACTATATTATTATTGTTCTTTTATAGGTATTGATAATGTTGATGAAATATTACTCCTGAAGATCACATGACTTGATCTATGAATTGGTGAAAGTATGTATAGTAACTTTTCTAGTTGTCAAATAAGTTTCTTAATACAAACATTAGACTGTGACTATCCAAACGAAAGGAGCTGGGAAGGTCATGGTTTGATGCTCTTTGTGAAGCACAACATATGGCTGGACCTGTGTTAATGGATTAAAATGTTAACTCAGATTATTAAAAAAACTACAGAAATACCATTTAACAACTTATTTAAAACAATATTGAACTTTCGCCTATTTCGATGTGAATGCTTGAAATTGGTTATAAAATTGGAATGTTTTATTTATGCGTGTATTATAATTATATTTTTATACTATGAAAGTAGAACGTATATCATAATGGCATAAAAATATTATTTACTTGAAAAAGTTCAAGGATAATGAAAGGATGATCAAATTTCGCATGTAAAATAATGAACAGAACATTTGGCCTCTATTGTATAAATAAATGGTATATAAAGGATGAAAAGCATATTAAAAATTTAAAAAATAATGTTCTAAGCAAAATATTTAATAAAATGATTCTTCAGATTTTGCATTCCTTTGACTAACTTTACAAATTTAAAATGTCTAATATTTGTTGTAGCGTTTAGGGCACATTTGTCCAGGTATTAACTTTATTTCCAATGAATAATGTATAGGCACTTTAGCAGAACTATTTAAGCACTTAAACGTACAATTTAATTAAATTACGCAAGGTCGTTTGAATATTCAATAACCCATTAATATCATATTACATTTTTAATTTCCTCCAGAAGAGATTAGTACACATTCTGCGAAAATATTAATAAATATGGCTACTGGTTGGACTCAAAACCCAACCTCTTAAGTAAAAGCTAGGCGTGAGTACCATTCACCTAGTCCTGCTTGTTCCAGATGTGTTAAGGGCCTAACAAAACATATAAAAATTAACGTTATAAGATGATGTCTAGTTTTTCCATAAACATGTTTTTATTTATGTAAAAATGTAAAATATCACAAATCATGTTTGTCTCAGTATAAAAAATAAATATTTTTACTCAAAAATTTGTTTCCAAGATGTTATAAATATTTGTTTCAGTCAATTTCTTGTGTCGGTAAATTTCAAATAATATGTTTTGGTTTTGTATAGTCGGGATGGAAAGGGAGGGTGTGAGGGGTATGCTGTGACTTTATTTTGAAAGAGGGTGTAAATCTTTCAGCGCCGGGGATCATTCCACCCGACATGACGCCCTATTCACACTCACTACGATGTCCGCTAGGAAATTCTTAACGAAATGTTATCGTAACCGCTCTCTTTTGACTCGGAGCCAACAACGATTTGTTGGATGATGTGACCGGAGACTGTTTACCTTTTGAAACTTTAAAGATCGTGCTTGGGACAAAACTAATATATATATATATATATATATATATATATATATATATATATATGAATATATAATCACCCGTTTATTAGTGCCTTTCAATATTTGAGGCGACACGCATCGGATGTGGTTATAATCACGTTTTTTTTAAATCCTTCATGTTGAATGATTGTTTAAATATCATGTATATTACTATGAATTAATAAAACTCTGGTTTTTTTTAAAAAAGAAAAGAAAAGCACAATAAAGCTTGTGTTTTTAATTTTCTTGATGAGTTCGTGGTTCTGATCTTAAGAGCGGGAGAAATATGAGGTTTACAGAGCGTTGTTATTTTTAATATTATCACAAGGTTTCCGTTGCTAATAATCACTTATCTAACGACTACAGAAATAAGATAAATACTATATATAAAAAAATATGGCCATGATAGTAAAAAACCCATCCTATTTGTTTGTAGTTTGCTTGTCATTTGATTATATCAAAAAAATTCGGATTTTACCACTTATATAGGCCTGTAACTCATTTATCTTTTTTCGGATTGTGTACAAATATGCCATATATTATATGTATCTATATTTCACAAATATGCCAGAAAAACATACTATATGAGCTTGACACTTAATCCGTGTGCCCACCGGTATGTCCGATAAAAAGTAATGCACAACATTGTACACAGGTTAAAACAATAATTTTTTCATCGTATCTTTCCACCCATATGGGTTATCCGCATTTTTACATGAATAGGATAGGTATGAGGAAGTTAAAGTTAGGAGAAATATATCCGGGTTTGCGTATATAGTTATTGGGGAAACTGCCTAGGAGGGGAAACACTGTACACCCGACCAGGTTTCGAACCCCAACCTACCCGTCATCAGCAGTGCAGTCTATTTCTAAAGTGTCGCGTTGAAGAGAGTGTAAAGTTGTAGAATATTAGTCTAAGGGGATCCAGAATCCCTATCTACAATTTGTAAACGTAAAGGAAAATGGATGTGTTAAGATAGCTTGTAAGTCATGTGTCATGTGCTGCTATAATGTACGTGTTAATAAGGTGCAAGCTAAATAATGTGTAATAAATTAATGACATTCAAATCCTACACCTTAGCTGTGTCGGTAAGGTGTATACCTACTGAGTTTTGAGTCCCGGAGCGTATAACCCGAACGGGTAGTAAGACGCGGTGCTAAATAACAATAATAATTGAGTCCTGGGCTCGATTCCCGGCATATACAAATAATAATTTATCATTGGTGAACGGTGGATTCTCCTTTCTCAAAGATTAATTAATGACTTGGGGCTGGATGTTGTGTCTGTTCTTGTTCTAATCTCTTATAGGTCATATGAAATTATCAGTCGGTTCATAAATCCCACGTTAAATATCTCAAATAATTATACAAAATAAAATTAATAGCCTGATTACTTGGTCCTATGAGCTTAAGAATCATCCTCTCATATACTGGATTGCCGATGAAGGAGATATATGAGTTCAAACCCAGTCTGGTTGTATTTATAGTGGTTATATCTAAATGGTTCCTCACTCACCCTCCACGAGTATATTTAATCTATATTTTATCCTCCTAATCCCTTACCCATTAGTATAAATATGCAAGTGGGTTGAATTGATAGCAGTAAAATACGCTGAAAAAATAAAATAAAGAAGAATATTGTAAACATAAGCTTTTTATATGAAATTAAAATCAGAGATTAAAAATACAACTGTATAGTTTAATCTCACTTGAAAATCTTCATATCATGTTCCTCAACACTTTAAGAAGTTGTGTTGCATGCCCCAGTTTGTCTACTACCTCAATGGTGGGGTGTGAGGAACAAAACACCACGAGGTTCCCCGTGTGAGGTGCGAAGTGGTTGCGAGCCGCTTTTTCCTGGTCTCAGTTTATTTACATTGGCTCGTTTCCAAGCACCAGGAGTACACACGTATAGGAAGATCACAAAACACACTGACATGCCGACACTGTCGCACTACTGCTCTAACCAGAGCGAGACTGAGCTATCATAACATTCTCTCGTCTACTCTGACTATAGCGAGACTGAACTATAGTAACCTTCCCTCGTCTACTCTGACTATAGCGATATTAAAGTAACATTACATTATTGTTCTCCTACCTCTTCCGTTTCTCCAAGTGAATAATGGTGCAGTTGTTCAACCTTAGCTCCATCCTAATCGAAAATATTTGATATTTCAAGTAGTTCAACTTTCACTTGAGCTCACTAATAAACACATATAAAACTGATTAGGGGTAAACTGAGGCACTAAAGAAAATATATAATACTAGGTATTATGTTTTTGAATTTAATTAAATTAAAATATAAACATTTATGGCACTAAGTTATTTCTAATAAATTTATGAAATATTTTAATACTTCCTTTTGTACAAAAATATAGTAGCGTCAGATAAAAACGAGGTATACTTTGACTCTAAAATATGTAACAATGAATATAGTTTCACCAGTTTATGAAGTTAAGCCTGCATTTCAATTTATTATCTTCTTAAATGTTGGTGAACGTCACCTTTTCACTGTTAACCTGTTGCGAGAACATGCGTGCTATGCGCAAGTGTTCGAAGTTTACTAATTATTGCGACCGCAGGTCGGATACAGCTGACGTGTGGTGGATGTATATCACGTAGCTTCCAGTCAACCAGAGCCACCTAATAACCAAGCTACGAAGAACAGTTCTAGGGTGGACTAATAAAACACATTTGTGAAGAAATCTATGTAACTAGTGGATCATTACAGCGATGGCTACATTTTAATAGCTAAATATTTACTTGTTAAAGTCAAAGTCTATCAGATTTTCATAGGTTTGGCTTTTGGTTTTAAATATCAAGCAAAATTTATATTTTCCCCTTTACACCACGACGAAAACATTAAAATGACCCCTTTTCCAGCTCTTTATATATTTATTGTGTAATGCCACTTACGTGAGAATTGAGCTATTATTTTAAAACAAAGATAAAATATTTTATTTACTAATCTAAAACCCTACACAAATGAGATTTTCCACAGTAATGTAAACAAAAATGATTGTACAGATAAGACACTACGCACACAGAAGAAAAACTGGGAATTCGCTGGGAAAACTGAATTTTCGTTGGGAGCTATTATTTTGGTTGACATTTTAGACCCTTAACCTTAAAATGAATGACCATTGGTCAAAATAAGTTCAACCGTTTACTCGTAATTCCAACTTCCGGAAATGGGCCTATCAAATTATGTATATTACTAGTGGATCGTTGAAGAGATGGGTGCAAATAATAGCACTAAGATGTATTCTAAACTTTTGATTGTGAAAAGTTATGTACAATTAGTGCTCACTTGACTTTCCAGTCAAAGGTTTACTCGTCAAAGGCTATCAACTTTACATAGATATTTAGTTTTCGATATTTAATTTAAATCAAAACTTTATTAGTGCCCTTCACGCCACGATGGTAACTTTAAAACTTTCCTCCTCTAAGCTCTCTAGCTATTCGTTGCACCAAACCACTCAAGTGAGAATTGAGCTGTTATTCTTGACCAAACTGAAATATTCTATTTACCGATATACAATGAATTTATATACAAATCATTGTTTTATGGTGATGTAAGCAAATAATTATTTTACAGATGATCGACACTGCCCACACAGAAGCAAAAGATGGAAAATTCGCTACGAAAATTGGGTTTAAGTTATAGGCACTATTTTTGCCAACATCACGGACCCCTAGCCATTAAAATGAATGTCCGTTGGTCAAAATTGCTTAAACAGTTTTCCCGTTATTTAATTGATCTAAGTTATATATATATATAATATATTATAATATAACTATAATTAATAACGGGAAAATGTTAAGCATTTTGACACGACTTATTTTAATAATATATAATATAAAAGTATAAGATCTAGAAGGAGAAATAGAGTGAGACATTGATAAAATGTGAGAATGAGAGTGTCAGTGTACAATTTGTATGATAGTGTGTGAGTGAATGTGAGATTGAGATTGTTAGTGTTAGAGTGTGAGTGTGAGAGAGTTATTGTGAGAAAGTGAGTGTTAGTGAGTTATAGGGAGAGAGAGTGTATAAAAGACAATGTATTTGAAACAAAGTGTGTGTGAGACAGTGTGGGTTTAAGAGAGTTTGTGAGAAAAATTATATGTGAGAATAATGGTGTGTAAGAAAGAGAGTGTGTGAGAGAGTGCATGTGAGAAAGAATGTGTGAGAAAGGTCTTGTGTGAGATAAATAGTGTGTAAGAAAAATAGTAGTGTGTGTGAGAAAGTGTGTTATAGGAGTAGAGAGGGTGCGAGAAAGATTGTGTGATAGAAAAAGATTGCGAAAAAGAGATATTCTGTGTGATAGAATAGGTGTGTGGAAGAGAGAATGTGTGTGTGTGAGAAAGAGAGAAGTTTAGTCTGTGGTAGAGATAGAGAGAGAGTGAGAAGATAGCTGAGGTACACAAAACATTACTTTATAATACTTTCCACTCAAAATAAAGTATTAGCATGGACACATAATTGAACTTATTTGTTTTGAAATATTATTTGAAAAATAAACACTAAAACTTATACTTAGATCGTAAAATATATGGGATACGTAACATATTACTTTGTAATACTAGCAACACATACACACTCAAAATTAATTGGTAGTTAGGACATCTAATTAAACACTTTGGTATTGTGGTATTATTTAAAAACACCAAAACCCATATTTAAACAAATAAATGGGTATCTAAAAACATTTCAAGAAAATTTAATCAATTTTTGAAGATATAATGCATACCCAAACGTATTTAAACATAACTGTATCGATTTTAATGTACAATTCATGCGCGATACAATATTCCAATAAAAATAGATGTGTCTCCAGTCTAGGCTATTAATTCCTTCAATCAAAGAATATATGTAAAAGATGTGCTAGGACCAGCTATTATAATGGTAATTTTGTGGTCAGAGGTATTTATTAAGAAATAAATAAGAAGTATCAATGCAAATAAATATTTTTAGCCTACCTACCTACCTACCTACATACATCTAACATACATACAGTGGACTTACCACTTCTATGGTTTTACATGACGGCTAGCAGAAGCTAGCAGATGGTATCAGTAACGCCAACATTGTCTAAAAGTAACTTTTATCACCATATTTGCAAATAATTATTATTTACTAATTACTACTATTATTATTACTAAAAATATTATCAATCACTTTTAACAATACTTCCCCAAAGATTACAGTATAATTTTACTTTCCATAATCAAATTTAAGAAAAAAAGTCTAGTAATTTCATTTTAGTTTTTCTTTTAACTCTTATGGTAATTACAGGTTAAATAGAGCGTGAAATTTTACATTTAATGGTATTATATACAGTTATTAATATTTTTATAACTGCCCACTCATATCTTTAACATAAATAAATGGTTTGTGATAATAAATAGGTAAAAACATTCAAAATGTTTGTGAAATAATATAAAGTTTAAATCTTGTAAACAACTAGTATTAATACCTATGCCGCCTAACAGGCAACGGTCCTCTTTTCTCTACATCATCAACCGGCAGCTTCAATCCAGTGGCCAAATTTGTTTTCAGCATATAAAGTCACTTTTAACGTTCTCTTGCTTTTAATAATTAATTTTAATTAAACAGCAAAAGAAAACGTCAATATTAAGCAACTAACGAAACGGTTAATTTCATAACCAAAATCTAACCATTTTAAAATACATTATAACAGTGAATTATCTTATAAAATACAGTTAATAAAACCACGTGCGTGAGTCAACAAGTTGAAGAACGAAATATTTTATAGTTGAGTACTATTGATTTGTATTTAGGCGTGTCTATGCTACCCGTTAATAATTTATTACAAATTTGAATAATACAGTGTCTTTTTTAATATTAATTCGGCTACTAAGTAATCTGAGTGTTCTTTCGTGAATATTATTTCGGTGTATGAGCGTGTTATCCTCGGATAATAAACAGGTTTTTAGTGATCTTTGAATAATTATTTATCTGATATAACCTTAAAGCGTTTGATAAAATAAAATGGCGAGTGTTTCTCAGTGAACGATTACATTATTCGGAAATTTAAGTGTATCAAGACTATAAAATAAATCTTTTAACCGCAAGATAGTGTTGTGTTGCCCTCTAGGCTAAACCTCAAGTTTTAGAATTTTTATAGTAGGCCTATTCCAAAAAAATCTGTGAAGTGTAATAAAAATTACTTGCAAGTATTTCATAAGTGTTGATTAAATAAATACCAGACTAAGACTTCAAGTTATAAGTTATTGTATTTTTATTAGAGGCTTTGTTACAACTGTTTAAGAGGAGTGAATCTAAAATAGATTTTTGTTAATTCTATATTGTGTCATGCACAGCGACGTTGGTAAGTTTGTTTGTTTATTAATGGTATTTTACAAAATCATGAATATAACAGTAATTTTATCATAGATTTTCGTACAACTTAAGTCTCAAGTTTTCTTCATGGTTCCTTAATTTCATTTTACGTTGTCCATGATTATGGTATTTATATACCGAAACATGTCGGAAGAATATAAATCAGCATCATTCTAATGGCTGATTATCACAAGGCGTAATGGGATTGAAACCAAACGGGTACTAAGACGCGACGCAGAGGAGAAAAAGGAATATTTCATTATTATTGGCACCACGTCTTAATACCCGTTCGGGTTATACGCACTTACGCTAATGTGTAATGGCAAGGTGATTGTGAGATGAAAAGGAGGAACTACAGTTTAACATGGGATCCGGACCATGGTGGAGGCCTGGCATTCCACAAACTCACAAGTTGTGATTAATACATGTCTTATCAGAGGTGAAGGAAGGGTTTGGCAATCAGATAAATTTGTGCCGGGACCTAGGAATGAACCCCGGGCCCCAGCACAGAAGTCTGACACTTTAACCCTAGACTACCAGGTCGCCAATATGTTGTAATACTGTTAAAAAGGTTTATGACTGTTTTTTTCTTCTATGTGTATATTTAGTGTACATTCAGATTTTTCCCATGTATAATGTTGTTATTAATACTAATATTTTAAAAAAATTGGATTTTTTTTATTAAAAATTATTTATTCATTACAATAAAAACTAACATGGGATTTAATGATAATTTTTATTTTAAATTTATTTTCTTGAAAAAATTAATAATTAATACTAGGCCATCAACATATCAAGGTCAACAATACATAGAAAATTAATAAAAGTCATATAGGCTTGTCGTATAGACCTAAAATTTGACTGTCAGAAGTGACAGCTGCTAAACACATGTTTTTGCAGATCATATGGTTTGGCGTAGGGATACATAATTTGGTCTAGTAACTTTCCAGAGCTGTCAGCTATCAGCTGTTAACTGTCAGTCAGCACCAAAGAAGTCGTGTGAAAGGTAATACATACATACATACATACATACATACATACATACATACATACATACATACATACATACATACATACATACATACATACATACATACATACATACATACATACATACATACATACATACATACATACATACATACATACATACATACATACATACATACATACATACATACATACATACATACATACACACCACACATACATACATACATACATACATACATACATACATACATACATACATACATACATACATACATACATACATACATACATACATACATACATACATATATACATACATGCATACGTACATACATACGTACCTACGTACATGCGTACATACATACATGCTTACATGCGTGCATTCGTACATACATGCATACACACACAAATGCATACATACATACATACATACATACATTCATACGTACATACATGCATACATACATACATACATACATACATACATACATACATACATACATACATACATACATACATACACACATACATACATTCATACATACAAACATACATACATACATACATACATACATACATACATACATACATACATACATACATACATACATACATACATACATACATACATACATACATACATACATACATACATACATACATACATACATACATGAAACTGTGTATATAATTCAAAACAAAATATACGTACTTAATCCATCCTCACTAACTTTCTCCACACTTCCTTATCCTTGATTACTCCCTTCGCTTCAACAACAACATCTATACATCAAGTCATATGTGCTCTTTTATTCTTAAAACTCTTAATCTTTCTCTTTTTCACACGTTAATTTATAACATCTAGCCACGTCTTAAATGGCATACCCCTTCCTTTTGATTCAAACAATTTAAATTCTTATATTTGCTTCATCACTCGATACATAATCATACTCTCAACATGCTCAAACCAAAGTAAGGCACTTCTTTCACATTGCTCTATTGTATTCCTTTTCAAACCACACTCCTTCAGTACCCATTCATTACTGACTTTATCCCTACGAGTTTTTCCAGATACATTTATTAGATAGCTCATTCCAACTGCATTCACCTTGATCTTGTGTGTTTCCTAAGAAACTCACGCTTCACATACATAAAACAATATTGGCGTTAACAAACTTTTATATGCTGCCACATTTGCCTCTTTCAATACTTCATTCTTTGCAATATTCCACATACATCCAACTAATCTCAGAGATGCATTCTCCTGTCTGTCGATTTCACCATTCATCCTAACATTTCTCCAAAATATTCTGCATAAATACACAAAAGCATACACTTGTTTTAGCAATTTTTCATTTATACTACGTTAACAATCATTACCTATCCATCCTTATTAAAAGTTACCACCTAAATTTTGATACATTTATACAAAGATCCGTTCTGCCTGTCACCACATTCAAACGATTTAATGCATTCTGCAAGTCACTTTCATTCTCAGACATTATTATGGCATCATCTGAATATAGCAGCACTCTCACACTCACATTGTCCATTTGTACGCCAACCTCTTCCTTACCAGCATCTTTCATACACTTATTCATGAATACATTAAACAACCATCTGGACATAACACAACCTTGTCTAGCACTTTGATAAATGTCAAACCACTCGCTCAAAGTCCCATCCTCCCTAACGCACTAATTCTTCCATCATACACCACCTCAATTGCATTTATTAACCATGCCTCTTCACCATACTCTCTCAAAACACTCCATAGCATACTCCTATTCACCCGATAGTACACATCCTCCAAATTAACGAATACACAATACACTTTCTTCCTAACTGACATACAGTTCTCAATAACGTATTGCAATGCAAATATCTGGTCCATTCAACCTAAACCTGGCATGAAACCACATTGAACACACTAAATCTTGTCCGCAGATTTTTTAATTAAAACTCTCCCAAAAACTTTGGCCAGAATACTCAACAAACTAAATTACCTATAGGCTAATTCCTACATTCACTCTTACTGCCTTTGCCTTTGTATTAAGGAACAGTGACAACATTCTTACAGTCATTAGGAACGTTCGAAATCCCAGCACGCACCTTGAACAACTCACATTTTTGCCATAAATTTTATATTTGCTGAACATTACAACTTAAGTAAGAGTTGAATTATCATTTTTAACCAAAGAGAAATATTTTTAACAGAATAAGTTATTATATTCAATCGTAATTATAATAATAGAATTCAATGTAAAGAATAATTATAAATATGGGATAGAAAATATGTTTTAAATGGTAATGAGTCTAAGATAAATTGAGAATTTATGATAAAAATGCTGTCCTTAATATCTAAGAGGATATAAATATTAACAAAATTAGTCAAAATCACAATATAACGAATTAATTATAATATTAAAAGTGATGTAAAAGCAATATTTTGAATGTAGGTTAAAAAAATGCTGTAAAAGATATTAATCTTAGATCAGATGACAATTTTAACGTTAAGCTACTGTCCTTCACAATGTCTAAAAGGATATTAGCATATTAAAAATGTGAGTCTAATTCTCATATAATACAAAGATAAACATATTAAAATACATGTAATAATAACACATGAGTCAAGTAAAGTTGAATACATTATAATGAAAAAATGACAAAGTGATAAAGTTAAGATAGACAGTTGTCAAATGGGAGAGAATAAGAATTAAATAAATGTGAATTGAAAAATTGAATTCTAATTTTATCTTGAAATTGAAATTCCCTTGTTCCTTGTGATGCTGAACATACAATTCAACATCAACATCAATTTTAAGATAAGAATAGAATTCAATTTTTCAATTCACATTTATTTAATTCTTATTCTCTCCCATTTGACAACTGTCTATCTTAACTTTATAACTTTGTCATTTTTTCATTATAATGTATTCAACTTTACTTGACTCATGTGTTATTATTACATGTATTTTAATATGTTTATCTTTGTATTATATGTGAATTAGACTCACATTTTTAATGTGTTAATATCCTTTTAGACATTGTGAAGGACAGTAGTTTAACGTTAAAATTGTAATCTGATCTAAGGTTAATATCTTTTACAACATTTTTTCTATCCTACATTCAAATTATTGCTTTTAAATCACTTTTAATATTATAATCAATTCGTTATATTGTGATTTTGACTAATTTTGTTAATATTTATATCCTCTTATTTATTAAGGACAGCATTTTTATCTTAAATTCTCAATTGATCTTTGACTTAGTAGCATTTAAAACATATTTTCTATCCACATTTATAATTATTCTTTACAATAAATTCTATTATTATAATTACGATTAAATATTGTTTCCTTACTACAACTTATTATGTTTTTCAAAAATTATTATATTCAGCCAAGGAGAAGTATTTTATATACAGGTATAAAACCTTCTGCAAATCAGGGTTTCCATTGTGATGTAAACAAATAATGAAACGCAGCACATTCTTTGGGAAAATAAGATTTTCTTTGAAAACTATTATTTTTTCCCAACATACTGAACGATTAACCTTTAAATGAGAAATCGTTTGTAAAAATCTGTGAAGCCATTTCCTCGTAATTTTTATTGCTGGAAACAGGCCTATTAAATTACATAAGATAAATGTCTGAGAGGTTGAAAAAGTAATGTAGGCCTAATAGTGAACAATTTTGTTACAAAGATTATAATGGCTCTTGACCTTTTATATGTCTCAGAACTGAAACAATGTGGATTTTACAAATATGTATTTTTGTATCAGAGGCTAGCGCTTATACCATGCTATGGATTTAGTTCAAATTTGATATTTAAAGGTCATTTGATTTCATCTCGAGACCAGATAGTGATTTTAATTATAACTCTAGACTAAGCATAGCTTACTACACACTAAATTTTTAAAATTTGAAATTCATCCAAAATTTCTCAAATGTTCTTGTTAAAAATCGATATCTGGGGAATGTTTTGAAATATTTAATTAATCCTATGAATTGGATTTTTTAAATACGTCTTTGTTTAGGAGTAGTTTATCTGACGAATTAATTATTTTTATATTGGTGTCTCCAAAAATTGTTATAAAGGTCTGGTTCAAAATGAGCCCTTGTGAAGTATTTCACGTTATAGATGAGACTGTGTACTTTTCTTTCTTAGAAAAATTAATTCAATTACAGTTCACACCAAAAAAATATCTAAAAATTTCTAATTATGGCCTAAAATAAATTAATGAGAAAGTAGATAAGATTTTGTCTCACAATTTACTTTATTACGTTATTAACGACATAATATCAGGGTTAGGAATGAGGAGGAGATTAAAAAACAAAGGGATGGATACCATATGAAAAGTACAAGAGAAAAGAAAAGAAAGTCACTTTACACACATTTCCCAGGACAATAACTTCATATATCAAACCTTAAAGAAACCCAACAATTAATTATACATTATATATAATATGACATACCTTTTTAACCATAGTCTAAAGTTAAATAGAAAGGTATCATGATTGTCTAACAAATGGAAGCACTAACTAAATTTGAGATAAAATTTGTTTTTTATCCTGAACCCTTCATATGGGAGACCCCGTCCTAGTCTGAGATTCAAACCCCAACCTTCCCACTACCAGTAATCCAGTAGATTGCGAGTTTGATGCTTTAGGCCATGCAACTACAGGATACGGCTAAAATTTCTATTTATAAAACGATTAGACTGTCCTTCATTAAGGTCTAACTCGACACCTCTTGTTTGACTGCACCGTTAACGGGACGGTCCGGCACGTTTGTGTCTGACTGTACCCTCGTGCTCTATTAAGGTCAAAGTCATGAGAGAGGTGAAGGCGTAAGGGGGAGAATGTTGACCATAAAGAGCTGTAAGCCTCAATCGGAATTTTCTTTTCATCTCGCGTAGTCTGTGTCCACAGAGTTCTTTTAACTCTCCCCTTGTTCGTTGTTGGGATACCTTCCCCACCAAGCTCCTTGTCTCGTCTTTCAAACCTTGGGTCAGAATAAAGTCACACTCACTAGTTTGATCATTTTAAAGAAACAAGGAGATGAACTTACATCATTTCTTTTTAACCTAAAATTTGAAATTAATGTGTTATTAGGGTAATGCAAGCTAGAACGGAAGGCTTGACAATAAACGGTACAACGCAGATATTAGGACACACATATGATTTAGATTGTTTGGGTAATATTAGGGAAGCTGTAGCAAGAAACACGGATATTTATTAAAAAACAGCAGAGAAATAGATTTTTGATTGAATATTGATAAAACCAGGAATTTTATCACAATTATCACAGAGAGAACAAAGATTGAAGACGATAATTTATAGATTATTGTAAACAACATATTATTTGGTAAAGTTAATGAGCTCAAATATTTAGGAGAAATTTTAAGAATAAATAACGATATAACAGTGGAAATTATATGATAGTAGTAAAGTCGGGAGTACAGCTCTGTCAGTGTGCTGTTAACATTTTGCCTGGTGTGAATAAACAAAACATTAGTTTTACCGGTGGTTCTTTTTTATTATAAAACATGGTGTTTTACTTTACACGATGAGAAGAAATATGGGGCGTTTAAAATGAAATTTGGTCCAAAAAAGATACAGATAATAAAGAGTGTAAAAGGTTGCATAATTTTGAGTTACATACCCTGTACTCCTGGCCAGATACTGTTAAGTTAATCATTTTACAATTTACGGTGCGCAGGACATGCAGCGCGAATGGAAGGAACTAAAACAGCGTTCATGGACGTGACTGGCAAATCTAGTAGGAAGACTTAATCATATATGGGAGAATAACATTAGAATGAATCTGAAAGAAAAAGGGTGTAATACTTGGGTGAGTGCGACGATGAACTTTTTAGTTCTTAATACCATAAAGTAAGTAAGTAAGCTTTTATAAGGCTCTTTTCCCCTGGTGCATTTCAGGCCTACTGAACTTAGGGGGAATCGAACCTTTTGCCGCTGACCATTACTAAGTAAACCCACTACCAACTAAGCTCAAGTATTCGTACTAAAATAAACACGAATAGACAGGATAGCGCCTGCGAACACGGAGTATACTACATGTACTACACAAATGGTAGAGGGTTGGCAAACATTCAACTAGAGGGCGAAGATCTAATCGCACTAGCACTGAACCATTCGATATATCTTTTATATATTTTATTATAATTAGTTTTTTGGCCAAACAAACTTTAAATACTTCTAAGCGTTTTATGTGTAAAGTTTTAAACATTTTGAAAATATCTTGTATAATAATTATGGGAAGCCAAACATTTAAGATATTATGGTTATCGAGAGTTCTGTGATTTTCCGACACTACATTTCTCTGTTATAATTACTACAGTAGCTATTTAGACAACACAATTAACAATCAGATATTTACAAAATTTACTTAATACATTTCATCATTTAAAAATTCACTAATATATCATTATGATTTTGGGGACAAAGTATAGAAATATTATTGGTTATATGGTGGTCCAGGGGTAAGGTGTCACATTTCTATGCTAGGGTCCGGGGTTAAATCCTCGGTCCCGGCACAGATTTATCTGATTACCAAATCCTTCCTTCACCTCTGGCAAGACGTGTATTATTCACAACTTGTGAATGTGTGGAATGCCAGGCCTCCACCGTGGTTCAGATTCCACGTTAAACTGTAGGTCCTACATTTCATCTCACAATCATCCTACCATTACACATTAGCGTAAGTGCGTATAAACCGAACGGGTAGTAAGACGTGGTGCCAATAATAATAATTAAATATTACTTTTTCTCCTCTGCGTCGCGTCTTTGTACCCGTTTGGTTTATATCGACGACCGTGTTTATATGAATACATTAAACAAGAAAGTAACACATTATACCGTGTGATCACTGATGCGGGCTGAATTTTTTTTTACTCAAAACAAATTATCTCTTATAAAACCTTAATTGTTTTAATTTTGAAATAGTACTTAAATTTATTATATACTAACAGAATTACCCGGCGTTTCCTCGGGTAACCGCACGATGAATTGCGTGGTTTCCCTGAGCAATGCTTTTCTTTGCTTCAAACAGTCATAAATATTTCTTCCGAACCATTTTTAAATGAATGTTAAAAATATAATAAAAAAATTGAAATACAGCTTCGAGGCACACTTTTGTGCACAGAGGCTAGTAATCTTAAAATTTCAGCTCTATACTTGTAGTAGATATAGTGTAATGATCATGAAAGTCAGACAAATAAACATTTAATTTTATTAATATAGAATATACTTATTTTAAATCATACCAACATACTGGTGTAACAACTAACGTACTCTAAGGTAGTATTGAAAAATAGCAAGTTTACCTTGCTTGATTCTAGAATGGTGTAGCTTGTAAGATAGGACCATAGTGTAATCAGTCAAAGTAAGACTGCTATAAGGCAGAGTCCTCGTGGTGTAAATTTAGTTGTTTTTTTCGTCAGTTAAGTGCATATAGCAAAGTTTACTCCAAAAACCAAAAATACTTCATGGCGTGAGCCCACAAGCGGACTATACCGACCGAACAGCCGCCTCCGTTAAAGATGATAGTGCTAACATTTGTGGATATAAGGTATCATCTGGTCAGCACAATGAATCCTCCAGCAGTTAATCTCAGCTCCATAGACCGGAGCTGCTACTTGTTTATTCAAGTAGATCCCCATTTATCCTCACAAGACTGAGTTTTAGCTCGTTCCAGACCAACAAACAAATTACGGAAACGCTGAAACCCGGGACCTCTGGTTCTGTAATCAGAAATCTGACCACTAGAACACAGAGGTGGTAATATCAAAGCTGGCAATGAAATAAAATATATACTAGTATTCATCTCTAAATGATATATCCATTATATAGTTTAGTATAATATAGCACGATTTTTTGCGAGATAGAAATTAATATTGAACCAAATCACCAAATAATTTCATTTAGGGAATACCATACCGACTAAAAAAAAAAAAATCAATACGTGACCAGTGAATAGTAATGAAAACTCTCCCGTAAATTAAAAAATCAGAACATATATCTTGTGCATAAGGTTTGTTTGAAAACCAACATATATTTCTGTTTTGATTTATTACACTCCACACTATAAAATGTTACTCATCCCCTACTTATTTTCCACTGTAAATCAAATATCAACGTATATAAATTTATAAATACGTTTGAATCTCAACAGAAATAAATCTTAAATTGGGTTCAAAGGTTTGTGTCCAGGAAAGAGAGAGAGAGAAAGAGAAAAAAAGAGAAAAAAATCTTTGAGGTTTGTGATGCGATGGAAAACGTTGTCTCATTGGGATGGTTTTAATAATTATTGCGACACATTAATTTCATATGAAACGATGTGCACGAGCCCATGTGTGCATGTGTGTGAGTTGTCAACAGGCGAACTGTGTGTTTCTCGTTAAATCTGTTATTTATTCCCCTCAATATCTGACAAACACCAGCGATACATTTTCATGACGAGCCAATGCTGTGATGAAAGAATAAAGGGCATAATCTACCTCGTGATTTTGGTCATTTGGTGAAAACACGGCCCTTTTTTTTTATGGACCTTTCGAAAGTTACTATTAATCTAGATTTTGATTTATTTATTATATTTTACCACTATTTTTTCATCACTCGTCCAAACTATCTGCATATTTGCACTGATAGATTGGGGATGATAAAGGTAAAATTCATGGGAAATGAACCAACCCTTCATCTATCCTAAGGTATCAAGTTTATCTCACATTATGTCGTTATGATATAGCTCAGGGGTCGACAACCGGTCGATCCTAAGACAATTTTCAGCCAATCGCGTAGTTAAACTACATCGTTATTTAAAGTAGATATTTAAGTCTTATAGCAAATAGATCAATCACTTTAAAATTGGCTCTGTTCTGTGTGGCCAAAATTACCTTGATCCACCAGAATCGGCATGTTATAAGAAATTTAAATAGTTTAAGGTGGGGGTGTAGGAAAGTGGGTTTGCTTTTTTACAGCACAACTTTTTTCCAATATAAATAAAATATATATTCATTAGAAACATATAATTTGAATTTTCTTCACTTGGTGAGCTCAACAATTTTTGAATATCTGTGAAGGGAATCCTGAAATTTAATAGCAACTTTTTCTCTTCAATTAACTAGTTTATCATCTAATGCCGGTATGCTCTTTTTTTTAGCACCGCGTTTTACTACACGCTTAGGCTATACGCTACCTTTATGATAGTGACGTATATTCAACAACTGTTAATATTACTATGTGAAGAAAACTACATTATATGTTTCTATTAAAGTAATATTTTATTTATTTTGGCCAAAAAATGTTTTGCTGTAAAAACATTAAAAACACTGCTCTTAACTCGCGGCCTCTACATCCTCTACTTAATATGTAAATGTACATTTTATTTACTAAACTATATTTCTTCCTAAAAGGATGGAGACATATTTATTTGAATAAATATTGAATTTAAATAATAATATAAGATGTGTAGACAATAAAAAACAAGTAGGAGTGTAGAAATGACGAATTATTGTGGAACCTTTGATAAGTTTATAAGTTATTATTATTAGCACCGCGTCTTACTACCCGTTCGGGTTATACGCACTTACGCTAATGTGTAATGGTAGGGTGATTGTGAGATGAAATGAAGGACCTACAGTTTAACGTGGAATCCGAACCACGGTGGAGGCCTGGCATTCCCCACATGTTTATAAGTTCATTGGGGCCGAAAATGTTGCCTACCCCTTGACTATAGCTTATAATTTAAGGTCATAGTGTTATCCATCAAGGTAAACAGAGGGTTAATGTGTTTGTGGGTAAGGAGGGTTGGATATTATTTAGGAAAAACCACCTCAGTACACCCAGCTGGGAATCTAACTCCAATCTTATCGTTATAGATAAATCTAGCATATGACGTGACTGACGCCTTTTTACTCCTAACATTGGTGTGGGTTTCGAGTTTAGTACCTCGCAATTTGGGTGGGAGCATCATTGTGGAAAATACCAGCTATCAGTGTGTCAAAAGTGAACCTTTTCTAAGAGAGTATATTTAGATTAAGATAAAAAATACACCTTTTTTTTATAGTTACAGGCTTTACTAAAATCATTTTAATTAATTTATCCGTCAAGTTATGTTATTTGAAGCTGTCACTTTTGATAGATAATATCAATACGTATAAAACAATATTGATAAATTGTGCGTTTCATTAAGGAGGAAACAACGTTAGTGGACAGTATACTAATTAAGTTTAGCTAAACTCTTTCGATTAAAGATTTGCCGTCAATGAGGGCTGCATTACATGGTTCAAGCTAGGGAAGGGAAAAAGGGATTATTTCAGTGACACATCTAAAACTTGCACTGTTTCTTACTGAAAGAAGTTTACTTTAAGGAGTGTGAAGCCCGGTCCATCAAAATAAAACTATCCTTAGGATACTTTTGCGTGCCTATTTTTGTATAAAAACACTAGACGAACTCGACTCTGTGATAACTACACACCACACCACAATTTCATACACACCAGATATAATTGACCTTTCCTTATCACCCCTTACAAACCTAAAAAAATGTCAAGAAACTCCTAAGCGAAATATATAATAATAATAATAATAATAATAAAATACAGCTTCAAAGAACTGAACACATATAGTAAAATAACATCAAAGCTGACAGCAAAAGATATGTTTGTATTTTATTAAAGTTACTTCTTACCACAATTCTACTATAGCTATTACGTGGATGTGGAGGATTAATCAGCATTAACAAGTTTATTGGTTTGTTTCTTGGCAAACAACTTTTACTCCCCATGGGCCGGAACGTCGTAAATACAAATAATCTCTTCACTGATAAATCATTTGTGGAATCACCACTAAACGAAATCTCTAAATAGCATTCTTGGCAATGTGTATACATACCGTGGATAGTTAAAAAATATAGTCCAATTTTAATATGAACAACCTTCTGACAGACAGAAAAGTTACTAGGTCTGCTTTCACCTATTACTACGTCAGCTGTCACTTTTGATATATTTGTTATGTTATGATTTGTTATCATTGTTTATAAAAAGTTGGGCTGTTATTTGTGTCTTCCTACCGAAATCTGGCTATATCTAACCTCAATCAACTTAATTTTTGTACTTTGAAACCTGAAAAGTGAATTTAACTTTATGTGACTTTACTTGATTTAGCTAATTTTTAAAACAAGCCGTGATGTGGGCAGGTAATTATCATACCTAGCTTTTATCTTGGAGGCAGATGCTTGATTTCAACCATCTTAATCGAGGAGGAATTTTTTTCCAATCCTTCCTCCGTCCCCCCATCACTCTAAACGATATCTTACGAAGCTACTTAAGATATACTATTATATCGTATATTTTGGTTGGATGTTTTAAGTCACAGATAGCTCGTACTAATACTGAAGTAAACTAAAATTATTTTTCCTCTTATTTGGGTAGGTATACATAGGCATATTGCACCCACCCAAATTTTGATTGAGGTGTAAATAACATCGTTTGTATTCAGCCAAGATTTAAGATAAAATTATTACCTCTAAACTTAGGTCGAAGTATTTTATATAAGTTGTATATTTGTGTAAATTTATTGTAAACGTAAAGCATCCTTTAAATATCTTCCATAGTCAGCAATTGTTCAAATTTTGGTGGGTAAAGGCTCTCCTTGTTTTACGAATCTTCATCAAACACACATACAATTTCAGCAACAATATCACTCTTGTTTCTCCCCCAAAACCCATAAGATTTCCTGCACCTATATCTGTGAACCGATTATTACCAACAAATATTTACCGTTCTTTGTGAAATCCAAATATGTTGGAGTCATGTAAATCAACTTAAAACTCAATGTGATAGGAGTGCATAATATTATTTGTTTTTTATATAGGTAGTGAAGATATTACAGGTTTCACTCCTCAATTTATTAAAATCTTAGGGTAACGAGGAGTTTGGGATTCGAATAGCAGCCGGTTGAACTGAGGTGGATTTTAATAAATGGCTTCCCACTAATTTAACTTTCAAATACCTAATATATTGGTGTAAATATCCAGATATCTCGGACAAGACGTGAGTTACGAAATGGCTCTGGTGTTAAACGTATTTGTATGGAGTAGAAGAGAAAGTAGGTTCATATTTTAACAGTTTTTATAACAAAATACCTTTCGCTATTGTTTGGTAGACACTTTTAGATTAACTTTTTACGCAATATGAATCTCAAAAGTCTCTGTCATGGGTATCTGTAATTTGATCAGTACTTTTTCTACATTCAAAAAAGCTTATTTTTCAATTACACTATGTTCATGAGAGATATTCAAGAACTTTGTATATCACAATATATTTATTATTAATAATAATAATTATCGTGTCTAACTACCTGTTCAGGTGATACGCATTATTATAATAATTACTCTAACGGGGTAGGGACAAGGAAGGAAGCATTTTAGAGGTTATATACCTACATTTGCGTGGAAGGAGAGTGGGAAAGCATTGAGGGAAAATTACCCTAAGTAGATCTGACCGAAAGTCAAAACTTGATGTCTCCATCATTGGCAGGCCAGTATTAACATGAGAGTGACGCCTTAGACCATGAGGCCAACAAAGTGGGTAAGTTATAATATTAAATAGATCTTACGACACAATCATAAATACTTTCTCTTATAATATTATATTATAATTTGTGACACATTTTCAAAAATAAGTTATCAGTAAGCTACTTGCATCAAATTAAAATAAAATTTGTACTAAACCCTATAGTCAAATATGAATCTAGAACAATATTTCGATAACAACTTTTTTATTAATTAAAAATCTATCAAACAGTTTAGGTTGTAACCACAATAATCGACAGACAAGGGAACAAACAGCATTGTAAGGTCCACCTTTTTTGGGGGGTTAGGGGGAGCACATACAACGTAAAGATCTATCATAAAATTGTGTTTAAAAATTGTCACGATCATAAGACTTTCTCTATATGATAAAGTAAAAAAGAAAGAAGAATGATGGCGGTACGATTTAATCTTTTCACGTGACAAGGTATCTAACATAAGGATATATCGGTGTGCAATGTAGCGGATAGATCGTACGGAGAGCGAATGATGGGTCGCGACGCTAAACATCGCAGCATCAGACGCTGCGCCGCGCACGAGGAGGAGATAGCTAAGCGCGCGCTCTCTCGCGGATCAATATAAGGGCGCTGGTGCTCTGGCGGCACTTCCGGTTCCGGCGCGCGTTGTGGGTGGAAAAGAGGGGAGGAGAGAAGAAGGTAGAGAAAGGTGCTCAGTTCTGGGCTCTTATCTAGGCGTTCACGAGTCCCTCCTTCTCTCCCCTCAATCCCCCCTTCCCGACCCCAATCCCATTGGGGTCCACATGATAGAAAGCCTGCCAGGACGTCGTTTACCACACACAATAAGAACCTCCTCCCCCCATTATTTTTTTTCATAAGGCAAAAGGTTTTTCGAAGTAAAGATTGAACGAGAAGAAGAAGAAATAAAAAGTATAAAACCGTTTACAGAGATGCGTCTTGTAGCTTGGAGCGGGCACCTTTATGGACTGCTGTTTTTATTTCGATCCATTGCTTTCATTTAAGAAGTCTATACACCACTGTCAAGTCAAATAACCCCTTTTATTTTTCTTACAAAGCTTACCTGAGTTACAACGTATCAACATGTGGCCTTGTAGATAAAATATCTTCGGGTGAATAAATTATTATAGTATGGTTTCAAACAGTTCATGAGCCTAGGTTAAAACAAATTGTATTTATGATAGAAGATAGCGAGGCATATTATGTAAAGACACGCTCATGTAATGAATTACTCTTGTGATTAAACTATTAAGGAAATCGTTATTAATTGCTGAAATTAACTTAAATACTTATCAAACAATTTTTTCAATGTTTCCTCTTTTATTTTTAATCCATATATTTAAAACGGGAAGAGACTCCTTTCAAAAATGACTCCCGGATGGGGTTCTACCAAACATATTTTAAATTTTTTTGATGTACTACTAAGTTAAACTACTAAGTTTATGCAAAGAAGATGGCCACACAGACATACATGGGAACATCTAGATTGGTAAAATCTACTTTTTTTTTGTTTGGACACATAAAATACGTAAAGATTCGTCATAATCGCTAGGTCGAAAATCTTCACAATTACGGTACTTTATTTTTATATGATAAAATAAAAACTTGTTATAAAATTTACGTATTTCGCACTTAACTAATAATATTCATAAATTTGACTATAGCAAATCTAGTATGGATTATCTTTGACCGCGAAATAGGATTAGTTGATCCGACCTCACCGTCACTGAAAAACCAAACCAGATAGATTGGTGCCTCAAATCATGGGTATACACCGATGTGGCTGAGATAATTATAAAACGCATTGAAGAAATATATTTGAAAAATTATATTGGGTTTTAATTATTATTATTTTTTCAAGTCATGTGGTCAGCGTAAAGCGAATACAATATATAACTTATTTTTAAAATTATTTTAGCACCACGTCCTACTATCTGTTTAGGCTATACACCTTTACTCTAATGTACTAAGGATTAGGAATTTCAATTTAGAAGATGTACCCGCATTTGCATAGAGGGAGAGTGGGAAATCATTTTAGAATAAAAAAGCCTCTGTGTACCCAACCGGTATTAACCCTAATTTCCCCACCATCGGCAGTCTAGTTTATCATGAGAGTAGCACATTAGACCCGTGGTATTCACCCTGGGGTATGCGTACCTCAGGGGTACATTAAGACATTTAGGGGTACGTGAAATTTTAAAACATATACACAAATGTATATATTTCTCATTTAAAACTTATTGTTAAAACAATTATTTTGGTTGTAATCTATTTTATGTATTATATATAAATATATATATAATTTATGTAATATTTATAGCTTGTATTATGCACAGTAACAACAACTTTGGAAGGTACATAGTTTAAGAGAAATTATATCTTAGTTAGGGTTCGGCCAGACTGACAAGCGCGCGACTGAGTGACTGCATGTCCTAACTGGCAAGCGAGCGAGCGAGCGCGTGATTAGCAGATAGCTCTCTATAGTTGTTGAGGCGGCAAAGGTTCGAATCTTGGATCGAAGAACTGAGGATAGTCTTCGACAAGTGATTTATTGTTGTGGTTTTCCCATCCTCTCTTCGTGCTAATGGTGATTCTTATTTGTAAAGGCTGACTTTGATTATAATATTCATATGTTTTAACAAATCAGTTTTACATATATATCTGTATATAATTTATGGCCCTGTCAATTAAATTAGGCCGTTTGTCGCAAGTGTGCTAAACATATCAATAATTTAAAAAAAAGTCAAATATCACGTCAAATTGAGAAGTTTCCCTAGAACTCAATGGACCAACATAAAATAATATTCCCCAACGCCTGTAAACTAGACTGTCCCGGCTAGAACGCACGTGCTTGGAAAATAGAACCAGTTCTATCTTTCAAGCGCGCTCGCTCGCTCGCTCTAGTCTGGCAACCTCTCATTACAACCAATGTGTTCTATTTTATGTTTTAGTTGCTTGCTCGCACAGTCTGGCCGTACCCTTACACGAAAAACAAAAGTTGAATACCACTGCCTTAGATCATGCAGCCACCGAAGTGGGTAGTTATTTATTAATTTCTCAAAAATGGAGCCTCACTACAGATAAATATTCATTTTACTGTTAAAAAAAATGAAGTATTTTAATTTTGTGGTTTATATATTAGCGTGTGCTTCTTTGTGAAACACCTCCATATCAATTTGGATTTAGTACAGTAAACCATGTTTCAGCTCACATGCGTGACTATTTCTAAATGGAAATATTGCATGTCAGGCTCTTTTATTAGAAATTATTAAATATTGTTCACTAACTTTATAAAATGAAGGTCATGAACGAATCAACATGATGGATCGTTGGGCACAATCAATCCATTTCTAATTAAGTTTTTTTATTAGTGAGGTTCATGTTTGACACCAGTTACAGTTTTTATTTAGATAATCATTTTAATTTTCACGCGGTATCGGGCGTAAGCCTCCTAATAGAACAATTAACCGGTAATGGGAAGGTCGGGGCTTGAATATCAGATGGATGCACTAGGGGGAGGTTTCCTTCACGTGACTTATTACTGCCCTGGTGGGTTTCCTCTAAAACAAACCTTTTCATACTTAACCCTCAGGTGAAGTCGTTGATAACTTCGGTATTGTTTTGTTTGTTTTTAATGAAAATGTTCGGGTTAGCCGCATATTTAAACTAATGAAGCAGTTATGAAATAATAATAAATAATAATAATAATAATATAATATAAATATTTAGCACCACGTCTTACTACCCTTCGGGTTATACGTTTTAAGTACTAATTACGCTAATGGATTAGGAATTGGGAAGGTTGAATTAGAGGAAGTGAACCCACATTTGCGTGGATGGAGAGTGGAAAAACATTTAGGAAAAACCACCCCCAGTTCACCCGACCGAGATTCGAACCTCGATCTCCCCGTCCTCAGCAGTTATGAAGATGGCATAGTTTAAAGATGAGTGTTGAACCGGAACCAGAAACGAAATAAAGATTTTTTTTAAGGAACCAGAACAGGAACCTAAAATAAATTGCTTATGAAACAGAACCGGAATTGGAATCGATATATATTTTTAGGTTTAAAAAGGTTCATATTGGTTATTAAAAACTCTAAATTTTTATCATTCTTTTTATAATAGCATTTTATGCCCTTCTTATTTTGACTTAATTTTATTTTGAAATACTCGATATTTTCCCCTTTGGAGAATTTTTCTGTCAAGCTATGATGTATTTTAAAGAACAGGAACCTTATTTAGAACTGAAAAGAACGGGAAATTTCATTTTTCTCTAACCGGAACCAGTACTGGAAGCTTACAAGATTTGCTCGTAGAGTTGGAACAAGAACCGGAACCGATAAATCTTTCGGCTCGACTCCCTGATTTACAGGAAAACTGTGTAATCACATTCGGGACAGTTGCAAGTAGGGTGTTGGGGAGTCAAGCACTCCCCCTATTACAACTAATTTGGTTTTATATATTTAAAACTAATACAAAATTGGTTAGTTGAAAACTGGTTTCAAACACATCCATTTTCTGCAGGAGGATTTTTTTTATTTTCTAAAACTAAGGCTTACGCGCATGATTCTCTTACATTATTTTGGTATGGGCTTACTTATGTTTGTAGTTTTGTTTGAAACTGTAACAAAATTAATGTCTGACAGCATGACTTATAAACCAAATTAAATCCAGAACAGATGCAACATTTATCCCTGACTGCTAATTCTTCACTGTGAAAGGGGAAACCCACATTTCACCAATGATACATTTTCGGCCATACCAGGAGTCGAACCTGGGACCATTAACTTAGTAAAGTGATACACTACATATTGAGCTAAGGTGTCCGACTAATAGGTATTATTAGTAGGCTCTACATAAGTGACAACTGCAGATCACATGACTTGATGTATGAATACGTGAAAGTAGATCTAGTAACTTTTCTGTCAGATAATATGTCCAATCGTAGTAAAATTGGGGCTTATGTCACAATAACTGTCAAGCACAGTTTAATGTGGATAATTGAAATAAAAACTGGAACACGTGGTATCTTTCATAAAATCTAAAAGAAAATTTTGATTTTTTTTTTCTATTTTCTTTGTGAATTAAGTAGGCTTACCCTAGACTCTCACGTGTCTCACACGCTATTTGTAGTTGCGTGCAACTCTAGTGGAAAATAAGCATTACATGGCTCATATCTCCCGAGATCATGGGTCGAAACCTTCAATCTTTCTCCAGGTGACATTGGCGCATTTCTTTAAGTTCCTCACAAATTTTCATAATATTAGAGAGGACTAGTGGTTGGTAACTGGTACGCAAGGAATAAAAAGTTTTCAAATAAAAACCATGGCTAATACAGCAGCTTATTTTGAGGTGATGGGAACTGTATCGGTATTCACCCAAAAAGAGGAGGAAAATATAATCTTTGATAAGCCATTTGGATCAGTCCCCATAGTCTAGGTAGGATTAGAGGTAGGCACTATATTTCACACACGCACACGTATAATATGTATAACATAATAAAATAAAATATTATAAAAAAATGAACGCAAAAACCTTATTCTCTCTTTCTCTCTCTCTCACACACACACACACACACACAAACACACACATAAATATATATATATAGTGTCTCTCTCTCTCTCTCTCTCTCTCTCTCTCTTATATATATATATATATATATATATATATGTGTGTGTGTGTGTGTGTGTGTGTGTGTGTGTAAATAGCTTTAAAGAGAGAGAGAGAGTGCAATGGTACCAGGGCAGAACAAAAAGTACTTGCGCTGATTTTTGTATTACTTTCTCTCGGCCCCTTGGAGAAAAAAAGTGATGTGATTAGTAAATGAACTCCGCAAGGACTTTCTCTCTCTATTGTTTGAAAATGCGGATATTTACTCAAAACTCGTAATATATGTTAAACGAAATAATATACACTAGCAAATCCAATAAATAAATCCATAAATTGCACTATATTTATGTAAAACTTTTTTTTTTTAGTAACGGTTTTAAATTTTATAATTTTGTTTTTAAAGAATTAATATCCTCATTTGTATGTTTGGACCGATAAAAAAAATCAATGTTGGGTTAACAAGGGTCAACACTTTGTATGAAAATTTCAACTTCTGGTTAAAATTTTCGACATTTTATTAGGTGTTGTAAATCTTCATGCAATCGCATTGCTACTCAATTCCTCATTTATAAATTTTGAACAATAAAAAATGTAAATATTGACTATTGAGTCAAAAATGGAAATAGATCATTGTTGTACAAAACTTTTTCCTAAGAGGTTTAAGGAAAAACAACATAAACTTTTAGAGACTTACTTATATGTAATTACTCTATGGTATTGGAGAGTTATTGCGTTAAAAATTAAGTAGTAACTCTTTACAACTAAAGCTCACCAAATTGTAATAATATATTCGCCAATATCTCAGAAACTGTTGGATTTATAAAAATATATTTCATATAAATTTTTTTATTTTTAATATTACTACAATTTTGAAATTATAAGTAATTTGTATCTCAAATAGTTGCGAAGATACGGAAGTTTATGCTTGTGTAAAGTAACCTAAAATTCATTTTCATGGTAAAATGAAAATAGCCAGTTTATTTATAATTTTAATCAACACCTGGATACGAATTTTAATCAAAATTGTTAGAGTCGATTTTGAAAAAATAGGTTTTTTCTCTTTTAGCCCTTTCTTTAACTACTATTAATTTTAAGTTTAAACAGACACACAGACAGACGTCATTGTAAAGTCCACTTTTTAAGGTTTGGGGGGGTCTTGAGATGTCGACATCCATCAACATTTCAGGTTAGATTTTCTTTTGCGGTCACAATACTTTTACCTTTTGTGTTCGAAAAGTTAAAAAATATATACATTTACGTATAGCTTGAAAGTTATTGGTTTTATAAAAATATGCATTTTGTAAAATATTTGTATTATAAAGAGACTTACATATTTGTAACGATAAGTAATTTCATATCTCAAATAGTTTAGGAAATATTATAAAAAATATAATTTACGCATCAGACCGAAGCCCTAAAGTCATTTTGCTGAAATATTGAGAGAAGCAATTTTGTTTGGAATATTTATAAATTATTAGAAATGAAATTTAATCAAAATCGTAAGAGTCAATATTGAGAAAATCTACTTTTTCTCTTTTTGCCCTTAAGTAAACTACTCTTAATTTTATGGTTAGATATCCAATTCCATAAACCCCACGCCGGGCAACCCTATGAAAATCCTAGATATCAAGTTTTAGCCCAATCCGTAAAATAGCTTAGGCTCTAGTTGGAGGTACAGACAGACAGACGGAAAGTAAAAACAACTTTTTTGGATTCGGGGTGTCATGAAACGTCATCAAAATCTTGAGTTCAATTTTTTTGACGATCACAATACTTTCTATACCTGTAATATAGCGAGAAAGTAAAAATAAAAAATTGAACTGAAGATTTTGATAAATGTCAACGTTCCATAACACCCTCAAACCGAAAGATTGTTTTCGCGATGTCGTTTGTCTGTGTGTCTGTATCTCGGCCTAGAGCTGAAACCATTTTACCTATCAGGATAAACTTAGATATCTAGGATTTTAATAAGCTTCCCACGAGAAGTTTTTGGAACTATTTTGTCTAAAAAGAAGAGAAACTCAATGAATTAAAAATAGGTTCTAACGATTTTGATAAAAATTTCATATTTAGGCACTTTTTAATACCATAAAACCAATGGAAGTTCTTGTTTTTCCATAAACATGATCTTAAGTGTACTATACTCGTACATATGGTGGTGTTCAAATATTACGTAAGCACATTTTTGGCCATGTTTAACACCTTTCCCTTTGTAAGAAAAAATAAGCAAATGCCTGACATCCTCCCTTCTTGCTTACGTAAGAGTTGTCAGGTCTTTTTTAATTTGCTCACATGAATAACCATTCATTTTTTCATGCAATTTTGATTATAGCCTGAACAGGTAGTAAGATGCAATGATTAAAAAAAAAATTCATGCAATTTATAAATTGCTGGTGATTATTAACATAGAGGTGTAAATTAATATTGCGAACTAATTGACAATAATTAATACTGGTATACAATTAATTTAAATTTATTGTGAACAGATAAGATTAAAACAAGTTTTAAGATTATAAAAGCTTAAAATTTTAATTTACTGTTAATTTAAGTTACAAAAAAATATTATTATTGAATACATGAATATTATATTTATAAAAAACAGCCTAAGGCCTAAACTCCATTTAATCCGATGACCAAGGTCCTTGAATCCACGTCTCAACACTTTCAATTATTATGTTGCTTTTTTTTTGGGGGGGGGGGGCAGGTAATTCAAGATTTGACTTACTTTAATAGGCTTCTCCACTTTTCCTCGTTTAGCCACTAAGCATCTTCATTGCTGCCCGCAGTCCAAGCGACTTGCGATGCACCCTCCCTCAATTTTGTCTGTCTTTCTCTGTCTTACGTAAGCATTGTTCTTACCCCCCTCCTCCCTTGTCAGCAAAAATAAACAAAGCTTGAACCCCCTCCCTCCCTTATGGTTCTTACGTAATACTTGAACGTCCCCTATGCGGAAATTTCTAATTTTAATAATTTCTTCGCAGCTGTTTCAGATACGAAATAGCCCCTCATTGTAAAGTGTTAGTACTAGTAAAAATATAAACCTTTTATTTGAAATACGCCTTTATAAAATCAATAGTTACTGAGCTTCAACCAAATATATGTATATATTTTTATAGAGCTCTTTGAAAACAGAAATTGTTTGTTACGGTATGCTCTTTGGTGAACAGAGATGTTTCTAATTTCTCAGTGTTTTTGTAACAGTGTAGACCTATATTATTTCATTTATTTTCTTAAGTGGGGTGTTTCTGCAATAATGTATATTATTTCGTTTCACAAAATGCTACGAGCTTTTAATATTACGCAACACTCGCTTCGGTGGCCGCGTGGTCTAACCCGATACTCTAGCAGTAGAAAAGACTGCCGATGACGGGTAGACCGAGGCTCAAATCTCTATCGGGTGTATTGAGGTTTTTTTTTTTCAAAATGTTTTCCACTCTGCTTCCAGATAAATGCGGGTACACTTTCTCCAAATATAACCTTTCTAATCCCTAAAACTACTAGCGTAATTAGTACCAAGTGTATAACCCGAACGGGTAGTAAGACGCGGTGCTAAAAAATAAAAAAAGCATCAGCCACCTTTACACCGGAAAAGAGAAAGCTATGTTTGTCACTGCGATGATACTACAACAAAGTTTAGTTTTCTATATTTTTGTTAGACGCAAAACCCTTCGATCTACCCTTGTATATAATTATATAAAGTATATATTTGCAATATGAATCACGCAAAGGTGCTTTTCTTTGCTCCAAGTCATACTAATCAAACAGGATACACGCATTTAATCACACTAATAGGTTGAGAGTGAGGGAGTCATAATTTATAGGAAGTGTGCCCGCATTTGAGGGAAAATAAAGTGTTTTCTTACATCGCGTCTTACTACCCATTCGGGTTATACACTTATGGACTAATTACGCCGATAGCTAAGAGACGAGTAAGTTTGAATTTAGAGGACGTGAACCTACATTTGCGTGGAGAGAGTGGGAAATCATTTGGGAAAACCATCCTCAGTACCCGACCGGGATAGAACCACGATATTACCATAATCGGCAGTCTAGTCTATTGCGAGAGTAGCACCTTAGACCATGCGGCCACCAAGTGGGTGATAGCTTAGTAAAAAAAAATCCTTAGTTCATTCGGTTGATCTTAAAGCCCCATTCTCCTCGTCATTGGCAAACCATACTAGATGAGCTTGACGTTTAATCCACGGGCCCACCGTTGTGGGCTACAAAGGCTATAAACGACAAACCCCAAATTAACGTGGATAGGATAGAAAATACTTAGTGAGAACTACACGTGGCGAATATCTCATCGGTTTACCGTCGGGTTTTTAACCCCGCCCGCTCTGTCGGGTACAGTACATTATCCTTGCGGTCTGAATCTGGTTCTTTCGTTGTAGTGTCACTCTGCGTGTTTTGATTCTCCGTGCATGTAACCAACCACCACGTATTATATAATATCTGAGCCAGACATGTCAATTGATGTTGTGAGATAATAGAATTGTTCGCGCTACTGGATGTGTCGGTAATGACTGCATCAGTAATTCCTCTCATTCCGCGAATAAACGTCGTAGTTGAGACGCTGCTGGTAATGAGACGTCGCTTACCCTGTTAACTGTGCTATGGTTTAGAAATCAAAGGCAAGCTCAGTGGCGCAACACCCAGGCCCACAGGGCCTGCATTGTGGCATGGGCCCCATGAAAGGGAACTTTAAATTACTATAAATTTGGTGAAAATAATTAATTATAATCCAATAACTTACGTCCTGATTATTGACAATTTAGATAGTTGAATATGTTTATCATAAAGTGTTGTAAATTATAACAAATCTATGGCATTATTTCAATTATTTATTTCGGTTTTCATTAACGAAAATTTTGTTTTTATCTTTATGCGGTCAAAATGACTGACTGGTGACGTTCCCAAACCACAACCGGGGTTAAAACAGTCCTGATAATGTTTGATTACTAAATTAGTAATTATTTAATACTATTAATTATTTCTTATAACATTTATCAAGGTGTTAGATTACTTGGAAAAGGGCGTCCGAAAATAAATCTTTTTGGGGGAGGGGGGAAGCTTAATCTGTTACGTGCTTTCATTCGTGATCAAACGGGAATATTCGTCCACCTTGTACAGTCCTTATACTAAAACATATACCTTTTTTGAAAACAGTAGTGAATGTATCAGAAAGTCAAAAGGAAAAAAAGTCCTAAAAGATTGAAACACTAACACCCACTTCAGTAGTCGAAGGATCTAAGGCAGGGGCCTGTAACCTTTTTGAATATTATTTTTAATTTAAAAATTACACCTGGACACGGGAATCGAACCCGGGACCTTTGATTTAGAACGCCAATGCTATAACTACTGAGATATCCAGGAATCGTGCTGTGCTCAAGGTCATTCTTCACTCATATTGTAAGGCAGAGTCTGTGATGGGTGTGCTAAAATCATTAACTATGAGTGATTAATTAAGATCACGAGCTATTAGATAACGCAGACACCTTCGACTCGGGAGGACTTTATGCTTCCAATAGGGCAATGACACTAATTGAACGAACGCGTATATCATGATGGATTAAATATCCAAGCTATTATATTGTTAGTTAATGTTAGAGCAGCATCTATAAATATCCGGTCCTAACATATCTTTTTCAAAATGTTCTTTGATAAAGATAATCAATTTACAAGACTCAGGAGACATTTTTCTTGTTATTAGAATGTTGCTATGATTAATAATTCACTTTTAAATCAGCAAACTTGACCATAATACGAATTTAATAGGTTAAGAATGGTATTCAATTTACCATAAACGTTTTATTTCGTTTAGTTTTGCGCAGATATTATAAATTCAAAACTATACAATGAACTTCTATTAATTTAATTTGATAAGTCCATTTAATTAAATTAAGAAAAATACGCTAACAAAACGTTTACCTAAATTGCATCATTCGCTACCCAACCCCCTAGTTTATTTTAATAGTTATTTAAATTAGATAAATAACAAAACATTTTAAAGACATTCAAAATTAAGAATTACTAAGATTTTTCGAGTCTATAACATATTGTCGTGGGGGCAGAGGTGCTATCTGGTAAAATATAGCAAGAAGCATTGTATCACCCCATTCCAGCAACACCGACCAGGTAATAAATCCGGCGTTTACTTTACCCAGGTGTGTCATTAGTTGGGATTATCTAACCTCTGTCTTAGCAAGGCATATTATTCTCTGCTTGTCAGTTTTGTCTCTTCACTCAGTATAGTCAAAACAAGAAATTTCATAAAAATATATATTTCAAATCTATATTACCGATTATCAATTCAGACATATTATATGAGTATATTTAACAAGAAGAGTTAGGTTAAAAACATCAAATTAATTCTAAACAACGACATTATATACTATAAAATTAGATCAAATCAAATTATTGGGGTATAAAAGAACAGTATTTATAGCCTATATGATTAATAATGATTTAATTTTATCACTTTTAAACTAAATTTTGCTATACATTAAAAATTAATTTGCTTTAACATATTATAAATATTTCATTGTATAGACCTCCTATACATGTCTATTTATACTACATTTTAGCGCCATACATTAATTACGTTACCTTAACAATGGTACTTAAAAAGAATGAAATATCAAGTGTGATTCCTTAGAACACATGAACTGTATTTATGTGAAATTATAGAATCATTATTTATAGCTTGTAACTACACACTTGTTGAAATTGTGCTATACAATTTTTAATTGCCGAATGACCTATATTGGGCAAACTTTTTTAATGTGTGCTACCAAAAGGTGTAACTCAATAATTAGATACGCATACTCTCATATAATTTTAACAAGTAAAATTAAATCTCGTCAGATATGTTGACTACTAACTATATTATTACAACAAGTCGCACCACAAAACATTTTGACAAAAAAACCTCCGTTTTCTCATGGGACTTCCGAAAGGTTAATTGGTAATGTAAGCCATATAAATGTGGCCTTTCCCTTTCTCACTCTCTTTGAGCCCCCAGAAATTTCATAGCGACTGGGGGGCATAGGACTAGAGGAAGAGGCAGAGGGGATTATTATTTGACAATAACACTCATGTCGGGTCATCATTGCGTGGGTTGTACGCAGAAATTAACTAATTAGCATCGAAACTTCCTGCACACCAAACAGTCCAGTATTTGTGTGTGTGTGTGTGTGTGTGTGTGTGTGTGTGTGTGGTAGGGGTAAAGGGTGGGGGCTGCATCATAGAGAGAGGATGACAATAGGAGAGAAAGACAGACACATTACGATAAAAAGAAACATGTGTGAGACAAATACAAACCCAAAAATAGGTTGAGTAACATACATGCACATAACGCCAAATAAAGGTAAAGAAAGGAAGAAGAATATATAGGGAGAGAAACGCAAGATAAATGATTTATTAAAAGGATAACAAACCGGTAGAAAGAGAGACGGGTGATAAAAATTTAGGAAACAAATGGAATGCAAATAAAACAGTAGCATTAAGGGTAAAGAAAAACAACTGTAGAAGAAGCAATACTTATATACTACACACAATGAGAAAGAAATTGATGCTTAATGATTAATTTATGATGAAGGAACGAAGGGGAAATGACCGAATAAAAGTAAAGAGAAATATAAATCATTCGATGTTAACAGAACATCATGATAAAATATTCTGCTCTAAGGTCCGTTCATATTCACTTTGACGTTATACATTTTAAACGAACCCTTTTACTAAACAGGGCTTATATTCAGTTTGAATACTGCAGGAGTGTGGGAGGGAATTGGGAAATACAAGCCCACCCTCCCACCCCCTAAACATTAATATCGGTGTCAAAGGTGTCTACTTTGGGACAACCACTAATACTTTAGTTTAGATCAAAGCGGTTTCCGATCTAACTGTCTCGCACATGATTTAGTGTTACAGTCGACACTCTAATTTATAAAATGGATCAACTTAATTTCTGTTCTCTCCCCCCCCCCCCCCCAAAAAAAACGAGTCAAAAGCATTCTTATGCTATTAATTGTCAAGTATGAACTATTTACTGTCACACATGCTTGACATAATGGGATATTCTTTGAAGTGAACTGTTATTTTTTTATTTTGATAGTGTATTTTTACACTTATTTTATGTATCCTTTAACACAGGCACGGGCTCACTTCCAAACGAACGCATTATGGTTAATTTGTCCAGACTGAAGTTTCATAGTGCCTTTTAAATAAATTAACAGGTGCAGTAAATTATCTTATTCAGCTATTTACTTCAGCAAAACGTATCAATCACAAACATATTTACACACTTAGTTTCTTAACTAATTATATCAAATCTATTTACATTTTATTAACCACTTCACGAAGCAGCTGTGTATATTGGGTTCATGATATGAATCAACCATCCCCATTGTGTAGGGGTCAGTGTACCTGGCTATGAGTTTAGATGTCCCGGGTTCGATTCCTGTCTGGTACCTTGGGTATTCCTGAAAGTGGAATTACTCCAACAGTCACCATGGTTTGGTTAATTAAACTCATGTTAGGTTTAAGGTTTGTATGCAAGAATTTGACTAAGTGCATGTATAATGGACTCTAGAGTGGGTTTTCTGGTGTCATCATAGGTTAAAAGGTAGGCCGATAGTGTGCTCGGTACCACACTATCGGACCACTAATCATTCACTATACATTATTGACTACCCTAAAGGCCCGTTGACACGATATGTGTTGACTAATGCAAGTACATTAGTTTGGCTGCGTGCGCACAGCTTGCACCGTGTAAACAGACAAGCAAGCCACTAACATGCAAGTCTACTTGCAAATGAAAAAGTAGGTCACCTTCCAACTTTACTAATGCAAGTAGACAATCCAAAATGGCGGGAACTAAAAAATTGGTTGTGTGGGGGACACTTATTTGTGGAATGCTATGAAAAGAATGAGTTTTTGTGGAATTTTAAGCACCGGATTTATAAAGATAAGAATGTGAGGGATATTGCACTAGAGGGTATTGTAAAGTTATATCAGGCTTATATTTTCTCAGAAGTGACCAAAATAAAATGTTACGTAAATATTGCAAATATGCCTTGTGAGAGATATTATTTAAAATGGTAAACAAATGCTATAAATCATTTTATCAAACCAATATTTCCTAACAATCAACGTGGCATATGTAGTTTTATATGTACAATCACAAAATATAATAATATATTGTAATACCGTGATTAGTTCCGGCAACATAATATTCGTGTTATCGGAAAGTAAGGTATGAATGGCCGGTGGGTTTAACGCGAAATCACCGGCATGCTTTCCAATCTCCGTATTTGACACTTTAACCAATCTTTATAAGTTTTTATGAATAATGTTCAGCCCATACACTTCAAACACTTTGTAGCAATGTTTTGGAAACTTGAGTAGATATACAACATAATATTATTGTCTCATAGCAAGCCGGATAGTTTATATATATTTAAACCAATCTACAAATTAATTTATTGTATTATTATTTTAAAAGAATATTTTAGGACTAGCTTGCATTTAACAAGATATTTTATTATTAGTATACCAACATTTAAAATGGGGCTTAAAACCTGGGTTAGGCCTTTAAAAAAATGCCCAACCGAATTTGGTTGTATTGGGATTTATTGACCTTATTTGAGTTTAATTTTATTTACCATGTATGCTAAGTGTTTTAACAAATCAAGAAAAATAATATAATTAGTATTTGGGATCAACTGAAATATATTTTAATGTATTAAGGAATTAAGACATCGAGGACATACTAATCACTAACTTTTTTATTTTGTCAATATAAAACAATTTTCTTAAATAGGTTAACTAATTATGATAAATTGCATTTACTGAAAAATTGTAATTTATTTGGCTGCCCATCTTATTATAAATTCACTCTTCCTAACACATAAGCGTATTTAGTATATGCGTTTATGTAACCCGAGCGAGAAATGAAATGCAGTGTTAATAAACAATTCTTCAATAGAAAGACCCGTTAGCACCACTTCATTTTCAGCCATGTTTTTAGAAGCGATACCAATACAAGTGAAAAATGCATGTCAACATAGCTAGCATGTTAGTAAGCTAGTACTAGTAAACTTGCATTAGTCCACTAGCACCGTGTCAACGGGTCTCAAGTGTTTCGACTGGTTACACCCCTTCATAATCACTATCAACATCACTTCATCTCATAGGGACATGGAAAGAGACTCCAAGGAAAGGATGTACGATTAGAGTAGGCCTACTTTCGGACGTCCCCTGGGCAACGGTATATTAGTAGGGTCTACAGGTTAATCTTTCAACAAACTGGGCTACGAATCCTACGAGTGATGTAGCCCAGACTCACATTATTAATATATTACTAAGATTTGAATCGAATTGGTTGAGAAAATGAAAAAAGAAAAATCTTTCATTAAAATTATTCGCATACCTTACTTTTTTTTTATAAAGGTGCTTTATTCGTTCAGCTAGCGCTCTTCACAAATTTGAATCAATCTTTATTTGTCTTCACAACAAATTAAACATTTTTTTTAAATTTTTTTACCCCAATGAATGTGACCCATAGCGATGACCTAGCTGTCTATGGAGCCAGACTCGCATTGCACTTGGTTGCTATTAACGGAGAGGTAGGTATTCAAATTACATCAGTTTGCCACGAGATAAATTTCTTACATGGTTTCATCATCATCATCATCATCATCATCATCATCACATTATATAAAGCTCAAACTAAAGCGCCAAACTCGTCTTTAAAGTTTTGCTGGAGGTTCTAGTCCCGGTCAGTTGTATTATGAGCGATTTATATTAAATTATTTTTCGATCTTCCTTTATTCAAATGCGGTTACACTTTTTCCCAATTTTAATCTACCCATCCTTACCCATTAGTTGGGTTAAGCCTAATAAGACATTAGGGGAAAAAATTGTACTTTATAGAACTTTCACTCGAATGAGCGTGAAAGGAGAGAGGGAAACCCATCGCAATAAAATTTGGAAAAAACCCAGTTAACTCGGCAGTAATTCGAATCTCAACAAGCTAATCAACCCCATCGTATCAAGTTGGTAGTAGGCCTATATTAATTGTTAATTATTTTAGACCCTATTCTGTGGCTGCATGGTCTAAGCCACTACTCTTTAAATATACTTGACTACTGAAGACGGGACGATCGGAGTTCAATGCCGGTTGGGTGTACTGAAGGTAGTTTTTCCCTAAATAGTTTCCAACTCTCCCTCCACGCAAATTTGGATAATTTTCTCTAAATTCAACCTTACAAATCCCTAATATATAAGTGTAATTGGTGCATAGGCGTATAACCCGAACAGTTAGTAAGAAGCGATGTTAGAAAATATTTTAGGTAGGTATCAGCTTGATTCAATCTGGAGTCACTCTAACCGCAGATGTCATGCCACACTCCAAATTACTATAAGAGCCTTAAACAAATGTTTGCTGTCAACGTTAGACATTTTACTATAGGTCTAATATTAGTGTAATTTTATAAGTATTAAAATTGACAGCTGCAAAACCCATGAGTCATGACTTGACGTATGAATACGATAAAGTAAATCTGGTAGATTTTTAGCCGTGTTATTAAAATTGAACTCGATAATCGTGTAGATGAAACTTTATCCCTCTCTTTCCAGCAGTTATTTAACTATAGGCCTAGCTTGGCTTTATAAAGTACGGTATTTCCTTATTGTAGTAATTATTTTTCATTTTTGTACAAGAAATATTGAAAATTATCGCGGGAAGATGAACTATACCCTGATTTTGGTTGGAAGAACAGTAGAGAAAATTCAAACGTATTTCTTTGCGGCCAACATTGATAAAATTTTACTATATTATTTGTGTTACTCAATAGGTACTGATAATATCTATCAAAAGTGACGGCTGCAGATAAAATTACTTCATGTATGAATATATTAAAATTGTGTGTGTTTTTTTTTGTAATTTTAGTAACTAACTGCTACTGTTCTTCCTACCAAAATCCTTCTTTAGGTTGATTATGTTATGTTGTCTGTGGAATGCGCTAATTGTGTTAATAGAAAGTAAGGTTATGTGTGACAACTTACCCTGGGGCTTGTTTGCTTGTTAGTGAGGTGTGCAGGGGCACATCGAACATCGCTTCAACCCCCTCTCCAACCCAACCCTGGATCCAACACGTGTGGGAGTTATCGATTAGAGCGTGGCCTTCTTATTGGTGCCTTTATTGCAGCACACGACGGCCCAGCCAAGTACAGCCGCAGGCATAACAAGTACACTCTTGACACACGTCCTTCACTTGCTGAGACCTGTTTTGGTTCGCCATCCCCCCCACCATCAATGAGCCCTCATTCTACCTACAATTAGGTATATTCGCATATTAACACTTATGGGTTAGATATATCGTGGCGTATCGTAAAGTGATGCCAGGGTATGCAGAGCTGTTTTTTTTCAAGCACCTCAGATTTTTTTTTTTTACCTGTTCAGACTATACTTACGCATACATATTATACCTACGCTCATGATTTAGGGATGAGCAAGGCTGAATTTAAAGTAAGAGAGGGTGACCTGGTGTCTAGGAGTAAGGTGTCAGACTTCTGTGCTGGCGGCCGGGGTTCAATCCTAGGTCCCGGCACAGATTTATCTGATTACCATACCCTTCCTTCACCTCAGACAAGACATCTTGTGAATGTGGGGAATGCCAGGCCACCACCGTGGTTCGGATTCCACGTTAAATTGTAGGTCCTTCATTTCATCTCACAATAACCCTATCATTACACATTAGCGTAAGTGCGTATAACCCGAACGGGTAGTAAGACGCGGTGCTAATAATAATAAAGTAAGAGTACCCGCAGTTGCGAGGAGAGAGAGTCAAACCTCATTTTGAAAAAAACAAACAAAAAAAACACTCTCAGTACACCAGGCAAGGATTAGAAGACCGATATCCCTATTATCAGCAGTATAATCTAGTACTAGAGTGATGCCTTAGACCATGCGGCCACCGAAGCAGGCCAGAGATTATTAACACTTTACCTGTGATAATATGTTCTCCCCCCTTCGTCTCGCACCCCATTTAATCAATCACACGTTGGTTCTGCTCTTAATATAACTTGATTTTTTTTTACGAATGTACATTTGAAACAACTTTTAGAAAATACAAGCAAACTTTTTGCTGTCAACGTTTTTAATTTTTTTTATATTATTAGTGTTATTTTATAGTTATTGATATTATCTATCAAAAGTGACAGATACCTATCATATGACTTGAAGTATGAATACGTTAAAGTAGATCTAGTAAATTTTTCTTGCCCTCAGATACGTCCATTAATAATAAAATTGGGGTATACCTGTATTTCCGTTGGTACCCGACCAATGTGTGTTCTATCGAGTGGGGGTAGCGTATCACAGGTATAGAGTTTAAACACGTACCACTTAACCAGGCAACAACCCACAACGCACCATTTGGCTAGAGATGAGGAAGGTAGAATTTAGAGTTAGTATACCCGTATTTGCGGGAGTAGAAAGAAGGAAATCATTTGGATAAATTATTATCATTAGCACCGCGTCTTACTACCTGTTCGGGTTATACGCACTTACGCTAATGTGTAATGGTAGGGTGATTTTGAGATGAAATGGAGGACCTACAGTTTAACGTGGAATCCGAACCACCGTGGAGGTCTGGCATTCCCCACATTCACAAGATGTCTTGTCAAAGGTGAAGGAAGGGTTTGGTAATCAGATAAATTTGTGCCGGAACCGGGGATTGAACCCCAGCCGCCAGCACAGAAGTCTGACACCTTACCCCTAGACCACCAGGTCACCCATTTGGATAAAACCAAGAGGCGTCTTTTGGATCATTGCCAGGGTAGACAAGGCTTGGCTGGACTTTACTGCCCCTCTCCCCACTATCCAATGGATCAAACCAACACCAAATAAAATACGTATTTATTAGATTAAAAAGGTAAGTTTGTTAGAATAGTCCTGTCAAGCCTTGTTTGTTTCAGATAACACGCCACGAGCTACCGAAACCACCTCAGCGCATCCGGCTGGGATTAGAGTACCGATTTCTCAGTCACCAGCAAACCACACTAAAGGAGAATGATGCCTTTGTCCATGTACCCACCTGTGTGAACACGATTCTTATTTTAGAACTCTCATAATTTTCCTTCATTGAATAGTTTGTTCTTGGGAAATTGTGACAGTCAAGCTGAATTTAATGTCTTACTGTTCCGCTCTGGTGCCAGTTTTGATATCAGTAAATTAAACCAGCCAACGTAAGGGAACAGAAAGATAGAGGGTACATTTCAAAATAAATTCTTCCGGCCTACCAAGTTGTACTCCCCTAGACTAACTATGCGGCCAAATTTCATTTTCATCTAATCTGCTTTGCCAGTGACGGGGAGAGATCATGGTTCGAATTCCATTTGGGTATACTTTTTTTCCTAAATTGCTTTCTACACTTTTTCCACGCAAATGTTGGTACATCTCATCCAAATTATACCTTAATCAACACTAGCACATTAGCGTAATATTTTCATACGCGCATAGCCTAAAAGGGTAGTTAGAGTTGGTGTCAATTTTGTTTTTAACAGATCTCAATTAAACTTAGAACATACATACATATACAGCCTGGACTTTGGTCTTTCATTTCTTCTATAAGATCACCATTTTGTGTCATACGACCGAAAAGAGAGTTTTTACCCCAAATATACTCTATAAGGTCAAAACTATATCATTTAAATCAAAATAGCATAAGCTATGAATGAGTCAGCTAATTTATTTGGTGCCAATCGGTTCAGCCAGATCTTCAGTTAAGAATTAGAACCCTTTGAGGTTAATAAAATTAATGTCTAGGTTCCTTTGATTACAGTTATGTAAATTTGTAAAAAATATTAAAAGTTAAATATATAAAAATTAATTAAAATTGTTGACATAAAATATTTTATCATTTTAAATATACAAATCCTTTGCGTATTTTGTGTTAATGGCCCGTACATAGTGCATAACACTTTTAAGACCCAATGTTTTAGATAATTTTGTGTCGATGAGTTGAGTTTAAGACGACTGAGAACCAAAATAATAAACCGGAACTGAAACAATTTTGAAACCAATCTATCAATAGTGTAAAATAATTAAAATTATTATACATACTATATAAAAATGTTGATTGTAAGAAACTTTTAGAAAATACATTGTTTTTCGGTCAACAGTGATAACATCTCTACTTTAATATTAATGATATTTGTTAAGTATTGATATTATATATCAATAGGGATAGCTACAAATAAAATTAAGTGTGAACATGAGAAAATAAGTCTAGTAACATTTCTTTATGTTATATAAGGCTTTCCCTTAAAAATTGGGCTGTAATTATAAGCGACTGTCTTAAGATATTTATCAAGGAAACCGGAATAAAAATAGGTAAATATTCCCTCTTTTTCCCCTATATTATATATTTGTTAGTAGTACCCACATCGGTGTGCACGCGGACAAAAGTCAGGTTCTCATTGTCTAGTTTGCTGGGATGGGAAATTCGGGGTTCGTACCTCAGGTGGGTGTTCTGAAGGAGGTATATTCCTACGTTATTTGTCACTATTTCTCAAGTAAAATGTAGGTGCATTAACTCTAAATTATACCTTCCTAACCTTTATCCCAACTATCGTATGAATTTAAATAACTTAATTTAACGGTAGCTATTCCGGCTGAAGAAGGCGTTATTATATTAAACGTTAACCTCGATGGTCTTGGGGTAAAGTTCTCGCCTCAGATCCCGATGGTCTACTACCCAGCTGAGGTTAACGGATTTATCTCGAGCGATAAAAATCCATAACACAACTTCCTTTGGAAGGGAAGTAAAGCCGTCGGCTTCGTGTCAATTGTGGCGTGTAAAATAATCCTGGAAGATTTGTGAAAATACTTTTCCTGGCAAAATTGGTAGGCCCTTTTGCTATTGCCCATAGAAATTCTCTTGTGCGCATATAATCAGTTGGTTCAGAAAGTGCACTTTTAATACCTCAAATAAATAATATGTAACTAAACGATAACATTTTCGTGCAAATATGTTTCAAATATTCCATGAAATATTTCTTTATTTTCGTAATTATCTTTGGTTAAGCCGTTAAGCCGTTAAGCTGTTAATGAAATATCCTGATTAGGCCTATAACAAAAATAACCGTTTCAAAAGCTGCTAATTTACAAAACTGTGCAACAAGAGAACAAACGCACTTTATGATGATCCATTTTACTTGTATTTCCTCCGGGAAGTGAACCCAATAAATTTAGCCCTCTAGGTAGAGGGGATGTTTACTAAGCTAAGGTTTTGAACATGAACGTTTAAACACGTGGTTTTTGAGGAGCGTAAATTTAATGGGAACATTTATGCTGAATTCATCATCGAAGCTTATCATCTAATAAAAAAGCTAATTTATTCATAAACTGTAACCCCCCTCCGTGATCAAACAAAAAATTAAACTCAAACAACAACTTTTAAATGGGTAATAATAATTTCTACGTCATTGGCATTGTGGGTTTATGGTTATTTCGTTTGTGCTGTATGTTTTATGAAAGAAAGAAATAAAATTCTGAAATTAACTTTATTTCAGAATGAAAAAGAGAAAAACAATTTCCAATTAAATAGACTATATAAATACATAAATACAATCCTTTGGAGTATTTTTCCTTTGTAGTGTAAAATAAAATCAGGCTGGTTTTAAATCAATCTTGGATAAGCTGAGAATGGATGCAAAATGTAAACTGAACTCAACTCTCCTCACCAGGGAGTAAATTATTTGTCCTGTGGTGAGGAGCAAGTGAAAAGGTTGATTGATTTTTATTTAATAAGGGGCAATGGACTTTTACTTTTAAGCCAATTAGTTCAGTCAATACATGACTTAAAAACTAACTTAGGCACAACACTCGAGTCTCCCGGTCTGTGAAAGGCGAAATCCCATTTTTGCGAACAATAGTTTTTTGGTATTTAAGTAAACGAACCGCTGGACCCTTCCTTGCATCAGTAAGCAGACGCACTATTAACTAAGATAAGGTATCAGACTAAAGCAAGATGAAAAACTGTCGATGAACTCGTACACTAAAATTATGTTTCAATTTATACCAACTCTCGACTTTTTTCTTTCCACTGAACCCCACAACCTGTTTAAGCTATATGCATCTGTATTAAATAGCCTTTGTGGTAGGGGTAGTTAAATGTACATGCATTTTCATAGAGGGAGAGTGGGAAGCCATTAGTGAAAAAACGCCCTCACTACATCTTTCCTGGGTTCAATCCTCAACGGCCCCGTCACTGGCAAACTAGACTAAATAATTATATTATAGAAGTTAGACCAACGGTGTGGACTATTCTCAACTTATGTTAAGATAATTGATCCAGGAAAGAGGAACAGGAGCTAATGTACTCTCCTTTGATACAATATATTGAGATTAGTTTAGTGGTTTTTGTTTAAATATACTATAGCCGTGCCGTGAATAGCGGGGTGTCGTTGGTGGGTCTGCTTACTGAGCTAAGGGTCTCTAGTTCGATTCCCAGTTTTGGAAAAAAATGGGGTAATGTGGGTTTCATTCTTTAAAAGTGAACGGCTGGGTGTTGTGTTTTTTTCTAGATTAAATTATTTTATAAGTCGTGAGTTGATATAACCAGTCAGTTTAGAAAGTGCACGTTAAAATATTTTAAATAAAAAATAATGTCTTAGGCATCAGGTTCACAATAGAAAATGATTGCCGTTGACGAGGAAGTTCGAAGTTAGAATCTCGGTTGGATACATTAGGATCTGATGTGCCATATATAATTTATAATTGAGCTTTCCCCATTCTCCCTCCACGCTAATGATAGTGCATTTCCTATACATAATATTTCTAGCCTTTACCCTTAGAATTAAGTATTTTTTAAATCTTGTATGCACAACAGAGGTCGCATGGTCTAACACTCCACTTCCGATGATGGAGAGATTGGAGTTCGATTCCAAGTCAAGTATACAGAAGAGCTTATTTTAATAATTGGTTTTACCTCTTTATACCCAAATGCGTGTACATTTTCCTTTAAGTTCTACTTTCTTCATCGCTATTCCCCCAACAGTTTTAATTAGCAGCTAGTCTTACTGACTGTTCGGGTAATATACCTATTTTCTAATTACTCTAATGGGTTGGTTATAGATGAGCAAGGATGAATTTAGACGAAGTGTACCAGCATTTGGGTTAGAGAGTGGGAAACATTTAAGATATTCCACACTCAGTACACCCGACCAGGATTGAATCACGATCTCCCCATATCGGCAATCTAACCCATTGCGAGAGTGTCACCTTAGATCATGCGGCCACCAAAGTGGGTATTATCGTAATTAATGTATGTGTAAAACATAAACGGGTACTAGGATGTGGTAAAATAAATCCTTATATTGAACGTCATTAAAATTAAAATTAAAAATGTACATCTGCTCTTAAATTGAATGGTACGTAGCTTAGAGAGCAACATTCCCACCCCGTTCAACCCCGTAGCCAGACATACCATGTCTCGATCAATGATAGGGCCTGTTAGTGCGTGGGGGTGGAAAATCTAAACCTCCCTAATGAGAGCCGTGGAGTCGACTTTCTTAATGAAGGTTCTCGACGTGAGGGTATAGTGTCGTGTTCCTTATCGGCTTTCAAGGAGGAGGCAAGAAAAAAAAGGGGGAAGGAGGAAAAAAAGTCCTAGAAAGACGCAACTCAAAGCGGGAGTTTATCGGTGCATATATTTCGTGCCATTTACCCTGATAATGATCGTACGAACCTCGGTAATATACAGAGTGGTGTGGTTTATTAATGAGAGGGCTTATGGGCTGCGTCGTGCAAAAAAAAAATATGTAGCCTTATTCGGTATTTAGTTCACGCAAGGGGGTGACGGGTAGGAGAGGAATCTGAAATAAATTGCTTCTTATAATTTGGTATAATTTTGTGTTGCACATTCGACATGGTTAAGTTTTGTAGAATTCGAAGGTTTACGCGGAAATATTAATATTTTGTTAAGTCGTTTAAATCAATAAAGATACTAAAATAGAAATAAACGTATTATTATAAAAAGTCGTGGTAAATTAATCCAAGCTGTAGATGAGTAATGAAAAGTTTTGTAATTATTTTACATAATACTATTTTAAATTTACTTTTGTATTAATCTTCTAAATATATAATTATATACACAACATATTTCCCTGCCTCTGCCTATCTATCTCTCTAGCTGTTTAACTTGCCATAATATATATATGTAAATTATATTATATGATTATATATATACTTTAATCTATGTATATATTAACTGTGCTTGTATATAGGTTAGTTAATATCATTTTAGCTCTTTACTTATTTTTCTTTTTAATTGCTTCGGTGGCCACACAATCTAAGGCACCACTCTCACAATAGACTGCTGAAGACGAGGAGATCGGAGTTCGATTCCAGTCGGGCGAACTGACGGTGGTTTTCCTGAATGGTTTTCCACTTTCACTCAACGCAAATGCGGGTGCACTTAATCTAAATATAACTTTCCCCATTTCATACACATTAGTGTACTTAGTACATAAGTGTTTTGTCAGATTGGGTGATAATACGCGTTGTTAAAAAAAATTGCCGTAACTAAAATTACTAATACCCACATAGGATCTCTCCTGTCAAAGAACTAATATATAAACCCTATGAACGCATAAAACTTGCCTTAAAATTATAAACTCAGCCCTGGAGGTTCTTCCTGTTCCTTCAAATATTTAAATATGTATTTACACTAGTTAGTGTCAAAGGCGAACAAGTGTTAGGTGAGCCTAATGTCATTGATATCGCGGACATATCTGTGCTTTTTATTTTCATATTTCGGTCAAAAGATAAAGGCAACTGATTTATATGTTTCATATCTCACGTTATAGGCAAAAATCTGCTCACGTCTTAAAATGTTGTGTAGAGCCGTTACACACCGCATTGGTCGACACGTGATCTAAGTTCCAGGCTTTTCATTAGAATGGATTGCCAGTGAAATGGAAGATAAGATTCGAATCTCGACTGTTTGTACCTTTGGACGCGGATATGTGATTTTTCACTGTGTGTTCTCATTTACTCTCCAATATAACCACCTCATTTTAGATACTTAGATCGTTAATAGCCTGGTACTGTTAAAACGCACAGTCCAATTTTCATAGATAGAGCCTTTTGGGAAATACATACATATTTTTGTGGTCAGCATTGATAATATTTTTTTAATATATTATTAGTGCTATTTCATTTTTTTACATCTATTACTGTTTCTAGCCTGTAACCTGAGTAACTTTTTTTTTATTCAAGTCATATAGGCTAATCCTGTTTTAGCTTCATATGCCTTATAATTTAACTTAAGACTAGGACAAGTACAACATCCAGTCCTCGGACATTAATTTATCAATGTGAAAGAGTAAACTTAAATTTTCTTCAATGATACATTTTCGGTCATAACGGGAATCGAACCCAAGACCCAAGCTTAATAGACTGACACGCTACAAACTGAGTTAAGGTGTTGGACAGCATTATTACTTAAGAATTCATATCTATAAAAAGGTTAGAACTGCAGATCACATTATTTGACCTACGAATACGTGAACGGGGATATTATAGCTTTTTTTAGTCGTCGAATTAGAACCACTAAGATGAGAGCCGTTGAAACTTCTGATCCAAGCTTTCATTTCAAAACTTGAAACACTTGGTATAGTCCTACCCGTGACTATACAAGGCCGTGGTCGGACCGAAGTCAAGTCACGTCACTAGAGGGCATCGCCGCTTAGCTTTGTTCATTCAGCCAGAGCAGGTCCCGTGTTCAATTATTAAACACCGCCTTTCACAAGGAATGTTTGTATTGCGTTCCGTCAACTGACTGGGCAGGGATCGTTCGTTACCTGGCTAAGGTACAGCCACGAGTAGTAACACAAGTCAAGACACAGAAATTCGACCATAGTGTATCAGTACTTATTACATTCACTAAATATAAATCAAAAGAGAAAATATAGATTATACAAAATTAACTCTTTTAATGGATCAGAAAACAGTGTTAGTTGAAGATTAATTGTGAAATTTTAATTTTAAAAAATAGCGAAATTAAAACATATATGATAACACAAAGAACACAGATTGAGGACAACAATTTAGATATTACATCAAACAACATATCGTTTGATAGGGTTAATGAATTCAAATATTCAGGAACAATTTTAAATAGCAATAACAATATTAGATTGGAAATTAGGAAAATAAAACAGTTGATAAACGCTTGTTACTACTCGGTCGGTGACCTGGTGGTCTAGGGGTAAGGTGTCGGACTTCTATGCTGGCGGCCGGGGTTCAATCCTCGGTCCCGGCACAGATTTATCTGATTACCAAACCCTTCCTTCACCTCTGACAAGATGTGTATTAATCACAACTTATGAATGTGAAGAATGCCAGGCCTCCACCGTGGTTCGGATTCCACGTTAAACTATAGGTCCTTCATTTCATCTCACAATCACCCTACCATTACACATTAGCGTAAGTGCGTATAACCCGAACGGGTAGTAATACGCGGTGCTAATAATAATAATAATAATAATAATAATAATAATACTCGGTCAGTAAGTTGTTGACATCTCGCATGCTGTCAAGGAATGTAAAACTAAGAGTATACAAAGTTATAAAGTGGGGAGTGGAGGAGGCTATAAAATGATGTACTGCATGCCCTGTGTTATCCGCTACCAGACATTGTTAGATTAATAAAATCCCGCATGCTACGGTAGGCAGGTCATGCAGTGCGAATGGGGGTATTTGCTCGTAGAGCCGCGTTCAAGTTATTGAAACCCAATGGGAAGAGACCACTGGGAAGACCCAGACGTAGATGGGAGGATAAAATTAGGATAGACCTGAGAAACATAGGGTGTAATGAGATAGATTGAATAGAACTAGCTCACGATAGGAATAGGTAGTATACTTTTGTAAGTGTGACAGTGAATTTCGAGTTCCTTATATCATAAAGTAATTAAGTAAGATAAATTAAAAAAAGAATAATCCTCTGATTCTTACTATCCGTTCAAAATATACGCATATATTAATTACGCTAATAGGCTAGGTATAAGGAAGGTAAGATTTTATAGAAAACTTTCCCAAATTTCCATGGGAGGAGATTGAGAACTCATCTTATTAAATAAAAAAACGTTCTTTGTACAGCTGACTGGGGTTTGAACCTTGATCTCCCCAACAGTGTCAATATCCACTCTAATATGAAAGTGGTGCGTTATATAATCCGACCACCAATGTGAATAAAGCGTAAATATTCTTAAGAATATAATATATGTCAATCATTATTGATTATTTATTGTGGATTATGGGTATGAAAGTGTTAATAACTGAAAAAGTCTACAAAGTGGTAAACACGTGTAATAAACTTAATATTTACTCGCACCCCATCCCAACATGTTAATAAATGAGCTACTGAGTTTAACTTTAATCCGGCATTTAATCCCCTTCCTGTTGTACCGGCGGTGGCTTATTCCGCTTTGTAGCTTACATAATATTTCAAAATCGAACTCTGGCTAGTTACCTTAAAAATCATCCTATTTTTCCATCGACAGGGATTAAAACGTAAGCCTACAAAATACACAATATCTAGTCTTCTCACCCAAATTTAGGAATACGTACTTAATAAAGTTATTTAGTTTATTTAATCAGAAATAGAACCTCAATTTTTAAAATATCAGAGTGGCTACTCAAACTTTAAAATACAATTAATTGCAACATAATTTATGCTTTGCTTGGCCAAAAGAATAATTTTCCCGATTTCTTAAAAGTCTTTTTCCTCTGGATGTGAGACTTAAAACGAATTATTTGAAACGTTGCTTCTCCTATCACGCAGAAAAAGGCACGATTACTATTACATAATTACATAAGTTATAATTGATGAAGGATAGAAAAAGGAAAATGCATCACAGAAAAATATAAGTTTAACAAATAAGTTTATTAAAAGCCAAACAAAAAGATATAGAATAACACATGAGTGAAAATATTTTAATTCAATTAATTAATGATAACTGTATTCCGTTATAGAGGTAGAAAACATACGGTTGGACGAATAGATATTAACACTTTGTAAATAAGGAGCTGACAGAAGCTAGATAAAACATTTCGTTTAGATTAACAACTCTAGAAATATGGATATTCGCTCTTACTCGAACGAAGGTGCGTCTGCCACAACTTGTCAACAGTAAAAAGAGACTAAGTCCTAGGGCGTATACATAAAGACAATCTAGCCAGGCTAGTCCCAGACTAATACCTGAGAGGGATAATCATGAATGATAGTGACAATTGAAAATAGAAACTAAGCATCAAATCCTATATTTTTAAAGTTACTTAGAATAATATGATTTGAGTTAGTTAACTTGTATTAACCTTCATGGAGAGTTACGAAAAACTTAAGAATAATATCCTATAAGAGGAGCTTCCATTTTACAAATAATAGATTACAATCAGGCATCTACACAATACTATGGCCGGTCATTTCCTAATGAGTATTGCCAGCACAATCAATAGTAAATTTATACATTTACCTACTATTAGGGCATTAAATAGCTAGTACAAACTATCTTTGAACACTTAGATACATATAGAACCTGAAGGGGCCGGAGCAAAACATTATCTCCGCGGGCCACTACTTCAATCTAGTAGTGCTCCCACAGGTTGCGCACCATAAATATATACACAAAAAGGGTGCAATCCAGTCACTGACCTAACTAGGTCCAAGAATAAAGTGTTATATGATCTAAATGTAACCTTAAAGATATCCTAAACGTGATCATACAGTTTAGGGTGTCATAAAAATATAACAAAGTCCAAGTACTTAGAAAAGGAAATCAAATTCATGGGCTCAGTATATACAATCACCTGTTCCTGTACATATATAGAGCATAAAGCCCTAGTATTTAAACTATGCCTTATGAGCATAAGAAATAACCGTCAGACTATCTGACCCAAGAAACTATGTCTGACGGACATAGAAAATAACTCCAGGCGTTCCAACTAAAGAAACCTTGTCTTATGGACATAGAACATAATATTAGACCTTTTGAAATTAAAACTTGTGTCTGAGGGATATAGAAAATAACTCACACACTCTAACACAATACACCATGTCTGATTGACATATAAAATTAAACAAAACATTCTAATACATGAAACTATATCTGATGGACATAGAAACGGAGTTTAGAATCTAATGTAGATTCTAAACTGAAGATACAGATACTTAAAGTCTCAGAAGAGGCTGTCTCCGCGACGTGGTGGTGAGATCAATGCCTGATACATCGTGTCCACCAGTAGTCTTCGGTGCTGAAGTTTTACGTCGTAGTTCTTCCTCCGTTGAATAAATACAATGGGATCCAAAAATGTGAGTCACAGGGAATCCGTTATATAGCAACAGAAGTGGCTCGGACCTGGACTACATCAGGATATCCTAGGGGAGAAGTGAGGTTAGAGTTGTATAATTACTCCACTTTCTCACTAGCGCTGTCAGAAGGTGTGGCGAGCAGAGACAATTATCTTTCTTTTCTTCGAAGTGTGCCCTTCGATCAGGACGTGAAAATGCTTTCGGTGCTGGTATGGTCCAATGGGGAAATTTTCATCGACGCTTGGGCGTTTCCTGGCAACATAAATTCACAGTGTGTCAACACCTCGGAATAGATTAGTACTGGTTATTTTATTTTAATTGTCTTTATGGAATTTTAATTTTAGATGTCATATTACATAATTAACATGATACATATTATAAATGACTTTTTTAAAGTATGTTGAACACACCACCACATTTTAGTAATGGAGAAAGTATTGTTAATAAGTCCAAAATATTTTGAGTAGTCTTCCCTCTGCTGAAAATTTTCAAAATGTTGCTACCCCTATAAACTATTTAGAGTGGTTCTTGTCTGGATATTTAAAAAAAAATCATGTTGTCTACAAACTATTTGAAGTGATTCTTCACCAGAAAGTTTTTGAAATATGTATGGCCCTAAAAGCTATTTAGAGTAGTTTATTTTAAATCAATTCAAGCATAATTCCAGGTTTTCCTGGCTTTCTTGATAAATGGCCATCCTGTTATGAACGTTCTGCCGAGAAGAAATTTCCCACACTATGACACTACCAGTAGAGTCTTATAAGTCCTAAATACAGGAGTCCTTCTTTTCATACCTAAGGATTCTATTCTCAAATCCTAAAGTTATTAAACTTTCAAATCCTTAAGGATATTTGAAACTTAAGGATTCGAGTAAATACCGGATTCAAGATCCAAACATAATAAAAAAATAATATTTTTCAATTTGAATATGTTACTGCTTTGCTTACTGATGGTTCAAAATAGTTTCAGGACAAACTTAACAACCAGACCCCAGACCATTAGTTTAACACTTAACCGATTGTATGAATATTATAATGAATGCATTATAGCAAAAAAAGAGTTAACATTTAACTACTTTTTCTTACTCTTATATCTATAATTTTTTCCAAGACTCAGATTCGAATTATATATTTGGAATGAATATGTAAAGCTAAGATTCGGATTTGAGACTAGGAATCTTAAAATACCCAATTCCCCAATTCTGCTTCGTTAAATTTTGAATTGCGAACGTTTTGACAAGTGCTGCGTGAATTACTGCTGTGCATTCGAAAACGTTAGGAACATTTTGTATATATCTCTAGTTTTATTTTAAACAAATATTTTAGTTAATACTATTCTTCTCAAGGATAGATACATATTTTGGATGAGGGTAGATAGTTGTAATCTACCCAGACTAGGATGGAAAAAGGAAGAAAAAATCACGGTTCAAGATTACATGGACCCAGTGCATCCGAGTGAAATTCGAATCTAAACTATACCTTCACCGGAAATCCATTGTTATATTTAGTTTTTTAAATTAGTATTTTCAACAGCAAGACTATTCAAGAATTAACCTAATGGGTAGGATCACGTTACCACCAATGTGGGTGTAACTTGTCCCCGCAAAACTTAAAGACGTGGGTGGATCATTAGGAATACCTTGAGACATGAATTATAAATTAACTTCCTTAAACAATTATTGAATTTAAGATTCCCAGTGAACCCAGAGGAAATTAGAACCTTGACCGTTCTGAAATTGGCATACTATTGCGAGCCTGACATCGTGGAGCGCATGACAATGAGTTATAGTCTTTTACGATCCGGAGTCCTTAAACCGCATGGCCACCCATGAGAATAAAGAATTTTGATGAAGAAATCGAATAAAGGATTTGGATGAAGCATGCTAAAATGAACTTTAAACTTAAGTTAATTTCGTATATGTATTTTGTTTTCTATAGTTTAAGTAAGTATAAAGGTGGGATGATAATTATTATTTTGATTCAAATTGGAATTGCGCTGTCATCAGAACTTGTATTGGTATCATTTACTTTCTCATTTTAAGAGAAAGTATGAAACTATTTTAATCATGAAAATTTCCACTTCAAAATTATGATGAATCTTTGAACTTTATGTGTACCCGAAACCAAAAAAGTTGATTTTACAATTTTGTCTCTCTTAATATTGAGGCTAATATTAAGAGTATTATACCAATTAGGGATTTTTTTTAAATTACAAATTTCTCGAAAATGGTTTAAAATATTTTGTTTAAAATTGATACCTAGGTAGTGTTTTACCTGACAAATAACACTGTATACTTGTATTTTGGGTAAACATTTGTTAAGGGGTAGTGAAATTGCTCTAACAATTTTGTTCAAAATTTATGTCTGGGGAAGTGTTTGACATGTTAAACAAAACTGTCTACTTGTTTTTTGAGGGAACATACATTTAAGGGTAGCTTATAGCTGATTTTTTTTAAATCAATATTTTAAGAAATGGCGCTATCGATTTTGTTCAAAATAGGTCTTTGTTAAGTTTTTTACTTGAAAAAAAATTAAATTTAAAAAAATAATTTAATAAAAGTTGACTAATAACTGATTTTTGAAACATTGAGATATTTTGAAAATAATTGTAACGATTTATTTTAAAATTAGTATTTGGAGATATTTTATATAATAGTAAATATTGTTTGCTAGTTTTTCCAGAATCCATTAATTTAAGGGTGGTTTATTCATGAAAAGTTTTGGAAATTTTGAAATATTTCCAAAATGACCTTTAAGATTGAGTTTTAAAGCGGTATCTGGGAATAGTACTTCCTGATAAATATGAGTTATATTTTTATAAACATAAATTAGGATTGTTCACAAATAACTTATTTTTGAAAAAGTGTGTACGATTGTGTCCTATAAATTTCTTTTCTGGTGGAAAAAAAACCTTTTCGCTACTATCTCAGCATCCTTGCTGTAATCTGTTTTGATCTCTCCAACATACTAGCTTAATCACAGGCTCAAGCATTGAACAGATGACGTAACACTCAATTTCATATTTTGCTTAAAATAATAATTTACAATCATATTTTGTCAGCATTACCTAATTTGCGGTAGGTATATAGTTCCCGTTTACTGTTTTCAACCTTAGCCAATTAACAAATCAGATCATACAAATAAAACAAATGAGTAAAACGCTTGTATAATCCAAAAACAGCAAACAAAAAAAATCACCTCACAGTGCTTCAGGGTGTTAAAATTGTCACGTGATTTGCTTTTTACCTCCTTTTTTTAAGCAACCAAATCGTTAACGTTCAATTGTGTTCGCTCCTCTGAACTTCACGTGTCCAATTACACCTGATTGAAGCTATGCGCTCGCATTCAACCGAGTACTGATCCAATCAGTTTTTATAGTTCGCGAACAAACAGGAGTTTGGAATCGAACTTGGACCCCATCCAAATCATCTGTTCGAGCGTACTGGAGTATATGCTGCTTGTTCTACCATGAAATTGTTTCAACCTGGTCTCCACCATAGAGGTAAAGATGTAAATCACCGTTTCGACAAATTAGGACTTATCAGGAGTCAGAGGAAGTCCCAGAAATAAGGATCGGGAAAGGACTAGTGGAAACTTAGATCCTTTAGAGATTTAGGATACCTTCGTAGTATTTTTTAGCACCGTGTCTTATTACCCATTTGGGTTATACGCCTATGTACTAATTACATTGATGTTTTAGGGATTAGGAAGATTAAATTTAGAGTAAGTGCACCCGCATTTGCGTGGAGGGAGAAAGGAGAGTTAACCATTTATTTTAAAAAAAAAACCACCCTAAGTCCACCCGATCTCCCCCTCTTCGGCAGTCTAGTCTATTGCGAGAGTAGTGTATTATACCATGTAGCCACCGAACTGGGTCTTTAATTCAATTAATTAATTAAAAATAATTGAAAAATTATATCAATTTTGGGTTTAAATCCATAGATATGTGCCTACACAGCATAAGCCTTCTCCTTTCTCCCACAGCGTTTTACCCGTCCGGGACATACAAATTTGAATCACGCTATTGTGTACGAATGAGGAATAAATAATTTAGAGAAAGTTTACCTATATTTGCGTGTAGGAAGAGCGGAAAACCATTTATGAAAGGACATCCAGCTGGGATTTGAATCCTCACATCTCCATCGCTGGTACAACAGACTATAAGAGCCAGAAATTTAGTCCATTTGGTCAGCCGTAAGGGTTTTATTGGCACTTTTTCACACTAATAGATCAGGAATGAGAATTATTTAACTAAAGAGGAATTTACTCACATTTAACTATATTAGTAAAATTTAAAATGTAATTGTAATTTTGATGTGAGCATTGCTCTATATACACCACACGCAGAGTGCTGATATTTTAAAATTATAAGCTCTTGTGCACAAAGATGTACACCTCGAAACTGAGATTTTCAATTTTTGGCTACTTTTTTTAAAATTCATTAAAAATTGGGTTGGATGAAATAAAATAAAGATTTTTTTTCTTCTGTCTCTTTGAAGCAAAGCCAGGTACTTCTGTTACTATGTATAAAACCACCTTGAATAGTCAGTAGTACGCCTGGCAAGGATTCAAACCCTGACCTATCCGTCACTGGCAAAAACCAAACTAGATGAATGCAACATTTAGTTTGTTTGCCTACCAACGAGGGATTTACAAAAAATAAAGGGTACGGAACTCCGCACGGACTTACTCTATTGTTTAAAAATGGAGATATTTACGGAAAAAGTCTTTATCAAGCAAAGACTCTCTGGATTAGCCCCGACAAACGACGTGTAGTTGTAAATTATGTTTCTCGAAGCTATTTCGTAACAAGTGAGATCCAAGTGTATTTAAATGGGAGTGACAAGAAGTGTTTGTTGAAGCTACACCGAATCAAGCGACCACTCACTATGTATTTTTTTAGCACCGCATCTTACTACCTGACCTGATTCGAACCGCGATCTCCCCATCATCGGCAGTCTAGTCTATTGTGGGAGTGGTTGGTGCCTTAGACCACGCGGCTGCTGAAGCGGGTTACTGACTAAGTGATCTAAGGTAAAATTACAAGTGTTTTGTTCTAAGGTGACAGGTTTTTTGATCCCTCAAAATTAAACGCTTTTAAAATCTGCCAATCATTTTCTTTTTATGTTTACAACGGTTTCATGTTCGAATCCCGGCCTTGAAATTTAAGTCGAGATTTGTCAGGAGGGTTAATGAATGATTTGGAATTTTCCTGTAATCAGGTGGTCCGAGGCGTGTTAAGTGCTTGTTAGGTTTTTTTTTACTCCCCCTTTGACCAAACTATCTCTCTCTCTCTCTCTCGAGGCAAGCAAGCGGGGAAGGCGCGAGTGAAATGTAGGGTAGTGCGTGTGCTCCGTCTCTCTACTCGTGTGCGAGGAGAAAGAGCCAGCCAGACTTCCCATCGTATCGATCCTCGTGGCGGACCCAGGACGGGTTCAAGTGGGGCCTGCGACGGGGGAGATGTACCTATAGCACTCCCGGCTGATGGCTGGCCTGAGCTACGGATTTTTTTTTTCACATACTTTTGCAGTGGCGTGTCACTTCGCGTTTACGTTATCAACACTTTCAGGAAGGGTGAGAGGGGAGACGAAAGGGGGTTACAACGGCGAGTGTCCGTTCTCGATTTGTAGTGCTCCCCTCCTTGTCATGGAAGGAAGCCTTGTTTAGTTAATGTATGCTTATTTATAATAATATTTGTATTTATTCACCAATCGTTGTTTTTTTTATTCTTTTATTTAGCACCATGTCTTATTACCCGTTCGGGCTGTACACCAATATACTAATCAATCTAATGTGTTAGGAACTAGGAAAGTATAATCTAGAGAAAGTGCACCCGCATTTGTGTGGTGGGAGAGTGGAAAACACATTTAGTGCACCCGACTGGGATTTAATTCCGATCTTCCTGTCTTCAACAGTCTAGTCTAACACAAGAGTAGTGGATTAGACCACACGGACACCGAAGCTGTTGTTAAATGAGAGATTAGCACTCCTTAATCTCACCCGGTAAAACAGGGGTTGTTCCAAATATGGCTGCTTAGATATTTTTTACCTCGTCATAGTAATATTTTATATTTTCTTTCCAGGTGAATGCAAATGTAATTAATTGACACTACCCTCATGATCCGGTTTGATTAGGTTAGGCAGATGACATGTATATTGCCAGCTAATGCGTTAGGACTTTTACTAATAATAATTGATAGGAACCAGAACATTTAAAACTTCATACCCAATCCTATGTTATCTGGGTATAAAATGTCACGTATTTATTATTTAGAAATTCATAATTAAATCACCAGATGTAATAGAACCTTATTATTTTCGTTCGTCAACTGACCTTCATGTTTAAATTACGTGGATAGCCCTTTATGAATATTGTTCGACATTATTGAAACACAACCAAATTTGATTATGAAAACAAACATAATTTTATTGCGTTCAAACTAGGTGGCTTATGTTTTACTATTATATAATCATATGATGTAGCCCAAACAGGTGGGCGAGGAACATAAATGTGAGGTTCATTTAGTCTGGTTTAGCAGTGAAGGGGAGGTTGGGGATCTAATCCCGGCCGAGTAAACTGAGGGTGGTTTTCCTGAAGGGGGTCTTAATATCCAACCACAAAAATCGGAACATAATTTCTCTAAATCCTACACTTCTGTTTGGTAAAGTCTTACTTACTACATGGCATTAGAAACTTGAAAGTTAATTGCTGCACTTAAAAATGTACGCCACCTATCCCTAATGTGAGCTAATTATATTCAGTCTAACTCATTATACCCTATCCCTATCTTCAGCTAGTTATATCCAGACCACCTAATCACAACCTATCCCTATCTTAAGCAAGTTCTACCCATCCCACCTCATTGCACCCTATCCCTATCCTGAGCTAGTTCTAACCATTTTACCTTATTACACTCTATCTTTATCTTTATCTAATAATAACCAGTCTAACCTATTACAGCCTATTCTGCGCTTGTTCTAACCAGTCCACTTTATTACATACTATCCTTATCTTGAGCTAATTCTATCTAGTTCGTCTTATTACACTTTATCCCTATCTTGAGCTAGTTCTATCCAGTCCCCCTAATTTCACCCTATTTCAGGTCCATTCTAATGTTATTCTCCTATCCGCGTCCAGGGGTGGTATGCAAGAACGTTACTGAATGCTTAGTGGACCGATAGTGTGGTCCAGATAACACTATTGGTCCATCTTTTAACCTATGACGATGCAAGCGAGCCCACGCTAGTGTCCACTTAGAATCCACTTAGTCAAGTTCATGCATATAACCCTAGGTCTTATTGAAAACAACTTACTTAAAGACATTAAAAACTGACAGCTGGCGTTGAAAAGGAGTTAGCATCTATAAAAAAGAAAATGTTGGCGTAACAACCCAACCCTAGATCAAGGACTTTAATACCCGGTATTGAATCAAGCTCCCTCCCCGTTTCACAGTCGGCCACCATTGCTTTGAGTCACCGGGCCGAGTCTACTTTGATGAGGTCTATCACGAACCATTAAAATGTAGGATCTTTTATCCTGGATTATTCAACTCTGAGGGGGTAACTTGAAAGAATCCGTGAACCCTTAATTTTTACTTTCTCATAAAAATAAAGTATTGTGACCGTGAACATTTTTCTGCCTCGAAAATGACAGTGTTACAGTTGGGTCTGTCTGGCTGCACCCAGCAATACATCCAAAATGTTGTTGATGTTCAAACTATATATTTAGATATGATAATATTTCGATGTCAAACCGGACTTTTGGTTCTAGCCCTAAGAATAGGAGTAATTTAAATTTACATTTTGAAAATGTGAAATATTTAGAAAATGTCTTTAACTATTTAGTTCACAATTAATATATGGGGAGTGGTTTGCGTGATAAATAAGAATGTATTTTGATTTTTACAACAAAAAATCATTTGAGTTTAGTTTACTGATGAGACAACTTCTGCGCGGCGTTTTAGAGGTAATCAGATCCAATCATTTACGGGGTATGGTTGATGAAGGCACTATTTATCAGAAGTGTATCCTCATTTGCGTCAAGGTAGACTGGAAAACCTTTTAAAACTAAACACCTTTTGTGCACCCCTGAGTGGGATTCGAAACAAACCTTTTCCGTCACCGGCAAACCAGACAAGACGAGACAGATGTTTAGTCCACGTGCCCACTGATGCAGGTGTGTGATTAATCGCTACGAATATATGTGTATATATAAATATATAATTATTTTTACATTTTTGTCTTCTTATCGAATTTCTATTATTATACTTTTGTTGTTCCTAGCTTAACTCTAAATTATTAATTGGATTTTAGGATCTGTTACTACGGTGACCATATAAAGTAAGTGGTATATGTAGTTATATTTAACTATACTCACATTATAAATAAAGTTAAACACTCAGCAGTGTCACACAAGTTATAATAATAAGCTACAACACTATAACAAACTAGTAATTACACCACGAATGTGAAGGTATTATATTTAAATACACACCAATAAACAAACGTAATAGTTTATTTCCGCAAATTTATCATTGTATAAAGTTTATCTTAAGTTTGGTAAAATCCTATAAAAACACACTAATCACGTACCTACACCTTTTTTTAAGTGCTAGGCCTCTTACTGCCAATTTACAATAGTTTAAATACACAGAAGGAGAAAAGTTAATTAAAAATAAATGCACCAACATTCGTCTAGAGAAGGAATCGTATACCATTAATGCCAAAAAGCACAAGTGCACCCAGATGGATTTTAAACCTTGAACCTTCCCAGGTTAGACTGGGCACGTTAGTCAAAATATAGCTAGTATAATATATTGTTGATATACAGTGTAAGAGATACTTCACTTCGTACTGTTAATCGAAAAAACAACGAAATCGAAGCAGAAGAAACATTAAATTGAGTAATAAATGCGATGGATAAAAATTTGATATTTCTCTTAGCGCGCGTTACTGCAAGGGGGCTTACCACAAGTTTAGAAGACCTTAGTTTGATTCTTTGAGGAGTTGAATTTTTTTTTTACATGAGCTTATATTGCATTTCAATTAGAAAATTTATAAGTGCCAGTGCTAGGTGTCTGTATTAGGCATGCTTTCCTAGGTTGATTTAGTAAATGAAGAGTGTGCTGATACAATATGTGAATATAAAATGCATGCCATTCTTAAATATTTCTTTCTTGTACCGTAATTAGGGTATTTTTATAAGGACACCCATATACTTCACGTGTGATTTTATACTTTTTAAATTCTACCTCCTAAGTCAGTATCTATTCTACCAATAAAATATATTTGAAAACTGTAAACAGTAACAAGCAGAGATAACTTTTGTTTTAGCAGACAGTAACAATATAGAAGTGTTGGTGTAGTGGGGAATTTGTCAAGGCACACGTTCCCTTCCCCCCCCCCCACCCCTAAAAGGCCGGCTTGGATTAGCTCGAACTCTAGGACGAGTTTCTCAAACTCTCTCCAGTCGCTGAATTCCTTTGGGGGCCATGGCCTACCAACCTACACCTTTTACTTCTTAGTAATAAAAAATTATTGAAACAAATACCTGCTACAATATACTCGCGATTATCCGAGGCCCGCTTATCTGAGGCTCCGTGTTAACCAAAGTATTCATTCTGCCAAAGTGTCCAATTTTAACATAATAAAATAGTTAAATATTTTATATAAAAGTTTATTTTATTACATATAAATATACTGTATTAGGCCTACTATAACTAGTATAAGGTATCGTTTACAATACTTTAATGCATTACTGTAGTTAAATGCATGAGAAGTGACGTGAGAACCAATTACAAACAACAGTCAGAACACGGCGCTTTACACAATGCATCTTACAAACTCCGTATCATCCGAGTATTTTGTATCCAAGATTAATTAATCGCGAGTCTGCTGTATCTTATAAACGACATTTCCAAATTTTAATAAAATCTCAAAGTGTATTATAAAAACGCTCATTCCAAGGTTTTTATAACATTTTTGTGATAAATTAAACTAAGCCGGGACAAAGGGAAAGAAAGTCTTATAAAAGTTGATGACATCTCGTTAAGATACGCGCTAATTAGTTTAGCAGAATCAATATTATTAAGAACTATTTAATTATACACTCTCAATAAACAAGACTTCCGATGACGGGGAGATCGTTGCTTGAATCCTGGTCGAGTGTACTGAGGGTGGTTTTTCCCAAAAGGTTTCCCACTCTCTCCGCATAAAGGCCGGCACACCTCCACTAAATTCAACCTGCCTCATTCCTAGTCCATCAGAGTAATTAATACATAATTAATCATATAACTCGAATAGGTAATAAGAACGGGTCCTTAAAAACGCAGGTGTGTATTGCGTACCCTTCACAACAACGTTACGGGGTTTGTGGATGACCCCTAATAATTAGCTTTCTCAGCAACGCTTAGAAACGAACCAGGGTCCATTAAACTTGCGGTCAAACCTTATAGTAATTTATCCACAGGAATGATCCGTACAGTAGGATTATTTTATGCTAGAACTGACCATTGGCGATTTAAACTAACTTAAGGAAAACCACCAGGATTTACCCGGGAGGAGGGAATGTAAAATATATTCATATTAGTAATAATAAACCCACTTTGGTGGCTGCGTAGTCTAACGTGCTACTCTCTGAGTAGACTAGACTGCCGAGGATGAGGAGATTGAGGTTCGAATCTCAGTCGGGTGTACTTTTATAATGATTTTACAATCTCCCTACACGCAAATGCGGGTACATTTCATCTGAATATAACCTTTCAAATCACATAACCATTTGTGTAATTAGTACATATGATTATAATCCGAATGGGTGGTAAGACACGGTTCTAAACAGTTATAAAATACTCGTATATATTTTATACAGTCATTCTATAGCAAATCTCGAGAACCCAAGGTTATAGTCGCAAATGATAACTGATCATCTTCTCTTACAGTTATGCACTGTTGTTATTTCAGAGTACCGTGTAAAACTCTCTCGAATGCCATCAGGATTTGACGACGGTAGTCGGGCTAGAAGGATCACACCTGATGTGGTTTTCATGGAATGACACTGCGGATCCTGCTTTTTGATACCGGCAAAGGTCACAAGTTCACTGAGGTTCCAGTGGTAGATTTCCCAGGTAAAGGGGGCGTGGCACTCGCTAAATACTGCAACTAGTGCTCTCATTGTCCACTGGAGGATGTGTGGGGCAGTCACAGTAATAATACTACTAACTTAATGAATACTTTCCAAACAAATGGTTAGATAATCAGCACAATTAATATTACAAATTAACCCTTGGGCAGTCCAGTCTATGGTGAGAGTGACGCCTTGGAACATTCGACCACCGAAGTGGGACCATTCTAGCACAACTTGGCCAAGGGAACGGACGTTGGTTTACTAGAAATACGTAGCACGATGGAAGCTATTTAATAAAGTACTCGTACAATCGTTATGGTTTAATGTTACATAGAACCGATTTGTTGTAATCAAATTGATAGTGATTCAAATGTTTTATGCACCGTAATATTGGGAACATTGTCTTGCTTTAAAACTGATTTTTTCCAGGCAACTCTTAATAAACTATCAATTTTTTTTTCATTTAATTTATTTGAGATATTTAACGTGCAATTTCTGAATAGACCGATTTTATCAGCACACGAGAATTTATATTAGCGATAAAGAAAGGGCTTACCCATTTTGCCAGAAAGCTATTTTTACATACCTACTAGGGTTCTTGTACACTCCACAATCGACATGGGACCGACGGCTTTACTTCCTCTCCGAAGGAAGTTGTATTACGAATTTTTTATCGCTCAAGAAAAATCCGTAAATCCCGGATTGGTCTAACCCACGAACATCGGGTTACACTATCCGAAATTATGAATATATATATGAAAATAGTGTTGTGTCCTCAATTAATCGTATTCCCAACGAGGAATTTTATTTAGCTCTTTTGGAGGAAAAAAAATTAATAAACCTGTCAATTATAGACGACTCTGTTTCGATTTTGGTTGGTATTAGCGGTGATATTTAATATTTATGTATAGGTATTAAATTAGGTTGTAAGCTGAGTGAGCGTATAACTCGAATGGGTAGTAAGACGCGGTGCAAAATAATATATAAATATAATATAAAATAAAAAGCTGAGTGTTTATAGTATACTAGGGGAGCGTTGCAGCGAAGGCTGTAGATTATTGCGCAAAATGTTTTGTTTTTAACTTTTGATTGTGAAAGGTTTTCTAGAATGACGCCTCACGCGACTTTCTAGTTAAATGTTTACGCGTCAAAAACTATAAACTTTACATGGATTTTTGGCTTTCGATGTTTACAGAAATTAGATAGGAAATTATGGTTTTTGTTGGAAGATATTATTTTTGCCAACATTCTGAATCCATAACTTTTAAAATGAGTGGTCGTTTGTCAAAATTGGTTCAGCCATTTTCTAATAATTTCAATCACCGGAACCCATGGGCTTGTAAAATTATATATATATATATAAGCTATATATATAGGCTATATATAATATATATAATAAATATAATATAAATTATATATATATATATTATTATTATATTTTATATTATATTATATATTATAGTATATTATATATATATATATTTTATATATATTAATATATTATAATTATATTATAATATGGGCATTAGTACCACGATTTAAAATACTATATGGTTTTTACTAAATTATTTAAGAAATAATTTCACCGTATTCGTTATCCGTTAGTTAAATACCATTAGAGCGTCTATGTTAAATTCTGTAGGGTGAGCAATGACAAATTACTTTTTAAATTAAAACAAACCATTGAAAGAAAAAAGCACTTAAATTAATTTTTCCACGCTCCCTATTCACTGTCTTTGGACGTACTCCATCCGGAAAAGGGGTTAATCACTGTCTACGATGTTATCCGTTAGGGTGCCAAAGCTTGCGTGACAGTGACCCCTATTTGGCGTTAATGCTGCGCACAGAAACAGTGGCGCAGTAAGAGGTCGCAAAGGTAAATTGTGTGGTCAAAATCTCTTTCACCCCTTTATGGCATGTGGTTTTTAACCACCATAAATCGAGGAAACAAAACTCGATTATTTTTCCCTATTTTACGAATAAATGTCACGTCAACGTTTTATTTTGTTTCAGTCTTGTAGTAATCAAATCAAGGGCATTTTATATATTTAGAATAATTTATTAATTTATTTTTATACTAGCTGATGTACTTATTCTTCGCACGACTAATCTATAAAGTATCTGCGTCATATTTACTATATAAAATAAGCCACAGGGAATAGAAACAAAATATTAAATTATATTTAAATGTTAATTCTTTTTATTGGTTTGGAATGTGATACAAAACACGAAAGTAGGCTGACTAATACATACTGTCAAATATAAATATAATCTAAACGTATTTTAAAAGCTGACATTTCTTTTGAAAATCAACATCACTAGGCTTATACAAAATACTTTGAACTCTTAAATGTTGCTGATAATAAAAAAAAAAGAAATAAGCATGTCACAGCATATATAATTGATTGTTAAAGTGTTGTAATTAAATTAAATTCGAAATATTTTAGCATTCACCCTCTTTGCACTACAGTAATACCCTATGTTTAGGTCAGCTGATAAACAAACGGAAAATCTTACTAAAAATTAGATAATATAAGATAATATTTTCCGACACTGTAGAGCGAGAGATAGCATTGGTTATGACTTGCAGAGACGAATTCTCAACAGAAAACTGACGCAATTCAAAAGAACAACTTGCAAGTGAGTAAGCAGTTACCCCGATAAAGGGTGGCAATTTCTCCTAAATATGCAGCCAGTATACGGATATTTATTAAAATGTGAAGAAAATTAAACTTTATGTTTTTACTGTAGCATTATTTTATTTATATTGACCAAAAAATGTGTCATATTTATTTCCACGCAAAGTTTCCAAATTATAAAATTCAATCCCGCCAGATCTCAATATATAATATACGTGTATCAGCTGAACCATTATACCTGAACAATTTTGAGTGTGTCCCATATTTATCTTTAGTTAAAGGACATATCGAGGATTTGTATTAGTTCATTATTGGGACCTACCCTTACGAGCACCAGGTATTTCTTTATTTAGTCATGTTGTTCAATTTCTAGCCTATGAGTCGATACTTTTATTTAACCGAGTCTACTTTACTTAGTTGAGTCTTTATAATAGGTAATAACACTCTGGTATATTTTAATAATGGTTGATTATAAACACTACCTATAATTAAACTACTACTTCTACCACTGATGTTACTAGTAATAATTATAGTAATAATTCTGGTCAAATAAATATACAAACCACATACACACATATACATTAATTATTATTATTATTAGCACCGCGTCTTACTACCCGTTCGGTATACATTAATACACATGCATACAGATATATATTTGTCCACCTGTAACTATAATAATACTTAGCACCACGTCTTACTTAACGTTAGGATTATACGCTTAAATATTAATTATCCTAATGGGCTATAAATCGGGATGATCGAATTTAGAGAAAGTGGACCCGCATTTTCGTAGAGGGAAAGTGGAAAAACTTGTAGCGTAAGCCACCCCCAGTTCACCCATGTAAGATTTGAACCTCGATCTTCCCGTCCTCAGCAGTCTAGCTCAACATGAATCTAGAGCGTTAGCTAACTACCGAGGCGGGTCACTTGTAACTAGGCTCTAAGGCTGAGTGTGTAGTGTTAACTGTATTGTATAAGGTTAAGGGTTTTGTTCGTGTACTGATATAATCTGTATGTTAATAAAGTGCACGTTAATTATAAAAATTAAAAAGATTGCTTAATCCTAACCGAAAGCTAAGACCATTTTAAACTGTTAGCAAATACTCACGCATTACCTTTAAAAATGTGTCTGAAATATTTTACTCTAATTTACCTCCTCTGCATTTTTAAACTGTATTATGTGCAAATAAAATAACCAACTGATTTGGTGGCCGCATAGTATAAGGCGCCTCTCTCACAATAAACTAGACTGCCTATGACAAAGAAATCTAGGTTCAAATCTCGGTCGGGTGTACTGAAGGTGGCTTTTCCCAATTTAAATTTCCACTCTCCCTCCCCAAATTATTGGTACACTTCATCTAAATTGAACCTTTCAGAGTCCTAACTCAATAGCCTAATTAGTACATATGCATATAACCTGAAGCGGTGCTAAAAAGAAGTAACCCAATCATATTACAACACGATCAGGGTTAAACGTCAAGGTGTACATTATTTGTAAGTAATAATCAGAGTTGGACATCAAGGTTTTCCAGCCAGTGGACGACTTAGGATGTTAGATATTGTCTGGCTTTCTGCTCCACAATCGCAGTCAGGGCTATCTTTCATCTTTCACCGTTGGAGTGCTCAGTTATTACTCTATTGAGCCTAATCCACGTTGGTCTTGGGAGAATAAATTCTGGAAGTGTAGCTGTGGGGGTGACCTTTAATAAGCATATGTTCATTACTTGCGGTCCGCCATTCTTTGTCCATATCAAAGTTTGATGTCTTCAATTGAGGTGCAGTATTTATTGCTGGTTTCATAGACTTTAACCTGTGACGTTGGGCTGCCGTTTTATTTTAGTGAGTTGGAAAGGCAAGATTTGCCTCAACGTTTGCAAACTCTTTCATCAGGATCCTCTATCCTCGAGATCCGGAGGTTCAATGTTTGAGAGTGGTCGCCACTGTGTTGGTATGGTATTAATAGTGACTATATTAAGACTCATGGTGGAATTTAGTTCAGTGTGTGGTTGCTAATTGTTATTCAGCCATGTTGATGCACAGTATTCAGTCGTAGACCAAACCTGTACGGATTGTTAAATGTGTAATGGAGTGTTTCTCCAAAAAGCTACCGTTATATTATGTTCCTTTGCGCCGTGAGATGGTTTGCTAATGCTACATTGAGTACAAGACTGTATTGCGGCTTACAGTCTATTAGGGGCTTAATGTTTAACAAGAAAGCCGGGTGGCGCATTTCGACATCTTGCCATTAGTACATTTGTTATATTAAGTTGTATCTACCTCAAACCCATGCCTAATATAGAGGGGAAGAAACTTCAACATTTGTATACGTGTCTTTTTTTTTACCAATTCCAGCTAAACCCGGTTGATATTAACAGTATTCCCAAATGGCATAATTTATTTTACAGAATTTGGTTACAACTCACTATTGTATTAGAATCTACACTGGCGGGCATTCAGACTAAATTTAAAATTAATTCAGTCTGGTTTGTCAGTGACGGGAGATTAGGGTTTGTATCCCAGGCAGGCGAAATTATTATATATTTTTCTATGCGGTTTCCTCCTCTTCCTCCATGCAAATTCAAATATATTTCCCCTAAATTTTAACTTCATCCTCCCAACCCTATTAGTGTAATCAAATCCGTCAAGCTCGGATGGGTAGAAATACGCAGCATAAGATAAGATATTTCAAGTAATGGTGTTCACATATTTTAAATATGCTGAATATTATATTTCACTGCTTAAGTTAGCACAAATAATCGATATATACAATTAAAAACTATTAAATTAATAATAGAGAATATGAACTATGTATAGAGTATCCGATAAACTGAATTATATAGTTGAAAATATAGTACGTTAAGTCAAATATCCTAGGTTCGTATTTCCTGTCCAGATATATTTTTAAAATATGCAATAAATATTTAACCAGAAAACTAAAGAAATGTAAAAAAGTATACGTTAGTCAAATATTCGAGGTTCGCATTTCTGTCCGGGTATATTTTTAAAATAAACAATAAATATTTAAAAAAAACCCAAAGATAAAGTAAAAAAGTATACGTTATGCAAATATTCGAGTTGATTTCTGTCGGGTATATTTTTAATAACATATATTTAGCAAAAACCAAGAAATGTAAAAAATAGCTTATAATCATATATATTTATTATTATTATTATTATTATTATTAGCACCGCGTCTTACTAACCATTCGGGTTGTACGCACTTACGTTAATGTGTAATGGTAGGGTTATTGTGAGATGAAATGTAGGACCTACAGTTTAACGTGGAATCCGAACCACGGTGGAGGCCTGGCATTCCCACATTCACGAGTTATGATTATACACGTCTTGTCAGAGGTGAAGAAGGAAGGGTTTGGTAATCAGATAAATCTGTGCCGGGACCGAGGATTGAACCCCGGACCCCAGCAGAGAAGTCCGACACCTTATCCCTAGACCACCAGGTCACCAGCATCATATAAAATAACTTAGCTTACAATAAATGAGTGTCATAATCGCTAAAGCATATTCATAATCAATGTTCGCCTCCATCTTCACTCTCAGTATAATTTCCCGCACACATGAGCGATGTTTACTTACAGTGTTTAATTCAATACTGAATTCAATACAAGTCAACTTTTATCATGTGTACGAGAAACTATCTAGGTGACTGTTGGCAAAACTAGTGGCCATCATGAAATCATGTGCGTAGTTTTGTAGTAGCACAGGTTATAGTTTTCATCGATGTTTAAGTATAGATCATTCGCAGAAAATATACCAGTTTTCTTACGTTAAGGTGGGACTGAAGGGGACGCGAGTTAAGGTCAATATTTTTGCGATTTTTAAATCAAAACTTTTTTGCTCAAAATAAATAAAATATTGCTCCAGTAGAAATATAGAGTTTAAGTTTCTTCACATGCTGATCTCAACAGTTTTTGATTATCTTTCATGAACATAGCGGCGTTTTTAACAGACTTCTTAGATGAAGAGAAAAAAATTGTCATTAAATTCCAGGGCACCCTTGACAGATACTGAACAACTGTTGATATCACCCTGTGAACAAAATTAAACTCTTATGTTTCTGATGGATTAATTAGCAAAGCTATAATATTTGTTAATTATGGATATTGCCACATCTTGATTAAATTAAAAAATGAAAATATAAAGAAAAATGTTCTTAGGTTTCTACTGATGAAATATTTTTTATTTTGGCAAAAAAAAAGTTTTTCTATAAAAACTGCAAAAACTACTGTTATTAATTCGCTCTCCTTACACTTTCATCTTAACAAAGTGAATAAAGCTTTCTCTGCCTTTCAAACAAAACTAAAATAAAGTATAAAATATCTTCGTTTCGAAGATCCGTTTTATAGATGTTGTTTTTATTAAATGTATTTTGTTTACATGTTGATTTTTATAAACATGTACTGAATTGTTTAAAATATACAAATACCTTTTTGTTGATAATATTTACTTTTATTACAAGCCACATTATAGCGCGTAGTGTATTTAGTAGTAGTTACTTAGTTTGTTATTTAGTTATAGTTGTCATCATTAAGTTCAAATCTCTCTACCAAATTAAGTACGGAAAACATCAGCCATGTGTACAAATCATGAGAGCATTTGTGTTGCTCCTCTCCCTGCCAGGGTCGCCTACCCCTTCCCAGGCTGCCACGATATTGATTTCCAATTACATGTTCCTCGTCCTCCTCAACCCCCACCTAGTTTTTTTTGGTGCTCATACATGACACCACACATCAACTTCTCTCGCTCGGGGTTGATGAAACCAAACTTGGCCGGGGAGGTTGACACCAGGACATGGGCAGGTAGCAAGAAGGGCGTGGGACCCGCCTGCAACGCCAACAACCTGTGGGACTGCCCAAAGTTCTTACGACCTATTCACACGAGAGAGGTTTTTCGACTTATATTTGATTCCATGGATAAAATATATATACTGAAATAAGGACCCGCTTCTATGGTCAAATTGTCTAAGGAAGTGTTTATCAGCGTGTGTTCCTGGGACCACTGGTGATCCGCAGTGGCCTATAAAGTAGTTTGCGGGATCCCAGGAAGTTTAGTAATAATAATGAGTTAAAGAACGTTGATCACATACAATACAAAATTTAAAATGCAAAAGATTAAATATGAAATATCCATACAGATACCTTAAAAATATGTTTTTCCTGCATAATATTTGACCTTACCTCCCCCACCTCTACTCGCAGGGCCCCAGTAGTCTCACATTGCTCATAGCTTCCATTTGGTAACCCTCCATCACAAAAACATTGGACTAAGGCGTAATTCCCGCAATATACTGGATAATGGGAAAATCGGGGCTCAGACTCCGTTTGAGTGTAATGAAGGTAATTTTTGCGAATGGGTTATATGCACTCTACCTCCATTATATTGTTATTGTTTTGATAGTATATTAATAGAGTTATAAAACACATACAATATTATGTGCCGACAAAAATTATTTTATTGCAAATGCCACTTGGAACCTTTTGCAGATAAATCCTCCCACCATATAAACTGCCCGTTAAATCGAAAGTGGAATACCAAGTTAGTCGAAGGAAGTTAATCTACAGTCAATTTTCGACGCAATCAACCAAAGCCTAACCCATTCCTTGTCCTCAACAAATAAACCAGCACAGGCAGGTGCGCCTGCTTCATTGACTTAGGGCCAGTTTCATAGTCAAATTTAGTACGCCTCAAGTGCGGCGCTACACTAAGTACATGACGACACCTACCTGAAATTGAATGGAATGGGCCATTCTCGCATAGGAAACTGGCCCATTCCATTCTGGTTTAGGTAGGTGTCGTCATGTACTTAGTGTAGCGCCGCACTTGAGGCGTACTAAATTTGACTATGAAACTGGCCCTTAGCGTCCGGTTAGCCAACAATTTCATTTCGATTGCTTCGAAAATAATTATATTCCCTCACTCGGAGAAATAATGTAAATTTACTGTTGGCAACACTTAAAGAGAAGCCATTAAAACGTTTCTGACAACTCCTGTCAAATATACGTGTTTCAAAATGATTGTCGCATTAAAGGTTATTTGTTTCCGAAATAATACAAAGTAATCCACTCCTACCGTTAGTTAATTTCTCCGCTCCTCTATCGTAGTTTGGCCCGTGTTTATGCATTTTACACTTATGGAAATTTAATATAATGTCCAATTAAATACATACAACCTGTAAACACTTGTAGGGATGGGCATATTGGCTACACAGAGACTTACTAGTGGTTAAAGTTAAATAGCACTAAGACGTTTTACTGTCAACATTGTGATTTTCAACCCTCATTTCAGATTAAATCTATTGTATTAAATTAAATTAAATTAAATTAATTAAATACCCCATTTTTAACATGTTACTATGAATTGTATAATGATCAAGAAAGCTCGCAATAAAATATATTGCTAACATATAAAATCAAACAGATGAATATTAATATTTTTCGTTAACAATTCGCTAAATATTATAAACATAAGTTGATTGAGGAATAAGCATTTAAATTTTTGTTTAATTTTTCGGTGTGTTTTTTTACAATAGGTTTTACCTTCAACTAAATAGGTATCTGTCCTATGTACTTTCTCAGGCTCAGTTTTGGTTTAGTTCATCCACAGATCAAATCCAATTTAAATCTAATCTATTCACGTTTCCTGTGCTAAAGTATCAGTTTTAAGCGTGTTTTGCATCAGTAAGCTTACAAGTTAGTAAGATTACTACCCCCTTCAATGGCCAAACGGTCTAAGGCGTCACTATCGCTATGTACTGGAATGCCGATGACTGATATATTGGAGTTCAAATACCATTTGGGTCTACTGAGGATGATTTTCCTAAATGATTTCCCATTCTCCTTCCACGCAAATGTAGGTAGATTACTTCTAAATCTCTTGCGTTCTCATACCTACAGAATTAGAGTAATAATTATCATTTATGCATACAAACAGAACAGATGGTAAGAGGCGGTGATATAAAAAAAAGACTACTAGTGGCATAAAATAAATAACCCAAGAGTATAAGATTAGGAAGGTGTATTTGAAGATAACACACCAAAATTATCTTCGAAAGAACAAGAGGAAAATTATTGTGTGGAAAAATACAGCCTTGTATCACCCGGCCGGGAATCAAACCTTTACCTCTGGAGAAAGAGTAAAGAACGCTAGTCTACACACCTAACCTTGCCCATTTGTGAGTCAAGTATCGTCCTGAAATGTTAAAAGGTGCATTGAATATTTCGTTCACGGTTAAAAAGTGTCATATGCCACTTTCGCTCCCCCAAGAGGTATAACAATCAGGTTGAACCCAGCTCAATAATAACAAGACGTAGTAAGTAGGTAAAGGTTTCGCTCACAGGAAGCGTGAGTTATGTTATGTTTATTGAGTCACAGTACGATAGGAAACTTCCACTCGACCTACAATGGAGAAAAGTATCATCAGGAAAGTCTTACATTTATAAACCTTAGGTTGGTTCGTTTAATCTTGCTGTGGCACCACAAGTGACAAATTAATGTTACTAAAATAAGTTGAATACCTTGGTCATTATAACATGTTTATACATCTTAGGTTATTTTTTGTTTAAGTATTTAATTTCATACAGTAATATAATAATATTCCTCTCGCGTTAATGACTTATTTTAGATACATGTTAGTAAATAGTGTTTTATGAACGATACAATTAGATTGAGCTAGGAATAAATGTAAAGAAACATTCTAAAAAACTCTTATTAAAAGCGTAATCTAATTAACATCTCTCACATACACATAATATGTATGATTAATTTATTACCAATATACTGTACATTTCACACCAGTTGAGATCCATTGCCTATTTCATGGATACATTCGCATAATTTTAAAAGTAGGTCATATCTGTGCTTGATTGTATTTTTTATAATATGTATTTGAAAATTAAAGATAAAATCCTTACCATGCCAATATTGCACACCCTTAGCACTGCGCTTCAACGTAGCTATGTGTGCAATATTTTCACTCAGTGCATTCTTGCCAACGTGCACCAATGAAATGAGCTCAACTGCTCATTTATTTCTATAGTTCACATTAAAATTAATATTTTCCGAAAGAGCAGGCTGAGTTACTCATGTCTATAAAATTTTGATCCGATTGAAATTCATCTTAGTGTTAATAAAACGTAAACAAGTTTGTAGTGTGTAGTCAATTCTCCTGTATGCACGTGTGTAAAGACTCCACATGTCACAAATCGCTTTGTCTATCATCAGAATAGAACCCTAATGGAATTAATCATTGAAATTAATGTCACTACATTTTTTCATGTTTGGGTGATTTTGACTTTACGTACATTTTTTATTGTTATTGTTTTACTTATTATTATGTTTGTCAATTGGTTCACAAAAAAAAGTATTTTCACCAGATTAGAAATTTGTCTCGTAAGGGTTCGGCCAGACTGCCAAGCGTGCGAGCGAGCGAGCGCGCAAGCGACTGGGTGGCCAAACTGGCGAGCGAGCGAGCGAGCGCGTAATTAGCAGACCTAGTTCATTAGAGAAGATGTCTCTGTCAAAGACACTTGGTACATCTCTGCTCCTCGAAAATTATTACAGACAATATTGTGTATTTATAAAAAAGAAAAAAGTAGGAGTGCATCCAATTAATAAATTGAGAAATGTGTATGGTACTGTACTGAAGTGTTTTAAAATCAGATTAGGCGGAATAGTGCGTTGCACTCGATAGCTTTTGACTAGGAGGCAAAGGTTCGAATCTTGGCTCAGTGAACTGAAGGTGATTTTTAAAACTTATTTATTGTTGTGGTTTTTTCATACTTTCTCCAAACTAATGGTGATTCTTATTTGTAAAGGCCTACTTTGATTATATTGAAGTATTTTAACATTATCGGGTTTAAATATACAACGTGTTTCTAAAACATTGCATCAAACTTTGGCAGGATACTCCTTGGGTGAAATTAGAATAATTCTCATAAGCAACCTAGGGTCCATCTTTAATATTAAGGGCGGTATGCACCCCTAAAGATAGAGCTAAAAACGACTGTTGTGTGAAATATTATGAAAACTGCTTAGGGTATTACAACGAATCTTTGTATACTACTTATTGAAACCTTGATCATTAATAAACTAAATGTGCTGTTACAGTTACCCACCCCCATCATGTAAAAAAGGGGGGGTTGTAACACATTTTTTCTAAAATAAAATATGTCAGAGTAAGTATTACCAATTTTTACTTAAGATTTCAAAACAGGTAATAGAAATTAACAAAAAAGGTGTCTTGGAGAAACTGTCTAGCTTTCCCCATTTTCGAGATAATCATGCATGTTTGATTTCAAAGACAAGTGTTAATTCCTGCCAGGTAGGGAGCCAATAAAGCTGTGTTGCTTCACTCCCCTCTTTTCCACCATTCTTATTATCACTATCTTCCCCTCCCTCCACGAGCAGACTGCATCAGTCCACACGACTTCACTGCGTGTTGCGCGTATTACTAGTTAAATGGCAAAGTACACAAACGCAGAAATGACAGACATGGTCATGCTGTACGGTGAAGCTAGAGGAAACGCAAGAGCAGCTGCACAGTTGTACCACGACAGATATCCTGCGCGACGTCAACCTTATCACCGGACCTTCACCGATGTCACTCTGCGACTTCGTGAAACAGGTACATTTCAGCTACGAGGGGGATCTGGTCACCCGAGGAATGTTCGCACTCCAATTGTCGAAGAAGAGGTACTGAATTATGTGGATGATAACGCGTCAACAAGCACACGTGCCATTGCGCATCAAACGAATGTGTCCAATTCCACAGTATGGCGTGTCATGCATGATCAGCTGCTGCATCCGTACCACATGCGCAAGGTGCAGGCATTGGGGCTAGCAGATTATGCTCCTCGACATGAATTCTCCGACTGGTTTCTGCAGCAGTGCGGAGTGGTTCCTGATTTCTCCACTATAATATTGTTTTCCGATGAGGCAACATTCACCAGAGACGGCTATTTTAATAGTACAAATAGTCACATTTGGAATGACGTGAACCCTCATGCAACTATCATCATGGGCAACCAGCATAGATTTTCTGTCAACATCTGGGCAGGCATTGTGGGTAACCATCTCATTGGCCCTTACCTGATGCCACGACGTTTGACTGGCCACATCTACTATCAATTTCTGAAATTTACATTGCCACAGTTCCTCGATAATGTACCGCTCTCCGTTAGACAACGCATGTGGCTACAACACGATGGTGCCCCACCTCATTTCACAAGAGCTGTGCGTGACTACCTCAACACTGCATTTCCTGCCCGATGGATAGGAAGAGGTGGGCCTGTTGCGTGGCCACCACGCTCTCCTGACCTAAATCCGTTAGACTTCTTTCTGTGGGGCTTTGTCAAAGCTTTGGTGTACGAGGCAGCCGTTGAATCTGAGGAAGACCTGTTAGCCAGGATAGTTGCTGCATGTGATAAGGTTCAAGAATCTCCACGTGTTTTCGAAAGAGTACGCCAGTCATTGATACGTCGCCTCAATTATTGCAATAACGTTAGGGGCCACCATTTTGAACAGTTGCTATGAATCTTTTTTTGAAGCTAGGAACTAAAAAATGCAATAACTACAATTTGTATTTCTTAATGTAGCTTTCAATATTCCAGTGAGTGTAATGAATAAAATCCCACCCAAGTGTGAACTGTGTAAGCATAACTCACTAATGTAATAAATAGCAACACATCGGAGCTTATGAAGAAGGAAAAGTATCAGAGTTTCTCAATCATAACACACAAACTAGCATTGTTTACCAAATGTACGTGATACATTAGTCACACGTGCCGGTAAAAATGGTTAAACGACTGCATTGCGAAATAAAACTGCGATTCTGGCTGCCTACCTGGCAGGCATTTGCACTTGGCTCTGATCCCAAACTTGTGTGATTATCTCAGAAACGGGGAAAGCTATACAGTTTCTCCAAGACACCTTTTTTGTTAATTTTGATTCCCTGTTTTGTAATCTTAAGTAAAAATTGGTAATACTTACTCTGACATATTTTATTTTAGAAAAAATGTGTTACAACCCCCCCTTTTTTACATGATGGGGGTGGGTAACGGTAACAGCACATTTAGTTTATTAATGATCAAGGTTTCAATAAGTAGTATACAAAGATTCGTTGTAATACCCTAAGCAGTTTTCACAATATTTCACACAACAGTCGTTTTTAGCTCTGTATTTAGGGGTGTATACCGCCCTTAATATTGAAGATGGACCCTAGGTTGCTTATGAGAATTATTCTAATTTCACCCAAGGAGTATCCTGCCAAAGTTTGATGCAATGTTTTAGAAACACGTTGTATACATTATATTATTTATGGTCTTACCAATTAAATTAGGCCATTAATAGCAAGTGTGTTAAACCTATCACTGATAGAAAAAAGTCAAATATCATGTCAAAATAAGAAGTTTCCCTAGCACTCAATGAACCAACATACAATAATATTGCCTAGCGCCTGTAAACTAGACTGTACCGGGTCGAGCGCGCGCGCTTGAAAAATAGAACCAGTTATATCTTTCAAGCGCGCGCGCTCAGTCGCTCGCGCGCTCGCTCGCTCCAGTGTGGCCACCTCCCATTACAACCAATGTGTTCTATTTTATATTTTAGTCGCTCGCGCGCTCAGTCTGGCCGTACCCTAAGATTTGAATTCGATTGCGATATATTTATTGAGTCAAAATTTCAACCTCATTTTTTTTAAATTTGACAATTTGATTCTAACATTCTCATTTATCTTAAATTATAAGTTATATATAAAACATTTTTAAGCAAAAGAGCATTTTTTATATAAATCATAGTTCTAAACAAAAATGTTACAAAGGGAGTGTGCAAGTTTTGTTTTCGTAGTATTAAATTAATATTTAGGCTGTTCATTGTGTGCCGATAAACCTAATAGATGTATTCTTCAAAAATATTCAACTTCATGTGACCCACTTTGCAGTAATTGCTATGGTATTTGATTTAAAACACTTGATGGCTCTTGCGTCCTTGTGTATTGCACTTTATTAAGAATGCTAGATGGGAAATTACTGTGAATAATTGCAGACGTTTAGAAATCTCAGATTATTTATGCAGTTGTTTGATATTTTTCAATAGTGTTTTCACCAAAATGTAGGTGAAAGTTAAAAAGTCTAAGTTTTAAGTGTTACAAATGTTTTTGATAAATTACATCAAACCCATAAAAACAATCCCACATTATCTTAAAATGTTATGTTGTCAACGTATCAAAGCATGATTTGATTTGACAAAGGAAGGCTAAATATAGGTTTCTAACTTTTTACTTTACTATCAGAAGTACAAACTTTCGCATAAAGCATAGTTGATTTTTTTAAACTTTAAACTCAAAATTTAAACTCTTGGATTGGTCAAAAACATGATGATAATTTTCGCCTGCGTTTGGTTGAAAACGATATTTAAAAATATCAAACAACTTCATAAATAATCTGTAAATATTAAACATCTGTAGCGCGTCTCAGTGTTCTACCAAGTAGAACCCTTAAAATTATTTTTTAAATCTGTGTTTGACGGTATAGAATAACTTGTACCATCTCAAGTCAAGTTAATTCTATACACTAATGTTTACTCTGTGTTCTTGTCAACTACACAAGATTAAAAAAGGAAACTTTCTTCAAGAAACTCATTCATTTATTTTTATTTTCGAAACATATTGATTGCTAGCTACAAAAATATGGAAAATAATACTGTTCACGCCTATGACAAAGTATTATCCATGCTCAAAGCTACTTCTAATTGAGGTCATCCACCTCTTATAACAACACAGAGGTTGACTCTCGTTCCATATCTCGTCGATGGGAGAAGAGGTTGTCGTTGAATGAAGAGGGAGGGGGTAAGGAGACACGTCCTAAACGGCTAACTGTTGTAAACCCGGCCGATAGTAGCAAACACCCATGTGTGTATATCCGGATCTAGTCTGAGGGGCGTGGCCCTGCAACGAGCATAACGCCTCCACATCTCGCGCCGGTTCATTCACAAGAGCGACCGACCCAGCCCGGGCGAACGGAGCCCTGGCGTCATGACGTAACCACGCGCGCGCACACACACATTCGTACAATGTCCGCACTTTACATATTCATGACAATTTTTTATGCATTCAATTTACTAGTGAACCTAATCAGTGATTGCATCTGCAGGCCTAGGCTTTTAACACATTTTATTATGTGCATCACGTATTACTTACTACCCATCCCATATATTCACGAAACTACACAACTAAGGATAAGGAAGGTAGCATTTAGAGATAATGTAGCCACAATAAGTTGAGGTTGAGGGAAAAAATATTCATGACAAAAATATTAACTAAGTACACTCAGCCAGAATTCGAAACTCTACCTCTACGTTAACGGCAAACCAAACAAGACAAGGCTGATGCATTTGTCTTCATCTCCAATGGTGCGAGGTTAATATTGTTAATTATTTTTAAATACTTAACGAGAACTGGTTTTATGTTTCAATTGAAAGTAAATTTGAATAAAGTCACTAAGAAATATTCAAATTAAAATGACTGAATTTATTACACACTACAGAAAAAGTTTTTTTTATGAATATACGTTAATTTCTCTAAATACTAAACATACAAAGTCGGAGAAGCTCTATTACGCTGTCATGTATACATGTTAATTTAAATGTGATGTATTGTTACAAACACCTATATCTGCAATTCCTTAGATCAATGTGCTGTTGTAGATGCTTATTTTTTTTACCTTAAGGTGGGAGTAAAGTAAACGTGAGTTAAGGGGAGTGTTTTTGCAACTTTTATGCCAAAACTTTTTTTAGTTAAAATAAATGGAATAATGCTCCAATGGAAACATAAGAGTTTAAATTTCTTCACATGGTGCTGTCGACAGTTTTTGGATATGTGTCATGACCATATCGGCATAAGAATAAGAAAATTAAACTCTATATTTTCTACTAGAGAATTATTTCTATTTCTTTTGACCAAAAAAAGGTTTGATATGAAAATTTCCTAAACACCGCCCTTAGCTCGAGCTCCCTAACTCCCTCTTTAAGCTTGTCCAAGCGAGTTTCTAATATTTAAAAATAAAATTGATGAAGAAACATTCGTTCTCACTTTATTAACAAATTTTAGTTTTCAATAAACATTTTTGGGGTGTTTTCTAAATTTTTCATTTTTATTAAAAAATGATCATATTGATTGAAGTGTTGTTGTTTCATCAGTAAAACCTGACATGTCTTTACCACGGTAATAATGTTCAGGAAGGTCCTCACAATTTTTATTTTAGAAAAAAAAATCCGTCCTAGAGAGTACTAATTGTCCTCCAACAAAAAACAAAATGTTAAATAAAATAAACATCGTTTGAGCTAACTTTAGAACTTCTAAGATCTGTTTTACTTGTTAAAATATGTAGTTTTATATTTTTTATTTACTAAATACTAAAAAAAATTAAGATTTTTATTGCAATTCTGTTTATCGTATGGCTTATTTAGTCAAAGTTAAAATTGACTCTTCTTTTAAAATATAAATTATAATAAAATATATTTTAAGTTTAAAAAAATTACTTCTAAGAATTTTTGCCGTCGATTAATGTGAAGTACCAAACATCATACCAATATATCAAGATTCTATGTCACCTGCAAATAACTGTAAATGCTTATACAAGAGTTAGTGAGAGAGGCCAATATAGATTTGTATGTCCATCATTTTATTTAATACTTTCAACAGCAAGGCTATTAATGACTTAATCTAAGGGTTGAGGGGGAGAGTGACAGAGTAAATGTAATAATATTGTGGGAAAATGTAGACAAAAAAAACTTATATTGGACCAGCCTAGATATGAACCATGATCTTTACTGCCACCAATAATCCACTCCATTGCAAACCTGACGCCTTAGACCGAATGATCACTGGTGCGGTTAGTTTTGTTTTGACCACGTTTTAACACAGTTTCACTGTTTCAAAGACGCACATACGATAAGGCTAATTACCAACACTAGTTGTCCCGTATTCTAGGGCAAGAGATCAGCAACTAGTCGATCACGATCAACCGGTCAAACTCACAGAATTTTTCATTTGATAAAGTAAACTACATTGCATCGAAAGGAAACCCTACCTTGCGTTATTCCACTACGGTACAACTTATAAGATAGAGCCATAGTTTAATAATTCTCCCAGGTAAGACTACTACCATTCAGGGTAAACGGAGTGTACAGTAGAGTTTGTCAGCTCTATAGTTCTTTCTAGAAAGGCGAGAACGTATGTATTTGGATAAATATTGAATTTAAGTAATACATATAACATGTATGAACAAAATAAAAAGAAGAAAGAGTAGAGTGGAGAAACGATGGGTGCTCAAGAGATCTTTGGTAAGTTTATTAGTCGATCAGGGTCAAAAGAAAATGGCCGACCCCTGGTCTAAGGTTTTATTCTTCTAATATACTGGGCTGCTGGTGGCTTGGAGATCAGGGTTCAGATCCTGGTTGGGTGTATTAAGGTTGATTTTACTTCAATGGTTTTCCATTACTCCCTCCTATTCCTAAAATTAAACCTTCCTTATTATAACTTCACTAGAGTAATATATATATATATATATTATATATATTATTATTATTATTATTATTATTATTTAGCACCGCGTTTTACTACCCGTTCGGGTTATACGCTCTGGGTACTAATTACGCTAATGGATTAGGAATTGGGAAGGTTGAATTAGATGAAGTAAACCCACATTTGCGTGGAGGGAGAGTGGAAAACCATTTAGGAAAAGCCACCCCAGTTCACCCGACCGAGATTTGAACCTCAATCTCCCCGTCCTCAGCAGTCGAGCTCAACACGACTAGCGCGTTAACCAACTACGCCACCGAGGTGGGTTTTATATATATATATATATATATATATATATATATATATATATATATGTGTGTGTGTGTGTGTGTTAAGATGGGGTCGGGGAACATATGCTATAATATATTCTAGATATCGCTTTTAAAATGTGCAATCTATTATTTTTTAGAGAAACTACACTCAAGGATACATGACTAAACATAAAACAAGTCCGTTTTTAACTCAAATTTTGACAGCAGTGAAATATTGAAGAAAACTACACCAGGCATGTCCAACACAGGGCCCCCGAGTTCGTCATGTGTGACCCACCAGATCAAATTGAAATACTTCAAATCGCAGGAAAAAAACCAACACATAAGGATTTTTGAGCTGACGTAAATGCTCGATTATTCACATGAAGTTACCAGAATCAAGTGCAGTGTATTTATGTATTTGGCATAGATAAATAATTGATCATTCATGTTTTTATTATTATTGGGCACTAGGTCCTACACATTTCATGTTCTACACATTTTCCGGCCTTTCCTCAAGAACTTATACGGCCCTCAGACACGGGAAAGGTTTGACATGTCTGGCCTATACCATTCAAAATTGAATGTCTTGCACAAGCTATTCTCTAAAATTACAACGATTGACAGTTGGCACGGCTTTATTCTATACTGTACCCTCGAGTGGCCTAATCTTAAACACTTTGCCAACTAACCTTTCAATGAACTACATTTTCACGTAGACTGTTCGCTGCACAGCACTATACAAAGAGAAAAACAACAATAGTACCCACTCAAACCCTTCACTGAAATATTCTTCTGGGAAAACCGTAAGAAATAAGGGAAAGAGAGGGGATGACGTTAATGCACAATGTATGTTGTTGGATGGTATGACGTCACGGCAACGTGACGTGTGTAGCATAAAGAGGAGGGGTAGGTGTGTGGGCAGAACCTAAGATTGATCACAAACTAGCGGCATGGGTGTTTTCCCTTTTATGCCTGGGACGACCACGGACCAATTTTTACTTCCTCTTCCCCCTCCCGTCTCTACGTTTTATGACAATCTCATAAATTATTCCGGGACATTAGTGTTTCTAGAAGGAGACTTTGGAATCGCGGAATAAGTATGATCATGATGCTAATGTGATGGACACGGTGATTATTTACTGTGAATGCCGTTACTGGGAAATATAATTATGTAATCTATCAAAATGTGGGGGCTTCAAGAACATATAATTTTGATAGAATTCGTTTAAATTAAATTCGAGTAGATTTTTATCCTTGGGTGATTTGTTTTGGCAAAATGCTTTAATTCAAACGCGTCTCTAGGATTCATTATCTAATTATAGAAATATGAGATTAAAGAAAGAAGGTAAAGCACCCAATTATACCTTTACCGATGGGGTAGGCGTGTCCACCTACTGAGTAAACAGGGTCCTAGGTTCGGTTCCGGCAAGGCCACAAAAATTATAATTGGTGAAATGTGTGTTTTCACTTTCAAGATGATGAATTAACAAACTGGAGTGGATGTTGTGTCTGGTCTAGATTTAAGTTAGTTTATAAGTCATGTGCTGATATAATTAGTTGGTTCAGAAAGTGCACGTTAAATACCACAAATAAATAAATACAAAATGGTTTTATTTTGGGGAAGGGTGAAGAAGACCAGATAATTCATTTATATCTCAACACATTGTGAAATTAAAACGTTGGCTTGCAGCTGCTAAATGAACAAGTCTGTGCCTTATAATTTATGAATTAACCGATCACAAAAATAACGGTCTGCAGCCGTACTGTCTAATTTTCACAGGAGGTACCTTATCTTACAGCTAAAAAAAGTTTATAAATCTACTCCACGTATTCATACGTCAAGTCATATGATATTCAGCTGTCACTTTTGGTAGATATTATCAATACCTATAAAATAATACTAATAATATAGTAAAATGCAATCAATGTTGACTGCAAAAAAATATATTTTTGATTTATAAAAGGTCCTTTCTACCAAATCCACTATACCTAAGAGCAGTTTCACACTAGGCAACTATCTCCCGGCAACAATCGTTAACCGACTATTGCTCTGTTGAATTAGCAGGTAACCACTGATAACTACAATCTCTTGGAGAAGTCAGTACCAGCCCAAACAGAGCACACGAAAAAATTTGTCATTTGTGATGGATTTGAATAATGAGGTTATTTATATGGCTCCTTTTAAAAAGATGGCGAAGCAGAATCATTAAAAGAGTACGGATATTCTATAATTATACGTATATTAGTGAGTGGTTGGAAAAGGGTTTCTTCTATGATAAATGCTAAAGATTAAAAAACTCCATGACGTCAGTCTGCAAACGAGTCATATTGACCAAGAGGCCACCGTCTGTTGGAAAAGATGGTACCGACTTCTGTAAATAGATGGTGTCATGTGGCCAGCACAATGAATGCCACTGCCATTACTCCCAGTTTTATAGACCGTAGCCACTACTTCTTTCAACTAGCTCCTTATTTGGCCTCACGAGTCTGAGCCGACTCCATTCCAGACGCACGCTTTCATGGAAAATCTTGGAGCACTGGAGAAGAACAACAGACAAGCAATAGATAACCAGGTAGCCCAATAAAAAAAACTAGCCTTCCTTATCACGGACAAAATTCAACAAGTGATTTGAGGTTTGACATCACTTGGGAGACAGGCCGGCGATCGCTACCCTGTGTAAATGAAACAATAAAAACACGTGATTAACCAAGCAGTCGATGGGTGTGCGACAGTCACCCTGATGGGTAACCATGCCACAAATCGCAAATAGCGGGCAACTTCTGAGCGACTTTTGTCAGGTCAGGCGATTCAGTTGCTTCAATGTGAAACCTACAATTTACCACCATGTTGATCAGATCGATTGTTGACGGGCGATAGTTGACTAGTGCGAAACGATGCTAAGACGACTGAGACGACCATTGATTGATTGATGAAACATCAATTAGAAAGTTAGTTTGATGCGCATCCCATTTATCTAGTTCTGGCATGCACTCAGATGTTTGGTGGGTTAGCGCTGACCACACCATCTGATGGAATTAACATGTACCAGGGAAGTTCACAAAGTAGGATAATTTGCTGTTTCTTGCCGCACTGCATTTATACGAGCACGAGTGAGAAAGTGCTACCAATTTTTGCCGGGAAATGTACTCTGACATACCTCCCAGGGATCGTTTACATCCCACAATCGACAGGGAACCGAAGACTTTATTTCCCCTCCGAATTAATTTGTGCTACTGATTTTTATTGCTCCAAGTAAAATCCGTCGATCTCGGCTGGGTTTGAACCCACGAACACCGACTGGGTCATGAGACGAGCACTTTAATCCAAGATCACCGAGGCCAACCAATTACATTTACAACTCAATAATACCATATCCTTATTACATTTTTAAAATATCAATTTTAACTTTAATTAAATATATAATTAAATTAATATTTAAGTGGGTGGGGCGTTTCCAGACCCCCTCAGGAGCCACTCACCCTTGGCTACGTGCCTAGCTTGGAAATTAATTATAACTCATGGGTCAAACTTTTATTGGCTTACATCCAGCGCTAACTATTATAACTACACTTAACACACCATGAAATTGTCCAAAACATAACGTAAATTAGTGAATTATTATCAATATTGTTCAATAATGTAATCTACTAAGTATATGAAACACCACCTAATTACTGTGTCAACACGCAATTATCTCATATTTCTAAACTTTTTTCGCGTGTACTATTTATTGTCTACTAGACTTAGCAATAAAGTTTTATTTTTATGTACACAGTAAGGGACAGATGAAGGGCCAATCAACTTGACCTATGAATACGTGAAAGTAGATCGAATAACTATATGACCTTTCAGATAAGTTCTTCCTATGGGCATTGGTCATCTCACTTTATGAATAAAATGATGGATCAAAAAGAAAAAAGTCGGTGGCGTGGAGCGTTTACGGTGGTAAAAGTTTTGGTTGATACCAATAAGAAATGTAAAAAAATGTAGGCTCGATTAGATAAAATATTCTGACACCAAAACTCTGTCAAAGTTTAAAAAAAATTTTTTTTCAAAACCTTCAGAATATATGGTGAAATGATGTCTTTTGTTGGTGGTCAATCGAGGCTGTTATTTCAGGTTTTAAGGGCAACTTTGATGATAAACTGACATTTGGGTGTACCGAATAACTTGAATAGGAGAAGGGAAAAGGTACACAAGGAAGGTGGAGGATCCATAGAAAAAGTGAGCCCCAATTTTACTAATGATAAGTTTTTAGGCCATGCCAGAAATCGATTCCTGCACCTTAGCTCATCTGGTAAACATGCTGCTGACTGACCTAAGTTGTCGGAAAACTTGTTTGATAAGTTTTACTCTGTATCTTAATTGTCTCGCCGTAGCGATGGTTTAGATTGAATTTGCTGCAAAAAAAAAATACTGTTTCTAGTTGCTAAATTAGGTAATGTTATACCAACATTGGGCCTTAATGTTTTACTCGTCTTATGAACGAAATTTATCTGCCATATAGCTTTCTGTAAAATAAATATATTTTTTATGCAGAGCACGCAAGGTTGGAACTGATTTTACTGGTGCGCGCATGCGTATAAGCCCTGCATATAGCGCTACAACCTAGCGAGTAGTAGTGCTCAACATTTATTAAATAATGGCGGCTAAACGAGTGCGAGTAGGCAGATGGCGTCACGTGGGTGCAGAAGCTAAGATGTTTTGCACGTATTAATTTCGGTGTCTCCCAAGTAAGGTCAATAGTTGGGTTTCAATTATTGTACTCACATTTTGATAGTTTGTTCTTATATAAATATAACTCTACAAACAGCTTGTCAGTTTATATAAAAGTGAATTAAATGTTCTAACTTTATAAAGTTAGAGCCCGGGCCTGTGCTTACTAAACACGTGAACCAAAATTTTAACTTAAAAATAGATTCTGATTGGCGTAGTCTCATTAAAAAACAACCCATCACTATGGCAACAAACATTTTAACTTCCAGATAAAAGTTATCAGATACTTAAACCTCCCGATAAAAATCTGACGGATAAATACATATTATCTGGCAGATAAATGCTATATGGCAGTCATAATACGCACTTTTAACTTATCCACCAGATGTAAATATTTATCTACCAGATTAATATGTATCCAAGAGTTATAAGACTAGCCCTTAATGGTAAATGTTAAAAACCCCTGTTTGTTTTAACTGACTCGTTAGACGTGAAATCGTACATACAATTTTGATTCAGTATTGAAGTAAAATACAGGGGGTGGGGTTGGTGGTGGAAAGTTCTCTGTAATTTTAATACCAGTCCGGCAGCCATTTCGAGCGTCGTAATTGAGGAGTCTTCTTTAACTACCACCGCTGGCGGTAGTTAGCGCTTGCTCCTGCCCCGCTTCGAGAAGTATCGGACTACCTAATGTATCGAGCCGCGAACACGTACAGTCAGGTGCACCAAAATAGCACATCGAGTGAAGCTCTAAGCGATTTGAGCAGAAAATCTATATTTGTTCCCGATGTACAAATAAACCCAGTAAAAAAACTCCTTGACAGGAAAGGACAAAGTAATCGACAGAAAACTTATCAAGAGAGGATAAAGTGGAATACTGCAAACTCCTTTTCTGAAGAGGACTAATTCAATGACAGCAAACTTCTTGTCAGGAGAGAACAAAGTCACAGCCAAATAACCCCTTATCAGTAGAGGGAAAAATCATTGACAACAAACACCACGTCAAGGGGGGACAAAGGAACTGACAACAAACCCTTCGTCAAGATAGGACAAAGACATTGACATCAAAACCCTTGTCAAGAGAGGACAAATATATTGAAATCAAACTCCTCTTCAAGAGTTGATGAAGGCATCGACAATAAACTCCTCGTCAGGAGTGTAAAATGTCATTGACAACAAAACCCTCGTCAGGAGATGACAAATACATAGGAAAGAAACTCCTTGTCAAGGGATTACAAATACATTGTAAAACCCTTAATAGATGACGAAGGCATTGACAACAAATTCTTCGTCAAAAGAGGACAAAGACCTTGACAACAAATCCCTTGTCCAGACATGACAAATTCACTGAAAACAAACTGCTCGTCAGAAGAGAACACATTTATTGACAATAATCTCTTCTTCAGTGAAGTACATAGTCATGTACAGCAAACTTATCAGGAAAGAACAAAATTGATCCATTACAAACTACTCATAAGAAGATAACTAAATAGTTACATCTACTTAAAACAACGATTTAGGTGAAACAAACTAACAAACCAAATTTATTATTATTCATGAAGCATGTAACCCGAACAGGTAGTAAAACGCGATGCCATATATATAAAATAATCAGCAAGTGCTATATGTCTGAATCCCATATTATTATAGAGAAGGTAGGTGCTGTGGAACAAATTGTGGACGAGTAAACTCAAGGTTTATAGGGGCCTTGACCCATCCAACCCATCAAATTAATTGCATGTTAATGAGTTTGTATTTGGGAAGAGTTTATGATGCGCTTGGATACACATAATATGAGGGAAATCCGAGCCACTTAAATACTATTTAAATGTTAATATGTCGTGTCACTTAATATAAAAAATCAAAATTTGAGCTTATGAATGTTTATTCCGTCAGAACAAATAGAAGCCATTATGGGTATTTGCTATCGCAGACAAATGTTTTTCTATTTTAGGATTAGCTGTTTCGTATAATGGTGCTTCTTAATCTTATTTAGAGTGATAAAGAGCGTTTATGACGTGAACTTAGGTCATCAGTTCAGTTTTTGTTTTCACTGAAGCTGCAACTCACCACCGTTTAATATTTTGGAACTGATTAAATCTTCTGTATCATGCGTTTATTCATATCTACAATAATAACTAAATGTTTTTCTCCTCTATACTATACCAGGCTTACACATGAGTAATTTATGATAGAACAGAAAAAAAAAGTCAAATAGTATTTGGCAGTTGTTGGGTACCAAGATTCTCTTTTGAATGATATCTAGGACCATCACTCAGTTAACATGTATTTCTTCTTTTTAAGCCTTCCTTAGTTACCATTGCTATCTTTGTAGAAAACATATTTTCTCCATAGCTAGCTAACTCTCGGGACTTAAGAAACTCTAAAGTTCATGGTAGTCAGAAAGTAATATCACAATTCAACCCTATTCCTATAAACCTCTATCCAATTCCTAGCCTGACATCCAACCTTCTTCAAATTCACTTTCACATTATATTCCCATTGACGTTCCTGCCTATCAAGGGTTCTTGAATCTTCATGTTTCCCAACTAACATTGTGTGTACACGCCTGTCATCGAACATAAGCGTCACATGAGCACCCCACCTAGGCCTGTGCGCCTAGATATTTGAGGATACATAGAAGCCATGAGGTTCATTATACCGCTATAACTTTCTTAATTCGAATTTTTCTTCATCCTTCTTAGGCTCATATATATGTTTATCAGTATTTTTCCCTCAAAAATTGACAAGTATTCTAAATTTTTTAAATTATATAATACGATTATAAATAACCTTCTGATAAGTAACGTTTTTTAAATTTTATTTTATAGCTATTTTTAAGACTTTATAGCGGTTTCAAAACTGCCATTATATTCCGCGTGCAAAAATGATCGTTCACCATCTTGTGTTTGTCTGACATCACTCTTGAGTAGTGTGAACAATTGATAAGAACGTCTTACAAATAAATGGCTCTTTTTTTAACTTAATTTCCTGTGTTATTTCTATTTCATTTTAGTTATTATTTAGTGTTATCTTATTGTAATATAATAATTGTAGATTGTGTATATTTTATCGTTTGTTATCTTATATAAATCATTTATCATCCGGTTTTTCCGTGTAATTATATAATTTAAACTTTATTTATTCACAATAGCTGCAACTAAAAAATCTTATAGATGGTGCTTTGTACCATTGTGTGCAAACACAACCACTTCTACTCCAGAAAAATTATTTATTCATGTACCTAGAGACATTCGAAGGAGAAAAGTCTGGATAAAAGCAGCAAGAAGAGATGTAACACACATCAATTCATTCCAAGCCTCACAAATGTTTTGTTGTGAAGATCATTTTAATGTAAGTATTCAAAATGACTATATATATATTGGATAGTAAACAAAATAGGATCTGCAATGTTTGTATTATTTAAAAGTTAGCGGTAACATAGTGATTGCCCATCATTATGCAATAAACTAAACTAACTTAAGGAGGCCAATTTTTTTCTAAGAACACACACTCTTTATTTTTTGACAGACCAAAATGATCATATAGAAACCATCGACCTTGTAAGAGTCATTTACTATCTATTAGCTAAGCTAGTTTTTCCAGCAAAGTGGATTGACATTAATAGTTTTAGATAATTAATCAAAAGATTTTTACCTAGCTACACATTTTTATATTTGTAGAGCTACGTGTTCACACGATTTAATCATATTGGCTTGATGAGATCAGGAGGAAAATGTTGCCAGAAAATGCACCCGAATGTCGGTCGAGACACACATGACCGGCCCTGTCTCAGCTCGTTCTTTATGTAGTGGGTGACTTAGAGAGGTCCTGTAACTTTTTAAAGTTGACTGAAACTTTACCACCATAAATGCTTTGGCCATGGGGAATATGGGTGTTGGAAACACATGATTTAATACGGTAAATTTGTACTAGCAATTTATTTTGTATGTTGCATTAACCAATAAGGGACTTGTTTTCAGAATTTCAAAGATCATTAGTTTTGCCGAGCTTTGATCACGTCTTTCTACCGCTTCACATGTGCAACGATTGTGAAAATAAATCATTGAATAGTTGTTGTTTTTTAGCAACACGTCTTACTATCTGTTCAGTTTATATAAATAAAATGTCCTATCACACTAATATGTTAGGAATTATAAAGGTTGAATAAAGAATAAGTGTACCCACATTTGCGTGGAGGTAGAGTGGAAAATCATTTTGTAGAAACCTCCCTGATCGGAATTCGAATCTGAACCTAGACCGGACCGTCACCGGGAATAATTCGACCCGATCATGTATGTACTAGCATTTAGCGTGAAGGGAAGTGAGAGAAAACTAAAGTGTTAATCACAATTTGTAAAACCACACCCAATGCACTTGGGAAAGATTCGAAACCCGGCTTTATGGATATGAAAGTATCGCGGCATCGTGAGATGGACAAACTACCATTGAGCTATTTCAGCGGGTCAATTTTATTTGGTTCTATATTAATAAAATTCTCGGAATCCCCCTCCCCTCAACACCCTCTCTGTAACCACTCACCCTTTTATTGATATAACAGTTGAAATAATCTAGCAGACATTTTCCATAAAGGTCATTAGCAAAATGAACTCTTCTTTAGACAACACGACGTATATAGACTCTAAAATTACAAATATAAACAATATTCAAATAACCTGGCGTTTTTTATTCCTTTCAGCTCTGCGCCTACAAACATTTCATTTGTTGACAGAAATGATGCCACAATTATCATTTCTACACATGGTAAATTATCTGTAGTTGCTTTCATGAAACCCTTTTCTGTCATTTTTGTGATTCATTTGGTGTTCGGAAGGCGAGAAATACCAACAGATTCAAAATAATAAATAACATCCAACAAATGCAATAATTGGATGTATTATATTATTAACGTGAATAGTATATAATAAACAAACAGATAAAACATAAGTAATAGGAAAAGAAAGGAACTAAACAGTGACGAAAACAAAGCGGAATCAATTTGAAATATACATATATTATCCTGTTGGCTGGCTAGCGGCTACTCAAGAGTGACATCAGACCAATCACAGGACGTTTCGAGCGCGCGTAGAATATTTGAACTCAAGCTACATTTCAAGTCTATATTACTAAATATTTTTTATGGTGTACAAATTATATATTTTTGGAATTCTGAACCAATTTTGCGTTTGAAAACGACAGATTTAAGTTTATTTAGATTTTAAAAGAATTCTCGATTTTCATTTTATTGCACATCCATAAAGAACAACCATGCTTACCTTTTGTATAGTTTATCGTGGATGCACATTTTTTTTTTAATTTTCACCAGTGACGAACACCTTTAGAGATCATGACCTAATCAACCTAACTCATCCAACTTTTCATACATACAAAATAAAACTAACACCTACTATCTTTGAATGTATCGACGGTCGTTTCAAGCTTTGATAAAGTTTTAGTGGTAAGTTAAACAAAGCCATGAAAAGGGGAAGCAAAGACTTATGAAAGCACATTATATCACTCCAACTTTCTGTTAGTTTGTTTATCAGACATCCTACTATCAAAAAATATAGTTTATGGTTAATAAAACACAGTGCTACATTGGGTACCCTTTGAAATTATTCGTGTGCCCTTGAGGGTAGGCGTAACACAGTTTGGGTAAAACTAGTGCCTAGTAAACATTCATAAGAGCGATGTGTTTGTTTTAGGTCATAATATAAGTACTGGCCTCTCTTTGTATTTACAATATTTCCTATTCAGGTTCCACTTTTTGATGAAGGAAAATGATTACATCCCTATATGACCCTGGTTTGATTCTAGACGTGTTTACAGTAATTTACTGTAAAAAATGTCGTGTCTGTGTTTTTCTAGGCTAGTTTTTAAGATTATGCTGATAAACTTTGATTAAAAAATTTTCATTTACAAATAGTAATGATAGTAAACACTAGTTAGCGGTTGAAGCTAACAGGTTAATTTTAGAACGACACATAACTTATTATCACATAGCTCTTCGCCTAAAGGTTTATGGAAAGACCTTAGACAATTAGGTGTTGGATATAAACGTATTGGTAACACTGAAATCCCCATATCATCTGATGATCTTAATTATCATTTTGTGAATACTCATAATTTAATTGATCCCGTTCAAAACAAGAGGATTATAACTAACTTAGTGTTTCAGTTCTCAAATAATAATAAATTTAATTTTCATGCAATATCGCTAGCAGGACTCTTTCTATTAGTTAGTTTCTACCCTGTTGATGAGAGGAGCAAAAGGCAAGGGGTATGTCATATATAAGCCGTTGTGCGTATGTTTAAGGCATCCGCCCACGCACAAGTCAGTCAGAACCACACACTGGTAGTCACAGTCTAACACAGTATAAAATAACTTACATTAATATCACAAGTGTGCATTGATACAAAGCATTTGATTGGAGTATGTATAAGTAATTAACAGATGTCATTTAAATAAACCGTGTGTGAAATAAACAGCCATCAACAGTTCTCTTTCTTACATTTAATTAATTATACCGTTCTAATTAGTGCTCGACCACGGAGCTATAGACAGCTAGTTAAACGGTATATTTTCCGTACAGTGATGATAGGCGCTCGACCACGGAGCTATAGACAACCTAAACATCATCACAGCATTATTATATCAGGGAATTAATCAGTAGTGTTTCAATCGACGCCCAACGCGGGTCAATTTAATTCAATAGTGTTACAATTGGCGCCCAACGTGGGGCGATTTAATTCAATAGTGTTACAACAGTCAACTAAGCGAATCAAAACAAATACACAAGGAAATGACTAAATTACAATTACATTTATAAAAAAAATACTTTTTTATGTTTTAAATCCTGTAAGTGATATTTTTAATCATTCTCCACAAGTAGGAATTTTTCCATCACAGTGGAAATCCACAATAGTGAGGCCTATCCCTAAAACCCCTTTGCCAACCCCTTCAGTAACAGATTTTAGACCAATAAGCATACTTCCAACTCTATCAAAAGCCTTTGAACATATCGTACACAGACAAATCTATAGCTTCATAATCATCAAAAGCTGCTGGACAAATACCAATCTGGATTTTGACCACAGTTTAGCACTACCACATGGATAGAAGACAGTTGACGCTATTGGCACTGTTAGACTTTAGCAAAGCTTTTGACACCATTAACCACGTTATTCTTCTTGCTAAATTACAAACAAACTTTCGTTTTTCAGTAAGTTCAGCTCAATGGATGCAGCCATACTTAACTGACCGCCAACAATGTGTCATGATAGGTGACACTCGGTCAACATGTCGTTCAGTGACATCTGGAGTGCCACAGGGTTCGGTCCTTGGCCCTCTCCTTTTCTCAATGTTTATGAATGATCTCCAAAGTTGTTTGCAACATTCTCAACATTATCTATATGCCGATGATATCCAACTTTATTTATTATCCTCTCTTTCTCATATTGATAGTGCCGTGGATAATATGAATGCTGACTTAAGTGCAAGACATAATTGGTCGCTACAAAATGGTCTTAATGTAAATCCTAAAAAATCTCAATCTAATGTTATAGGGTCAAAAAATTACTATTCACATTGAGTTTCACATCTGGACAGCAAAATAAAGTTAAATATACATCCCAATTCCAGCTGTGCCGGTTGTTAATAACCTTGATTTACATATAAATGAAAACCTAACATGGCATAATCATGTGAAACAAATATGTAAAAAAGTGTTCTTTGCCTTACACTCACTTAAGCGCCTGAAAAAATGTATACCAATGAGTATTAAATCCACCCTTATCCATTCCCTTATCCTCCCACTTATCGACTATTATGATGTAGTGTATAATGACCTGACAGCTGACCTTCCGGCAAGACTACAAAGACTCCAAAACACACGTGTTAGATTTATATTCGTCCTCCGGTCACGTGATCATATTTCCCCATATTATAAGAGACTAGCTTGGCTACGACTTGAAGAAAGCCGAACTCTACACTCGAGACCATCATAAAGAAACAATTGACTTCCAACTCCCCACAATACCTTTCTTCACGTATACGCTCACTCAATACTAATAATAATAATTTCAACTATCGATCACAAGAAATCTCATCTTTATTCATTCCTCTCCATAATTCCAATCATTACTCCAATTCTTTCACTATTTCAGCTTCTCGTTCAAGGAATACCCTAACCAACGATGTAAAGAAGTTATAATTGAATGGTTTCAAGCGAAAAGTCGCAAATAAGCTGCGTGTGTAAGCTCAATCGCGAGATTGAGGAGTGTGGGACGTAATCACACCTTCCTTTGTGTGTGTGTGTGTGTGTGTGTGTGTGCGCGCGCGTGCGCATGCGTTCCTATATTACATAATCTTTGTGTATTTTAGCTTTAGTTTTTATACTTTTTTGTGTGTATTTATATATATTATTTTTGTTAAACTTAATTTTAATTGTATTGGTTAAGTGTAAGAAAAGGCGGTAGCCTTAACATTACCATTAAAGTCGATTATTATGATTATTATTTAAGAAGGACAAAAGTACGTTCAAATGCGCAGAATGTATAAAACCTCCTAAAATCACATTTCTAATGTTCTTAATTAAGATTGTATTTTTATATGTCAGTAGTAAGACGCGGTGCTAATAATAATAATAATAATAATAATAATAATATATGTCAGTATTTATAAGGACATGAAAAATCAGGAGAACTTGGAAAATACTGTGCACATTTTGTGTGAAAAAAATGGGAAATCACAAGGAACTTAACAATATCTAAACAACAGCAAATCTAGAATATTTGTTAATTTAGGACAGCAGAATGAAACTCTTAAATAGCATAACTTTGTTTAGGAGAAAAGGCTAACTCAAGAACTAAGTACAATTATTCAAACGCATGTACTAACTCTCCTTCACCATATTTTTACTCTTGTAACACTGGGATGAGTAAATACGCTAAATATTTCCTCATTAAGATAACAATTAATCGTACTGCTTTAAACAACTACAGTCCAATTTTTATAAGCATAGCCTGTTAAAAATTATAAGCATATTTTTTGCGAACAAAATTAATTATACTTTACTATTTTATAGGTATTAATAGTATCTATCAAAAGTGACAACTGCAGATTACTTGACTTGACGTATGAATAGGCCTACGTGAAAGTAGATCTATTAACTTTTTATATTTGTCAGATAAGTATCTTCATATTAAAGTTGGACTATACAAGCAACACCTGTTGTCCGCAAAAAGTTTGTATTTTTTAAATGTTTCATCCTACCCAAATACCACGTTTGTCAAGTTTTATATAAAAATAAATAATTACTCTATACTAGGTCGGTATAACTCGATTGTGGGGTTACGTTATGGAGTTTTTTAATCATTCTTAAAAAACAGTAAAATGGAAATTTGGTAATAAGGAAAATGTTGGCAGCCCTTTATGTAAATAGACACACACTGATTAACACTTGAAATATAGCTACTAATATTTAAATATCCATTTGTAAGCAAAAAATAAATTATAATTAGAGGAATTTTGGTCTATTCTGTATGTCTTTGAATACGAATATTTTCCATTCACAATGAGAGGCTACAATCTTACCGTGCCTGAATTCACTATGGCACAAATTATAAGATGAGAGAGCATGGTGTAATCACTCAAGGTAAGATTGTTACTTACCACAATAAGAGGCCGTCCTTAAATTATGTAAAAAAAAAATTTGCGCGGGAGGGTATGTTCTTACGTTTTGTTACTGGAGGGAGAGGGGAGTGATTTCTGAATCAATCTCAAATAAGGTTTTTTTTGGTCATATTTATGCTGAGACAAAAAAAATTGCCAGGAAATATAAATTAATTATAAAATTTCATTTATGTTTCTTTTACTAACTGCAATTAAATTATTTTAAAATTTCATACAACTCTCTTTGCTACCAATCCTTATGTCTAAAAATAAATAAACGATTAAATAATTTAACTATAAAATCGTTAACAATTATGTAAGACAAGACGGTTAAAAGGGGTTATGGAAATCTTACGATCTCTTACGTGGTGGTTCGGAGAGGGGGGCTGAAAGCCATTAAACAAAAAGCCTTACGTAGTTTAAGGACGGTCTCTAACCAGAGTGTAGGCCTATATATCTAAAGTGAAAAAATAAAATCAACCTTCTTTTTCCTCAGACACGTGGCATAATCTGTGCTAAGGCTGTCGAGCTAACCTAACCGCGTGTTGAATGTAATGGAGCCAAATAATCTACTTAACTCGCAAGAAATCTTCCGATCACTCATCCCCAGATTGTGTCTATAGTTCATGTGTTTGGATTGCATCCAACCCCACCCATCCTCACCCCCCAGTGGGACAATAACCGCCATTTTGGACCGTCTCCAACATTATGTGCCAATACGCGTTGCCGTTGAAAGTCTATTTATCTCTTCTCCTTTCTCTTTTTATCCAGCCATGACATGACTCCATTTCTTAGCGATAGCGTCTTTTCACATAACCGATTCAACTTGTTTCTAGCTTTTTTTTTACTTTCTCACGACTCCTTAGAGAGAAAAAGTATTGTGATTGTAAAAAAAAATCCCATTTGAAATTTTGACAAATGTCGACGTTTTATGACCTTCTGAACCCTAAAAAGTGATTTTCGCGATGCTCTCTGTCTGTATATTTTGGCCTAAAGCTGAAACTATTTTACTGATAGGACTAAAACTTGGTATCATAGGGTTTTCATATGATTTCCCGTAGGGGTTTTTGCTATTAGCTATTCAACCCTAAATCTATGGGTAGTCTACTTATGGGCGAAAAGAGAAAAAAAGAGTATCTCTCATCCACTCGAACGATTGTAGTTAAAATTCGTATCTAGACATTGTTTAACATTTCCGCATGTAGTTTTTCAGGGAAAAATTAATTATAAGGTAATTTAAATAAGTGGACACCTCCAACTTTGATCATCTCTCCACAACTCTTGGAGATACGAAATAACCTATCAGTGAAAAGTTGCGGGACTGTTAAAATTATATATATTGGAAACCAAGGCGGGCTATAAGAATGGTTAGCACACCAAACTCGTGATCAAATATTGGTTTTCCACATGGGATTTTCTCATTTTGTTTCCACTTTGGTTCGGATGCATTTCCTCCTAATTGTTTCTCAACTCATTTTTACTCCCTAATGATGTTACAGAACAAACGATCTTTGAACAATTTTTAACGCTTTATTTTTTATTGTTAAACGATATGTTCTCTCTTAATTAACACACTTTTATTGCAAAATAGGTGACCTGGTGGTCTAGGGGTAAGGTGTCGGACTTCCGGGCTGGAAGTCTGGGGTTCAATCCACGGTCACGGCACAGATCTATCAGATTGCCAAACCCTTCCTTCACCTCTGACAAGACGTGTATTAATCACATACACCCGCCTCAGTGGCGTAGTTGGCTAACGCGCTTGTCGTGTTGAGCTCGACTGCTGAGGACGGGGAGATCGAGGTTCGAATCTCGGTCGGGTGAACTGGGGGGGGGGGTTCTTAAATGGTTTTCCACTCTCCCTCCACGCAAATGTGGGTTCACTTCCTCTAATTCAACCTTCCCAATTCCTAATCCATCAGCGTAATTAGAACTTAAAGCGTATAACCCGAAGGGGTGGTAAGACGCGGTGCTAAATATTATTATTAATCACATCTTGTTAATGTGGGGAATGCCAGGCCTCCACCGTGGTTCGGATTCCACGTTAAACTGTAGGTCCTCCATTTCATCCCACAATCACCCTACCATTACACATGGCATAAGTGCGTACAACCCGAACGGTTAGTAAGAGGCTTTGCTAATACACTTTAACTTAATCTAGCATAAAAAAAAATCTTCGCACACGAATACTCGTTGGTACACCCCTAAGGTGGGGGTCTAGGGAACGCGGAAAATGGTCAGTGTTTTTGCAGTCTTCATACCAAAACTTTTTTTGGTCAAAATAAACTAAATATTTCTCTATTATAAACATATAACTTAATTTCCTTCCCATGGTGACTTCATCAGATTTTGAGCCAATGGTGTCCTGGAATTTAATGACAGCTTTTTATCTTATTTTAAGAAGTTTGACATCCAATGCCACTATGCTTTTACCAGATATTCGACAACGGTTGATATCACCATGTGAATACAATTATACTTTATGTTTATGTTTCTATAGAAGCAATATTTTATGAATTTTGGCCAAAATAAATTTTTGCTATGAAAACTACAAAAACCTTTGCCTTTTCTCGAGTTCCCTATATCCTTACCTTAAATGAAGTCGTTTAAGCACCTGTGTATAGCGTGTTGCCTTAAAGTACAGGCTGTGTGTTTGTGATTCCAGATGTCCGCGACGAGTGAGGTCGGGGAGCAGAGAGGTAGTTCCGGCTGTCGGCTGAGAGGGGGCAGCACCTCCTCGGTCAACAGTCCCGCCACAACGCCGCCCCACAACCACAATAACAAGGGGCCGGGGGCTGCGCCTCCTGGGCGCCCCACTAAGCCATGTTGTTTCTGCTGGTGCTGCTGCTGTAGCTGCTCATGGTTAGTACGATGGCCCACCTTCACTAGTCTGTCATTCATAAGTTCCGTCAACCGACATTCTCCCGTGCACTGCCTACAATCACATAATACTTCTTTTGACTAGCATTCCTCTGATGCCTGAACTCCACCCCTAATCATCTAATACTCCTTTCATCTACCATTCCTATAGAGACGCCCCAATCACCTAGTACTTATTTCAACTAACATTCACCCACTTCAGTTGCCGCGTGGTCTAACTCACTAATCTTGCAGTATACAAGACTGTCGATGACGGGGAGATCAAGGTTCAAATCTCGGTCAGGTGTACTGAGGATGGTTTTCCAAACTGGATTTCCACTCCCCCTCCACGCAAATGTGGATCCACTTCCTATAAATATAACCTACCTAACCCTAAAACCATTAGCGTAATTAGAACATATGGGTATAACCCAAACGAGTAGTAAGGCGCGGTGTTAAAAAAAAACTAACATTCCTCTTGACCCGCCCCACTAAAGTAACCATATAGCCAATTAGAGCCCTGCATACGCCCATCGATGGGCACATAGACTAAATGTCAAGCTTGCCTAGTCTGGTTTACCCGGGATGGGTGGGTATGGGTTTTAATCCAATTCTTGTGTACTGTGAGTTTTTTACTACAAAAATTCCCATTCTCCCTCCATGCAAATTATAGTACATTTAGTACAATTTCTACCTACCTCATCCTACCTCATTGGTGAAATTAAATGAAGATTAGCTAAAAGGGTTGTAAGACGCAGTGTATATAAGTAACAATAAAACTATAACTCCATTTTACTAAAAAAACGTTACAAAAATATTTAAACGTGGGAAATATTGTTTCTTTTCACTCTGATTTTTTCTGTTAACACTTCTATGATGAAAATTAAAAAAAAAAATTAAACCCCCTAATTCGAGATGTAAAGGAAATAATTGAATTTAAACATGTGATGACATTTTTTGTTACTTGGTTAACCTTATTCAAGTTTGCATTGAACAGTTGCCTTACTTATTAAGGTATATTTTTAGTTAATTTCATATTGAGTGAAGGGTACATGATAAAAAATGTGTTGCTGTTACAATAGTCGTGTGTGTGCTGTTAATGTATTCTGTATATCATTAACTATCGTATGTTATTTTTGTGTGTGCGTACCTCAGCTACATAGGCCAGCTCATGTCAGTAAAGTCGTACCTTTTCTCTCTTTATTGCTACGGTGTAGGAGTAAATGGTGAGTTAAAACACTTTGATGTGTTTTCATACCATTTTATCTTGTTTTGTGTTTTGCGTTTATCTCAGTGTGTTTTGTTTAGTATTGAGCTGTCACAGTACATGTTGTTATCAACACGACTCGCACTTTTAATTGAAAGATATTTAGGTTTTAAATTTAGAGATGGGACGTGAGCTCGATCCCTCGAATTCTATGTTATTCGTGAGATACGTGATTCATCGAACGAATTTATCAACAATATTACCTTAATGTTAATTATTTTTAATTCATTACTATATCTAATATATCTTTCTTTATAATGGTTTAATCATTTAATCTGTAACCTTAGAATATGTAATTCTCATTTGTATTGTATTCTTGTCCAATTTTAATATGTTTTCTGTATTTTAACCCTATTGTTCTTTTTTCTACTTTATTTTACACTCTTTATTAGGATTCATAAAGTTATAAGTTCTCATTATTTAAGTCCTACTAGTATTCTGCTTTAATATATATTCTCTTCTATATGATGTAACATATATTATATTCAGACTTGTTATTATCTGTATTTCATTTAATGTTCTAAATGTTTTTTCTTAAAACTCAATATTTTTTTGCTAGTTAAATTTTATGATAACTTTAACTTTTACTTTATATTTCATATCATTTCCTTTTGTTATTGTTGATTAGGCGTTCCTTTGAATAATTATTAATATACATTAAGTTATAACAATACTTACTCTTTTAATTAAATTCTTATAAAAATGCTAAAATTTACAAATGTTAACAAATTTTATGAATTTAGCTCAGTTCATCACTTGTAATTTCGATGTTACTTCCTATTTTGGTATTGCCTTTCGTTGGGCAAAGGCAATGATAATGTCGTTGAAATCCATATCCTGCAGCATCTTCCCCTCAATGTTCAGCTGTGCTATGTCAGATAACCTGTCCTCACCCATTGTTGATACGCCTTTTTTTTTATCAGGATACTTGCTTTGAAGCATTGAAGTCTGCGTCCAAGTTTTGCTCAACACCGTGAATTGCCACATAATCTCGTAATTTGCCATTAATTTCCCGCCACAGACCTAGGTTCTTATATTATTATATTATTATTATTATTATTATTATTATTATTATTATTATTAATATTATTAGCACCGCGTCTTACTACCCGTTCGGGTTATACGCACTTACGCTAATGTGTAATGTCAGGGTGATTGTGAGATGAAATGAAGGACCTACAGCTTAACGTGGAATCCGAACCACAGTGGCAACCTGGCATTCCACACATTCACAGGTTATTATAAGGTGAGAAAATACGTCCTTAGTTATTGGCAGCTGCATTTTCTGGTCTTACTCCTATTGCAATCGTACAGTTTACGTCATCATTGGATAAAGGGCTAGAGGTATTCTATCGACATTGTTATATAAATTAACACCAGTTGATGTTGTCGATATCTGCTCTGGAAGCATTTCTTATATAAATGAAGGATAAACTGGTACAATACAGAGGAAGTCGAAGGATGATTCCCAATAACATTGTTGTGAAGGGACGAGCCGAGGACGATACACTTCCATGTGGTAAATGAAATATTAAAATATTAAATACTATTAACACAATTGAAAAAAAAAATTCTGTCATACCATGCCGCCCCCTGAACAGTACCGGCCTAGGCCTAGTCGGCCTGATGGGAAATCCGGCTCTGGACGCCTTGAAACGAAAAAGTGTTTACTTTTTCAACTGTTTCTTGTATAAACAAACACATCTTTTCAGATGACATTTTGATGAAGTATTTATGTTTGTTTTTTGTAAAGTAAGAGTTCCTTTCTCGAAATAATGTTATCCTTCAATATTGATTAATTATTTAATGTGTATTAGCAGTATTGAAAAGGTTCAAATATGAAGTGAAAATTATTTTACAATAATACATGTAAAAATCGCATCAAAAAATTATATTTGTACGTTTTATTTAGTGATACGTTGCACTCAAGAGATATTAAATACTTAATACAGAATGTAGGGATGGAAAGAAAATCTCAGATTAAATGCGACTACATTTGCGGGTATATAGGATGGTGCTCCCCCCCTCCCCTCCCTCAGTGTATCCATCTGAGATTCAAACCCCAACCTTCCTATAAAGTCTTTTGTTAGTCTAATGAATTTTACCATCCATATACTGGTACATTAAATAGTCCCGCATTAAATATAGGTGATTTATATTCGCTTGGCGAGAGTATTTAAAATCATTTTATTTTTATGGCATACATAGTCCAATCAATAATTATCAATACCAGGATTTTCTAGTCAAGAGTCGAGTGTGCTAACCACTCTCCTACTTCTGATGGTATATAAAAACAAATAATGGAAGAAACAGTGTCGGAGTAAATCGTTCCGCGACGTGAGGAACCATCTTCCATTTTGTTTATTGACCGGGTTTCACCATTAAAACTTGGCTGGCCAGCACCTCTGTGTCTGGTTCGGGGAGGGAGTCGCATTTTTAGAGGGGACAGTTTGGGTTTATGAAATGTAGGTCACAATACAATGGGACGCATAATAATAATAATAATAATAATAATAATAATAATAATAATAATAATAATAAAACATCTGAAACGGAGAATAAATAAATGTCGTTAAGGTATTTATTCTCATCACACAGATTTACTCTAGGTAAACTAAAAGGGGAAGCGAAAAAGTAAAAAAAATTACAGTTTTTATAGTAAAAAATATTCTTCACCCAAATAAATTAAATATTCATCCAGTAGATTTTATGGTTCTAAGGCTCCATGATTTCACGATGATATGCTTCGAAAAATCTGTGATTTGACAATTATATGGTTCCAAGGCTCCGTGATTTGACAATTCTATGATTCCAAGTCTGCGTGATTTCATGATTCTATGGTTCTTAGTCTTCGTGATTTAATGATTCTGTGGTTCAAAGGCTCCATGATTTAACGATTCTATGGTTTCAAGTCTACGGGATTTCACGTTATATGGTTTCAAGAATCCATTAATTCACAATTCTATGGTTACAAGGTTCTGTAATGACGATTCTATTGTTACAAGGCTACGTGATTTGACGATTTTATGGTTCAAAGTCTGCGTGATTTCATGATTCTTTGGTTCCTAGGCTTCGTGATTTCACGATTATATGCTTCCAAAAATCTATGATTTAACAATTTTATGGTTACAAGGCTCAGTAATTCCACGATTCTATGGTTACAAGGCTCTGTAATTCCACGATTATAAATTTGTGATTTAGTAATTTTATGTTTACAAGCCTCTGTAATTCCACGATTCTATTGTTCCAAGGCTCCATGATTCCTCTATTATATTGTTTAACGACCTCATGATTACTTGATTCCAATGCTCGATGATTTTACGAGTCCACAGTTAAATAATTCCGAGAACTTGTTATGTAGACATACACCTGGGCAATTTTTACCAGCAATTTAAAAAATATAGATGAACAGAAAAACTACAAGGTACGAATCATCATTTTAAATGTTGCACAGTAATATTTTCATAGACTTAATAGCTTTTTGCTTTATATTTTATTTCTTTAGCTATCTGATTACCAAACCCTTCCTTCACCTCTGACAAGACATCTTGTGAATGTGGGGAATGCCAGGCCTGCTATTAAAACTGCCAAGTAAAAGGGAAATATAGTTCTTTGTTACCAATACATTGTTGAGAAATATAATTAATTCATACTATTTATTAAAATAATGTAACTCTATCCACTAAAACAAATAAAATAGAAACGTTCTTTTTTCTCATAATGATCAAAACTATGTCTTTACAACTGATATAACTTATATGACCTCCTTTCTTTCCTCAATGGCTTCCTTCAGACATTGTGTGGGAGCGTCTCCAAAGAAAATAATGGTTTTACAATATCTTTTAAAAAATAATTGGTGGGTGGGAAAGGTTGGGTGGATGCGGTGGCAATAATCCGCCGAGTCGGCAAGAAAGGTGCCAGTTTGCGATCCCTCGGATCACCTACAAGAAAAATTGTCAACTCGAGCTGTCACCACTATTATTATGAGGCTGGTTGGGTGAGGGCTTGTGTTGTCCAAGTGTGGGTGGATTCTTACCTCGAAGGCGGAAAGGTAGCACAAAAATATGTGATCGCGTTTTTTTTTATATACCGTGTGACTTTTAAATTTAGCAGGAAAAAACTGTTTTAAGTTCAGGTTCCTTACAGTACGATCTAAGGTTATCTCTTAAGAGCGTTCAACACATGCCCATCCAGTCTGTGATACAGTCGGCTTGAAATCGTGAATTTACACGAACACTATTGCACTTGGATCATTTCTTATTAAACATTAATTGAGATAAAGAGTTAATAGATGTTCCCAATACAGAACATTGTTGAAACATTAAATAATATTTGGATATAAACTGCATAGGAAAAGCAGTTTTTGACCATTTTAGAATGTCTTCACAGATAAGCATTGTGCTCAAATCTTGATTCTGTCTTAATAGGGACATACTGTAGTTATTAACAAGAAACTTTGTCGCTTTGTCCTCCATCGTCACCGTGGGAAATTTCGGGTAATCATTCAAATACGAATGCACTGCACACATTTCTGGCTTATCTTGATTTTTTTTTCTTTTTCCTATTTACACCCATATCTCGCGTGAGCCGGGAGCCGATGATGCACGCTCTTAATGTGGGAAACGCGAGTTAAGGGCAGTATTTTTTCCCCCTTTTTTACAATAAAACACCCCCCTGCGGGACGGGGTTTAGAATAGTCCCGCAGTAAACCCTGCTTGTCGTAAGAAGCGACTAAAAGGGGAGGCTTCTGTGCAGGACGTACCTCGTGTGGGACAAACCTATCCTATATCTTTCCTTTCACATCATTTTCTTCTTCCTTCACTTTCCCCTTTTTTTCACTCTTCCCCCTTCGCTTTATCTATCCATACCTTTTTCTTCCTTTACCCCACCGTTCATCCTGCACAGAGGCCTTTGGCCTTTCCGTTGACGACCTTGGCAACTAACCCGGCTCTTCTCTGTTTATTATTGGATACCACTGCCTTGAGCTCCTAAATGAAAGTGCGCCGGTTGCAATACCTTAGTAGAAGGGCCTTAGGGATGACAATAACTGGGTACCCTACTTTGGGAAAAGATCGGTTGCGTTCATGAGGGCCCGGACGTAAAATTGGCACTTTCCTACACCCACTTGCTGCGACGACCTCTGTCTCGGCGATGCTCTATGCGAAGGTTGTCATGTCTAGCGTCGTATATAGCCTCTCGTCGGGACAGTTAACAGGGCCATATGTGGTAGTACCAACTTGGATCACCCTGGGTCTACGATCCGAGTACTGTGTAGGTTGTCCCCAATTACGGCATGGCCGATAATATTGTCGCCGCTGGCATCGTACTGCCAAACCCTGCTGGCAACTCACTGCCCGGCCCCTCACAGGGCCGTAATATTGATAAGAGGCGGAAACGGGTAAGGCCGTCCAGCCCATCGATGGAAAAGGTCCAGGAAGTGGTGAGGCCCCAGCCCCGCTTTCTGGTAATGTCTCGAGCAGAGGGAAACGAAAGTCTAAAGCGAGTAAGCCCATTTATCCTCGAAAAAGTGATAAATGGTGTGGCACAGTCGGACGTATCAATAAAAAAACTGCGTGATGGCACGATAATGATACAGACAACAACTGACATCCAGTCCTCAAGAGTAATGGCAATCTCGGAAATACCGTTGAGCAATACGTCTCATATACCGGTGAAGGTGGAACCTCACAGGTTCCTCAATGTTTGCAAGGGAGTGGTCACTTGCTATGACCTCGACTGCGTGAGCATTGAGTATATCTGTGAGGAGCTTTCCCCTCAACACGTCACCGAAGTGTACCGTATTGGCACAAAAAAGAACGGACAAGATAAAAAAACTGACACGTATATCCTAACTTTTGCGACACCTACCCTTCCAAAGGAGGTCCGAGCAGGCTTCCACGTGCTCAGGGTCCGGCCGTATGTCCCTAATCCTAGGCGCTGTTTTCAGTGTCAGGAATTTGGGCATACGAAGCTGCGATACCGTGGTAAGCTGACCTGTGCGGATTGTGGACAAGAGGCTCACGAAACACCATGTGAGTCTCCGAAGTTCTGCATAAACTGCAAGGGTCCACACTCTGCCTGGTCTCGGGCCTGTCCGAAGTGGAAGGTAGAAAAAAGAGTCCTGGAGATTCAATCCGAAAAAAGATCTCATATGCCCAGGCACGCAAGGAATACGCATCTAGTCAGGCTCCGGTTTTCCAAACATCATACAGCCAGATTGTCAGCCAAAACATTAACTGTCCCAATTGCCATTGCGCAGTTAATCTCGCTAAGACGTCATCGCGACCTGTGCCATTGGTCTCTGCTCGAGACATCCGTATTGAAAACGCGCCAACCAAGGTGTCGCCGAAATTGTCGATAGGGGCACAACTGCCACCAAAGTCGTCTCCCCCACCTGTACCACCCAGGAGGGCTCCTCGGGGAACCTCCCGAGCCCTCCTCGGGGAACACCCCCGAGCCCTCCTCCGGGAACCCCCCCGAGCCCTCCGCGGGGAACACCCCCGAGCCCCCCTTGGGGAAATAAATCACGTGCGGCCACTGTTGAGTCGCTCATTCTCGCCTCTGGGCCACCAGAGCCCGGGATGAGTGGCGAAACAGGTGAGGCCGTAAAGGCGAGTCCCACTGGTGCCTTGAAGAAGGACCAGCGAGTGACCGCCGAAATAAATAATATTAAGAAAGCGTCGAAGGCCTTAACAAAGCCTTCGCGCAAGGATCCGACTACCCTGTCTCTCCAAAATAAAGCGAAGCCTCTCCTGAAGCGGGAGGTCCAGGAGAGACTGGGAAAGGCAAGAGGACCTAAAAAGGCCCTCAACCAATTTTTATTATTAAGGGATAGTGACATGGATTGCGAGGATAACTAAATATTATATTAACTAAGTATGACGCTACTACAATGGAATTGTAGGGGTTTCTATGCTCGTGTAGATGAAATTAAACAACAAATTTCTTCCCTGCATCCTTCCATCTTGTGTTTGCAGGAGACCCACTTCCGCCCAAATGACAACCCGATGCTTCGTGGGTACGATGTGTATTGTACCGACAAGCCTTTCTTTGATCGGGCTAGCGGAGGTGTGGCTATATTCGCACGAAGCAATATATATCACACAAATATTAATATCGTTTCTGATCTCCAAGTGATTGCTGTCAGAGTCTCCCTCCCTTTGGAGGTAACAATATGTTGCATCTACCTCCCACCGGGAGAGCGTGTTCCTAAGAGGACCCTAGAGGCCCTCTTTATACAACTTCCCGCCCCCTATATCATCTTGGGGGACTTTAATGCGCATAACCTGGTGTGGGGGTCCAATATTACTGACGCACGTGGGAGGATGGTAGAGGATATTCTTGTCTCGGGAAACCTGGTGTTAATGAACACCGGGACCCAGACACACTTCTCTACCTTTAATGGTGTATCCTCTGCCATCGACCTAACATTTTGTAGTCCCGGGATCGCTGCCCACTTACTTTGGGAGGTCCACTCGGACCTATGTGGCAGTGATCATTATCCCATTCTGCTCTCACCACTTGAAGATCCTCCCAGTACAGCGCGGATACCCCAATGGGTGCAAAAACGTGCTGACTGGGATAGATTCCGCGAGCTCGCTGTATTTCGTGAATCCCAACATCCTGACGTCGATATTAAGGCTGGGCATTTTACTTCGACGGTCATCGCGGCGGCGAGTGCTTCTATCCCTAAATCCTCGCCAAATCCGCGCCACCGTCCTGTTCCCTGGTGGAACGAGAAGTGTCGGTTGGCTGTTTCTGATCGTCGAATGGCCCTTCGCCTCTTTCATCGACGTCCAACTTTGGAGAATCTGGAAACATTCCGGATTCTACGTGCTCGAGCTCTCCATGTTAGTCGAGAAAGCAGAAGAGATTCTTGGAGACAGTTTATTTCTACCCTTACAATTACCACTCCCACAACTAAGGTTTGGGACAATATACGTAAATTAAGTGGTAACAAAAATTCCATTAATAGTATACCTGCCCTCATGTCTAACGGTTCGCTTGTCTCCTCCCCTGTGGAGGTCGCCAATGTATTGGGCTCGATGTTCGCTGTTATTTCTAGCACTGCGAGCTACTCTAACGAGTTCGCGGTGCATAAGCGCAGCATCGAGCGCCTTACTATTGATTTTGGCCAAAGTCGGGGGGAGGATTATAACTCCCCCTTTAGTAAAGAGGAACTTACCTATGCCCTGTCCCAGGCGGGCAATACAACTTCTGGCCCGGATGATATCCATTACGAAATGTTGCGCCAACTGTCCCTGCTGGACGGGCGTTCCTCTTAGACCTCTATAATTGTGTTTGGGAATCTCGTCAATTCCCAACACTGTGGAGGCAAGCAACTGTTATCCCAATATATAAAAGTGGCAAGGATAAATTAGAGCCAACTAGTTATAGACCGATAGCCTTAACTAGCTGTGTTTGCAAAATATTAGAAAAAATGATAAATAAACGACTTGTATGGTGTTTAGAATCCCGCAATCTGCTATCCAATTTTCAATGTGGTTTTCGCCGTAACCGATCCACGGTGGATCATCTCGTCCGTCTTGAGACTGCTGTTCGTGACGCCTTTCTCCATAAACAGCATCTTTTGGCTGTTTTCTTTGATTTGGAGAAGGCGTACGATACCACATGGTGTTACGGCATCTTAAAAAACCTTTTTAATTGGGGGTTCCGGGGGAACCTCCCTATTTTTATGGCTAATTTTATGTCAGATAGACACTTTCGGGTAAGGTTAAACAACACCTTATCCGATGCTTTTATTCAAGAAAATGGGGTCCCACAGGGCAGTCCTTTGAGCTGTACGTTGTTCGCTATTGCTATAAATAGCATTGTAGACAACGTGCGCTTACCTGTTCGTTCATGCCTTTTTGTGGATGACTACGCAATTTATTGCAGTTCATCAAGTCTCCACAGGGCTGAACGACAGATACAACTCGCTGTAAACAATCTATGGTTGTGGGCATCTCGTAATGGCTTTCGTTTCTCTGCGGCCAAGACGACTGTCGTCCACTTCCATAGATTACGCGGAATACAGCCAGCCCCCAATATTTTAATGAACAACGTTGTTTTACCTGTCTCCAAGACCGTAAGGTTCCTGGGACTTTTATTCGATTTTAAACTAACTTGGATCCCCCACATCAAAGACCTGAAAGCGAGGTGTATTAAAGGTTTGAATTTACTTAAAGTTGTGAGTGGTCGCTCTTGGGGTGCTGATAGGGAAACCTTGATGCGCCTCTATAGAGCCTTGGTGAGATCAAAACTTGATTACGGCAATTTTGTATATGGTTCCGCTAGACCCTCGGCGTTAAAGATGCTCGATAGCGTCCATCATGCTGGCATTCGACTGGCTACTGGTGCTTTTCGTACCAGTCCAGTCGTCAGCATCTGTGCCGACGCCGGTGAGCCCCCTCTTTCTTACCGGCGGTCTTACCTCCTGGCATCTTACGTCTCGAAACTGCATTGCATGCCAAATAATGTTGCTTACCGCCCTGTGTTTCATCCCCCCAACCGTGTCTTGTATGAAACTAAATGGCGTAGTACAAGGCCGGTTGGGATCCGGATGCTATCGGTTTTCGACACGTGTGGGATAGTCCTGCCAAAGGCTATCCCCACATCACCAGGTTGAGTTTCTCCCTGGAAGATACGCCCTCCGAAATGCCATTTTGATCTTGCCAAGTTCCCTAAAGCGACCACCCCAAACTTTGTATATGAGAGGACCTTTAATGAGCTCCTCTCCACTCGCTTTCACGGATTTGAGCGCATCTACACTGATGGCTCTAAATCTGGAGTCTCCGTGGGATGTGCTTTTATTGTGGAAGGATCCAATTTTAAATTTGGTTTATCTAAAGAAACCAGTGTTTTTACGGGTGAATTATATGCCATTTTTAAATCTTTGTGTTTTGTATACCGAAGTAGTCACCGTTCTGTCCTCATCTGCACGGATTCCATGAGTTCTCTGTTGGCATTGGTCATTCTATACTCCTGGAATCCCCTCGTGCAGATGATACACGAACAAATTTTTAAATTGATTCACTAAGCACCCGGCTCGCCTTTTGCTGGATTCCTAGTCACGCTGGTCTTCCAGGAAATGAACTGGCGGACCAGGCAGCCAAGGAGGCAGCACGCCTGCCTCCGGACGCGAGTCTGGGTGTCATGTTTTTAGATCTAAAGGGTTATGTTCGGCGTGGAGTCTTACGCACCTGGCACGAGCAGTGGGTCTCGACCCTGCTCAGAACAAGCTGCGGTCCATCAGGGACGGTGTGTCGCGATGGCCCTCTTCTATACGAAAGTCTAGAGGAGAGGAGGTCATCGTGACAAGACTCCGCGTCGGACACACATCATTGACCCATGGGTTTTTATTGAAAGGGGACCCACCCCCAGTGTGTGAGCTTTGCGATGCTCCTCTGAGTGTGTATCACATTTTGGTTGAGTGTCGTAAATATGCCCCTATCCGCCTGGCTCTTAATTTTAAAGGTGACCTACGTTTTTTATTACGCGATAGCGCGGATGGAGTTATTTGTTTACTTCGTTTTATACGCCAGGTGGATCTTTTTAATGCCATTTGAGTCACTTTTATAAAATGGATCTTTTGGATATTATCTCATATTGGGATCTTTTTAACAGTTTTATTACAATTTAACATGTTGTTTTGTCTTTTTAACGTATTATCATTTTAACATGTTTTGTCTTTTTAACGTGTTATATTTTAATATGTTTGTTTTGTCTTTTTATTGGAGTGATACACTTGTGGTTTTTTTTTAGCAGGTGTATCACTTAATTTATACCAAGAGTCCATTTGAGCACTCCTATGGAGTGTCTCAGATGGTGAATGTTTTATCTCTTTCCCCTATGGGGATTTTATTATGTTTTTAATATATTTCAAGGCCCTAATGACCTAGATGTGTCGATGGGCCGTTAAACAATAATAATAATAATAATAATAATAATAATAATAATAATAATAATACAACAAAACATTTCCTTAGTCAAAATAAATAATTAATTTCTCCACTCTAAAAATAAAGTTTGATTTTATTCACATGGTGATATCAACAGTTGTTGAATATCTGCCATAAACATAGCGGCATTAGATGACAAACATTTAAATGGAGATACAAATTTGTCATTAAATTCCAACACATCCTTTACATTTTTTTTAGCACCGCGTCATACTATCCGTTTGGGTTATACGTCTATATACTAAATTACACTCATGGGCTAGGGATTAGGAAGATTTAATTGAGAGTGAATTCACTCGCACTTGTTTGGAGGGAGAGTGGAAACTCATTTAAGAAAACCACCCTCAGTGCACCCGAAAAAATCTAATCCCATCCTCCCCATATTTGGCAGTCTAGACCAACACGAGATTAGCACGTTAGACCATGCGGCCACTAAAGTGGGATTGACAGATATTCAAGACATGTTAAAGTTGCCATGTGAAGAAAATTATACTGGAGAATTATTAGTATTTTTTTTACCAAAACAATGTTTTGACATACAAACTACAAAAATACTGCCCTTAGCTGGCGTCCCCTACACCCCACCTTTATTATTATTATTATTATTATTATTACTACTATCACCGTGTCTTAATACCTGTTTGGGTTGTACGTACTTAACGCTAATGTGTAGTGATAGGGTGAATGTGAGATGAAATGGAGGACCTACAGTTTAACGTGAGATCCGAACCACGGAGGAGACCTGGAATTCCACACATTCTCAAGCTGTGATTAATATACGTCTTGTCAGAGGTGAAGGAAGGGTTTGGAATCAGATAAATCTGTGCCGGGACCGAGGATTGAACCCCTGACCCCCAGAACAGAAGTTCGACACCTTACCTCTAGACCACTAAGTCACCTTCCTCCCCCCGGCTTAATGAATTAAAAAGTGTAATCCAAGGCCTTAGCCTGGTGAGAATATTGGATACCACATTAAAAAACTTCAATAGGTCTGATTGGTGCTATGACCCACTTCAGCTCAATCGAGCATATGCGTTCATCTACAGTACATAGTAAACATGTAATTTACAAGTACAGTTGGATTATGGTAAAAAATAATATTTAAAAAATACAAACATTATTTTTTAAGATCAACATTGATACAATGTTACTTTATAAGTACTGTAGTATTGTAGAGCACATGACTGTAAGTGGAAATATATTAAAATTGTTTTAGTATTTTTTTATAATTGTATAAAGTTCCTTATTGTATCAACTGAACTGTATTAATGCAATGACCGAGATGATTTTAAGGAACCATTGGACCTGCATACCGTTTTGTAAGGGGGCTTATGATTCCTTTATTGATTTTTATTTAGCTACTGATAATGCACTTTCTAGACACAGATATATCTCTATCTGTACATGACACACAAACCATACCTTGAATTTATTACAAATGGACATTTTGTCCACATTGACCACAATTTACTATTTATAAGTTTTCTTTACAGTAATTTGACCACATTTATGGTCTTGTGGTCAGAGTTCCTGGCTACAGATCGAGAAGGGCTAGGATCGAACCCGGTGCCTCCAACATTTATTTATGAAACAGTAAGTCTGGAACGTGGTTAAACTTATCTTCCTGAAGACAAATGAGGAGTTTCTTTAATAAAGAAGTAGCATCTCCGGCTTAGAAAACCGAGATTAATGACCGGAGGAGCTCTTGTACTAACCATATGACACTCTCTATCCGAAAATATTGGCCCTATTATCTGTAACGATGGCGGCCGCTCGGTCAGTGTAGCCCACTTGCGGGCTCATCTCTGTGGAGTTTTATAACTTTATTCATAATATTGATCAAAAGTGACCGCTCCAGATCACATGACTTGACATATTAAAACTCACCATCCAAACTCCTGTGTAAGAAATTGTGATATCTGCGCATTAGTACGGGATGTTATATTATTTTAATCGTCCCTAAGGATCAAACCTGGGCTCTCCTAGATATAAATTCGAGCTCTCTACCCACTCGATAACGTAAGAGATAAATGTAAAAGAAATATAATTGTATTATTATTAATTCACATTCGGTATATCTGCATTTAATTACACGCAAGAAGTAGGGATAACCAAGGTAGAAATTAGATTAAATGTACCCGCAGTTTCACGAAGAAAGAGTGAAAACACATTTATGTAAAACCTCCCTCAGTAAAACCGGTCAGGATTCAAACCGTGACATCCCTCTTCCGTTACCAGAAAACTAGACTAGATGAGCTTGACTATTCCATGGTTTATTAACGACTTAAGGGTTGGTAAAGAGTGCAGTGCAGCGGAGAGGAAATGAATTCGTATTATCTGGGGGGAGAGGATAGTAGAGGCACCACTAAATGTGCCTAGTTGGAATTTGAACCCAGACTTCTTGATTATCGGTGACTGAGTGTTGTTTAAGTATAACGTTTTAGACCGCCAAGCTGCCACCGAGGGTAATTAAAGTGGCACACTCTAGTACTAATGACCGTTCAATACCGACCAGGCGCGGTAGGATTTTTCTAATAATGACTACAAAACAGATTAAATGTTTGTGATTTTCCTTAAATTTGACCCTTATCATTAGGTTTCATAAATTTATATATATTAAGTTACTGGTAATCGATGCTGGTAATCAAGTGTAATATATTATATAATTATATATATATATAATATAGTAGTATCCAAGCCATATTTTGTTTTCATATTATGTTTGGCTAAGGATGACTTATAGATTATGTATTGTTCATCCCTTAACTCTGGTGTTTTAATAAAACATACCTCGATCGTTGATAACGTGTAATAAATGTATGGCTCATCTAATCTAATTTTAAAATGTAGGGAAGGTCCGGGCTCGATTCCCGTTAGGTATAGTCAGAGTCATTTTGTAACCCTTTTTCTCAACACAATTTTGAGTATAAATTCTCTAAAAAAAATTTCTTCCTCATTTCTAACCCACCAGAATCATTAAAAAGCATATTTCCTGAACGGGTAGTAAGACATGATGGTAAAAATTACTACATGCTTGAAGCTACTTTAACTTAATCTTAAGGTGACCTGGCGGTCTAGGGGTAAGGTGTCGGACTTCTGTGCTGGGTCCGGGGTTCAATCCTTGGTCCGGCACAAATTTATCTGATTACCAAACCCTTCCTTCACCTCTGACAAGACATCTTGTGAATGTGGGAATGCCAGGCCTCCACCGTGGTTCGGATTCCACGTTAAACTGTAGGTCCTTCATTTAATCTCACAATCACCCTATCATTACACATTAATGTAAGTGCGTACAACCCGAACGGGTAGTAAGACGCGGTGCTAATATAATAATAATAATAATTATTATATTTAGAAAAAAATAGAGTAGGATTAATTTAATCTTTAAAACTAGTTTAAGACCACCGTAGTAGATGTTTAGTAAAACTTCATATCGATTTTACAGAATAAAAACGTTTATCGGTAAGTTGGATCGAATATCAGGTTGACTCTTTTTTCGCATCTGAGCGATCTCACTCGGAATTTCAATGAACCCCAAAATTCTGTGAAAATCCTTGGTTAAAGTGATCTGAAGAAGGACCTAGGGGGTTTTTGGAATGAAGGATGAAGCTGGAATACTCGAGGAATGCAAATGTATTCTAAAAGAAACTTTAAATTCCAAGATGGTCTTTAATCTACAGTGAAATCAAGGAGTAAATCTACTTAACAACCCCTTCCTTTTTTTTTTACAAAAGTCGGTCGATGGTATTTTCTGCCTTTTCAACTACTTGATAAACGCCTGAGCTGGGTGTGCGTCAGCGTGCTAGGCTTAATTCTGTAGTCGAGTATTCGAGCCCCAAATGAGTGAAGGGGTTTGGAAAAATGGATAGGGAGTGTTCTACAATTTGTTCCCCTTCATTTATCTATATCAATCTCATGTTTCAATGTTTTTATATAAAACAAACACGTAAATAAATGTTAACAAGGGGTATTAGCATTATATACGTACACTCAGTTTACAGTTAAACAGTCTTGCCTTGTTGGACACTACTATAGCTATTTCAAATGAGCTGCACCATTATGGAAACCAACAAGATATATCCTGATTTTGGTTGGAAGAACAGTTGAGAAAATTCAAACATATTTATTTGCTGCCAATATTGATAACTTTTTACCATATTATTAGTATTATTTTATAAGTATTGATGATATATATCAAAAGTGACAACTAGAGATAACATGACTTTATGTTTGAATATATTAATATCGTTTTAATAACTTTATTAATAACTTTTACTGTTCTTCTTACCAAAATCATACTGTACTTTGGCTGATTCTAAGGGTAAACGAAGTACTTATAAATACCTATAAAGAGATGTAAAAATGTATAAGGTTATTTTATTGATTTTAAAGGACAACAAGTTATATTAAATTATGTACAATTTTCATTAGTAAAATTATAAATTTTCATTCTTAGTGCCTTGTCTTACTACGCGTTTTGGTTGTACACACATGTACTAATCACGCTAATTTGTTAAGGATGAAGAAAGTTTAATAAAATGGAAGTGTGCCCGCATTGACATGGAGGAAGAGTAGAAAAACATTTAGGGAAAAAAATATCCTCAGTACAGCCTACCGGGATTTGAACCCTGATCTCCCCGTTTTTGGCAGTTCAGGCTATTGCAAGAGTGATGCCTTAGTCCAATTGACCACAGAAGTGGGTTAATTTTTTCAAGTTTTAAAAACATTGTTGTAATTTAGGGACTCCCTTGGTTGTACGGGACCCTACTTATGTGTGTACTGCGCAAACCCAAAGAAATCCGCATCTGCTGGTGTAGCTCCTTAAAACACTATTTCTAACCCTTTTTTAATATCAAGCACACTCTCCCTCAAATTTATGTTAGTTAAAGGAAATTTAGAGCATAAAATATATCCTACCAAATAAATAGTCGAGGCTTCAAATAAGAAATAGAAAATATATTTCGAATGAAGCATTTGCTTTTAATCCTAGCCGAATTTTAATTCAAGTGGTTTCGGTAAAGTTTTAATATACTTGAATGTAGGTTTACAACTTTTAAATAAAAGTTCATAAATATTTTGCTTGAGCTCACATAGCTGAGAAATTTCATTGCCTTGTTTTTATTACTAACAAGAAAAGACCTTAACTGAAAACCCTGTTAAAAATCTCGCTTATCTCCATCGCGTCTTGAAAGACATATCTGTAAAAAGTTTCTTAAGGATAAAGAAGTCTCTTACAGAATTTTAAATAGAAAATATTCTTTAATGTAATTTGTTTTCTCTCTTTGATGGGTGCACCGTTTTTCACTTGACTAACGTGATTCACCTTCCGGGAGGGGGGATGTAAATTTGTTCCTTTAATTTTCACTCGCCATTTTGAATAGGCAATTATCCGTTCAACCTTACAGTTTGCAAACATTTTAATAAGGGACTTGGGTATAAATGAGATAAAGAAAATTGGCTTTTCAAACCATTCATATTCAAATGAGTTCATTAGATACCAGAAGTCAGTTGTGAGGAGTGCTGGCTTTGTAAAAACTTTTTCATTGGACCAAATAATATATATGTGTGTGTGTGTTTGTTGAACACTATACAAAAATTATGTTTCAAAGCGTCATCAATGGTGTGAATGTTTAATTTATATCAGATGAGTTATGGGTATTAGTCCTGAGATGTTGATCTGTCTGATAAAGTCAAATAATGAAACATTTCCCAATACACAATCTTTTATAATTCTATACCTACTAGTCATTAAAATTGTATATTAAAATGTTTATCAGTTATTTAGTTTGCTACATAATTTCTTCTTTTATTAGTCTTTCTCACGCTATTTAATAAATACATACATACAAATATATATTATATGAAGTAATATATATATATATATATATATATATATATATATTATATATACACATACATAATATACATACATAATACATACACACACATACAATCCAAACGAGTATTCGGTGAACTATTTTTATTTATAAATCATATTTTTAGCACAGCGTATTAATACTACCTGTTCAGATTATAAGCATATCTACTAATCACGCAAATTTGTTAGGAATGAAATGAGGAAGGTTGAATTCAGAGTGAGTGTATCTACATCTGCATGGAAGGAGAGTGAAAACCCATTTAGGAAAACACACCCAAACTGGAGTCCAGCCCTAATTTCCCTGTCATCAACAGTCTAGTATATTGAGAGAGGGACGCCTTAAACCGTGCGGCCACCAAATAAGGTCATAATTTATTATTTAACGTAAATTCTTATTATGAGCAGAACCTTTAGTTTATATTACAGTGAATGTCCTAACGATAAACATCATTCACAAGTATTTCACAACCTTAATATGAAGAGACCATTTCACTTGCTATTTACATACGCAACAGATGAATAAAATTCACATTCAACCCTCAACTTCTAAAAGCCTCTTGTGTGTGTGTGTGTGTGTGTGTGTTGTGTGTGTGTGTGTGTGTGTGTGTGTGTAGGTTAAAAACTCTGCTTTCCTCTCCACCAAACACATTTTCCTGAAGTAGTTGCAAAGAGCGTTCAAAATAGAAGGGACGTTTTCACGCGGTTTATGGTTGACATGGTACATACATCTCTACGCTTCTAGAAAGTTCACATTAATAACATATGGAATGGGGTGCGCAGGAAGAGGTGTCGTGAGGACCAGATGTAAGGGAAAAAAGAAAAAAAAAAGAAGAATGAAAGCAGTAATGTGGCTGATAGTTCTGATCTAGTTTGGATTTCTCTGGAGTTGTGGAATTTAAAAATTAACTTATAGAAATGTACTCCTAAACGACAAATAAGTATAACCTTTTAATGAGAATAATTCCTGTGAAAAAAAATACATTTTTTAAAATTTTTACCACTCTACTCGTGAAAATGTTTGACTTTAAAATTATGATTTATCTTGACATTTTCTTTACCCCCGGACTCAAAAATTAAGATATTTCAATTACACCAATCACCATGCCTGTGTGTTCCCGGTGATAAACCGAAACAGTCGATAGATCTCGTTCAAACCTGTTATTTTGATGTCATATTGTCACACCTCAAAATTAAATTGCTATTTTAATTATTTCTCTAAAATTAAGGGTAGGTTTCTGATGGCCAATTTATTAAGATTTTGCATTTTTCAAAATTTCTATAAATATTTTGTTAAAAATGTATATATGGTGGGCGCTTTACACAATAAATAGCACCATTTACTAGGTTTTTATATCAATTTATTTAATGGTTGTTTACCAAAAACATATTTTTGAAAATTTTGCTACAAAATATAATACATTAAATTAGAAAGTATCAATGATTATGTCATATAATTTATTTTTACTCTACACAAAACGATACTTTATTCACAAGGGTAATACATTATATTAGAAAGTATCCACGATTATGTCATATCATATATTTTTACTCAACATAAAACAACACTTTATTTCCAATTTAATACATAATTTAATAAGTGTCGAGAAAACTTGATGGTTTTAATATCGTTGTTAAATGGGTGATATCAAGTGGTATTTGTTCTTTCGCTATGTTGATATATTATTTTCTTATAATTTATGTGAAACTAATGCTGCGTGGCTTGATATATACATTAATTTGGGTAGGGATTAGTATGGTAGACTATAAAGTTCACGCGCATTTGAGTGAAGAAACTATTTTTACGGACAAAATAAGATTACCCGACTGGAATTTGAAACCCAGCCTCCCCATCATCGTAAAACTATAAAAGGCGATAATGATGCCTTTTTCCACGTGTCCACTGGTGCAGAGTGTTGAGAAACTATGTATACAAATATATAAATAATTAATAGTGTAAAGGGAGTTTCAAATAAATCATGAATTATTTTGTTTTGTGACTTCCTATCGATTCAATACGCAGCTAATCGAGTCGACTCCGTACCAATTTAATGTCTAGATTATGGAAGCTCGGAATATCCCATTACTTATCATTTCATCCACCGTCTTCTCGTTTAGGTCTCCAGGGGAATAAATATTGCGATGAAGAACCCTTAGGGGATGACTTTGAAAACTGAACCCAAATTATAATCAACAAACTTTTCAAATTTATTGTTATAAATAGTTTAAGAAACTTTTCAAATTAAAAATGATAACTATGGAATAGCTCAAAAAATTAATGGAGTCCTCAACTCATCTAAGTAATGATTAAAAATCTTCAATCAAAGTATATTTTAGCAAAATTTAACTAATCATCCTTTAATATTTCAAATAATCAGATAAAACCTTTTTATATATATTTGTTGAATTGTAACTTTCAAATCCTTTCACAAGAAAGGAGGATATAATCCTCCATTTAAAATAATATCACGGCATGTGGTCGGGTTACAAACTAGACACAACATCCGCGAAAACAACTTTGTTGGTAGTTTTTTCTAAGCACCGAGTTTTACTATCCGTTTGGATTAGATGATTTTGTAGGTTGTGCTTTGTTTAAAATTCGACACCAATTGTTTGATTTGTTAAATAATATGTATTTTATGGGATAGCTTTGGCTGATTGATTAGTAATCCAGATGGGCTAGTTTGGTCCCAGTTAACAATACGATATTGTTTTTTCACATGATTACTCAAACATAGTCTTCGGTAAGTTACTTATACTTATGTTCACTTAGCTTTTTTGTCTAGTCGACCAGTCGGTGGCAAAATAAATTTTAATCCTAGTCAAACAGCTTTCATACCAATTTAAAATATAGCTTCTAGGTTTACCCGTTCTTCACACGGTTGTAGTGTGGTATTTCTACAAAATTGGCAAATTTAAATGTTCTTTAATGCCAAAAAGAAGATGTTATAATAAGTTTGGAGAGAGGAAAGATTTTAATCTACAACATCCCCTCCCTCCCCCTTTTTCAGTTCCCGTGTTTCCATTTTGAAAATTTTAAGATTTATTTGTTCACATTATATGATTTATTTGAGTTCCTGTCAAATTTCAATTTTAAGCCACACTGAAAAGTAGTGTTCTATATTAAGTGTATCAATTTCGAGTGCTTCCTACTCCCAGGCTTGAATTTTGAAATTAGGTGTGTTCAAACATCATTCGGTTCTCCGGAAAGGTCTATTATTTACATGTCTAATTTACATTTACCAAAAACGTTTTATATTAGTTTTAGGAATCCTTAGCGGAACCCCCTTCCGCATTTACTTCTTCATTTTGAAAGTCAAGCATTATACCTTAATGGTTGTTTGAGGTGGTTTTTATACCCACTTGGCACATTTTAATCTTAAAACACACTGAAAAGTATTTTACTACTTTAGTTCTGGAAATTTTGGAACCTCCATTTCACCCACCTCCTTTCTAATTAGTAAATATTTGACAATTTGTTTTTATTTGAGTAATTAATTCCTTTACATTCCTGTCAAATTTCAATTTTCTGCCTCTCCTAAAAGTTTTTTTCACTTAACCTTCCTCCATCCCCTTCCCTATTTTATCAATTTAAAATTTCCAATCTTTTATGGCTATTTGGAGTGGTATTTATAACTTCTTGCCTAATTTTAGTTTTAAACCACAAAGAAAAGAAGTAATTTCTATTAGTTTTGGAAATTCTAACATCCCACCTCCCCCATTTAAACAACTTCTACTTAAACATTTAAATTTTAAGACGAATATGGTTATCTAGAGCTTTTGTTCCATCTGCCTGCCTTCCACCTCCCCGTTTTAAAAGTCCCAGTTAAATATTTAACATTTTTAAAACTTAAAAAAATTCTGGCTATATCCTCCATACCCGTCCCCCTGTTTTCTAACGCCACAGTTAAAAACTTAACATTTTCAACCCTTAATATTTATCTATAGTGGTATTTTTACCTGGCTGCCATATTACATTTTTCTACTACACTAGTAAGTAGTTGTTAACTATTAGTTTTTGAAACTTTGAACCCTCACCTTTTTCTCCAATTCACTATTAGAATTTTCAAATTGGATATCTAGAAATGTTTCTCTATCTGTCTGCCAAATTTTAATTTTCTACCTATCCTAAAAAATATATAATTATAATCCCTTATTTCCTGCGGCCCCATTTTAAAATTTTCCCTTTTTAGATTTGTATGGTTAAGTGGGGCATTGATACCCTCCTGACCAACAAAATTTCAAGTTTTAAGCTCAGGGGTTGGGGAAACATGGTGATGAGTGTGTCTGTGAGTGGGCGTAGCCTTTTATATACATATATGCATATAAAGCTAAACATAGTTCAGGCTCGTGGGTTCGATTTCCGGCATAACCGAAGAATTAATCATTATTCAAATGTGGGTTTTCCCTTTCACAATGGTAAATTAATGGCCTAGATCTGGGTGTTTTGTTAAGTTAGTTTACAAGTCATGTGCTAATATAATTGTCCGGTTCAGAACGTACACGTTAAATACATCAAATAAAATATCTGTGTGGAAATAGATACATTTTGACATCCCATATATATTTTGCAACAATGAGAAATGCCCGTTCCCACAAAAGTGGACCTACTATTTACGATATATTTGCAACGACAATTTATTTCTTTGGGATTAAACTCTTGACGTGTTTTATAAAAATATAATATTTACTAGAACTTTTTTATTTTATTTAGAGCATCGATCTGTTACTAAATTTCCCTTTCCCCAATCGCTTCTCCTTTCTTCTCCAACACATTCCACCCCTTCTAACTACAAACCAGGTCAATACAGAGAGTGAATCATCGGAGTTCTTGCAGACTGATAGAAATTCAAAGGTTCGCTTCATCAATTTATACAGACAGAATGCGCTCCATCGTGTGTACAGCCAGTTTAAAACTAAAGTTGGGTTAGCTGCCTCCTGAACAGCGGTCTTGACAAGCTAACAAGCTGTGTAAAGCGCACCTAGGTCTCACAGTCAGTCACACTATTCAAGCACGGTAAAAATAATTATGTTAACCAAACGCTGGAAAACCTCGAGTGAAAACAACGAAATTAGTTTTTTTTTTGCCTGATTTTATATGGTTTGTTTCAATTTTACCATTCAGATCTAAGCTTGGTATCTTGTGTTCCCCATAGGTGTTTTTGGAATTATCTATCCAACCTTAAAATTAAAGGTAGTGTAACTAAGTGTTAAAAGAGAAAAACTTGATTTTCTCGAAATCGGCTCTAGCTATTTTGATTAAAACTCGTGTACAACCAATGTTTAGCATTACAAACAAAATTGCGTGTCCCATCGCTCCGATAAAATGACTTGGAGCGTACTTATAAGCGGATGTCTCCAATTTTGATCATATCTCCTCAACTCTTTGAGATGTTAAAAACTTATCTCTGCAAAGGTGATAGTTTTTTTTTTAAATATTTCAAATATATTCTTATGAAACCAATATCTTCTGAGCTATTAGCAAATATAAGTTCTAAATCTACACTAATATAGTCAGAAAAGTCTTTACATTAGAAATTTTAAAATTGGATGCAGAGGGGAAGGGGGGGGGGGGGAAATGGGAGTGGGCGGTCGAAATTTACGAAACTAATTTAAAGAATAGATATTTTGTACGGGATAATAAAAAGAACCTAAAAATGATCGAACACCTAAACCAAATATCATTGAAAAGGGGATGAACTAGTATGGTGAGTACATAATTAAAAATTGATAGAAAAACTAGATTCTAAATAGTGGCGATAAAACACTTTATTACAATACACATCATCTACTGATATAACCGACCACGTGGTGTACTGGTCAGTCCACTTGGCTAGATCAAAGGGGTCCCGGGCTCGATTTCCGGCTGGTACCTTGGGTAATTTTCCCGAAAGAGGAATTACCCCAACAGTCACCGGGGTTCGGTTTGTCAGGCTTAGGTTCGATGTGTTTACACCAGTTCCACACCCACATACTCACTATCACCATCACCTATCTATTTTTCTGTAATAGTGTATATTATTTCATTTATGTTCTTTGGGGGAATCGGATGCTCTTTTTTACATTATGTTTCTGTAGAGTTGTATAATATTATTTCTCTTCACATATCTTACAAGTCACGAGTAAATGTCTCCGTTTTTAGGTAAAGGAGTGAGAAAGTTTATGTGATGCACCGTACCATTTATTTTTAGACTAAATCTACGTTGAATAAATAATAGTCCTACAGCAGGATTACATAATTATTTGACGTAGTACAGTACAAAAAAAAAGTTTAATTTATTATTATTTTAATGGGTTTATAAATAATATGTTATTCCATATTTATTGTCAGAAACCGTAGAAATAAGGATATAGCTCATATGATCACAATAATTATAAGTGAAACTTTAAGTTTTCCCCCGGTAAGATAATGACGCTGTAAAAAGATAGAAATGATATCAAGTCCGTGATGTAAATCACATGTTCCCAACTATCTTTTAGCTTATAGACCACTTCTGTGAAGTTAAATGTAATATGCATGCGAAAATCCGCTACAATAACCACAAATTCATGTTATTATACTGTACATTCATATTTAATTATTTCAATTTAATTAATTACTATAAATAAGTATAAGTACTTTTTCCTTGGCATAACTTATAATCCTTACGAAATAAAATACACGTTATAAAATAGCTTATAGTAAATGTTTATTAAAAAAGTCATAAGTAGATGCACTGCCAAAATTATAGAACATAAATAGTATAATAATTTAAAAACCCATTTGATAATTATTTTACCCGCCTCGGTGGCGTAGTTGGCTAACGCGCTAGTCGTGTTGAGCTCGACTGCTGAGGACGGGGAGATCAAGGTTCGAATCTCGGTCAGGTGAACTAGGGGTGGTTTTTCCTAAATGGTTTTCCACTCTCCCTCCACGCAAATGCGGGTTCACTTCCTCTAATTCAAACCTTCCCAATTCCTAATCCATTGGCGTAATTAGTACTTAAAGCGTATAACCCGAGAGGTAGTAAGACACGGTGCTATTATTATTATTATTATTGTTAAATATTTTGTTCCTGTTGTTATCAACATAAAATTATTGCTGTAATATTCATAACAAATTAAACACCTCTACCACCCACTTACAATTTACCGACCCCCTGAACACCAAAGACGTTACCTGTGGAGCTGTATCGCACAAGTTGGGAAACACTGGACTCATCTATTTGATGGTACGTGTGTCTTGGCTAGCTATATCAAACAGGTTTCATTGATTTGGTTCCCCTCTCTTGTCTGGGCGTGTATGTGGAAAATGGCCTTGATGCGAGGTGTAGAAGTCATATTTTGAAGTAAGAAGTTACAGCTATGACAATAGTTAATACAAAAATACGTACAAAGTCAATAATGTGATTTATACTTAAAAAGCTATCAACTTTTTTTTCAGATGCATGATGCTAGGTTGTAGTCACTTGAGACCACTAATAGTGAACTCCGAATAACTTGTCATACCTCGCTTTCTTTTGCACCGGGGGAATGTGAAATATTTTTCCATGGCGGCGAACTCAGAACTCTTAGCTCAGTAGACAGACGCGCATCTGGCTAAGTTTTTTTTTTTGTCATCGCGTCTTGCTATACATTCGAGTTGCACGCTAATGTGTTAGGGATGGGAAAGATTGAATTTAGTGGACGTGTGCCTGCATTTGCGTGAAGGGACAGTGGAAAACTATTGGTAAAAACCACCCTCAGTACACCCGACCGGGATTTGGACCCCAATTTCTCCATTATCGAAATTCAGTCTAAAGTGACGCCTTAGACCATTCAGCCACCAAAACGGGTTTGACTAAGTTAACAGCTACTTCAATGATCGTATGGACTAAAGCGTCACTCTCATTATAAACTGTATTGCCAATGACGGGGAGGGGAGATTGGGGCTCAAATACTGGCTGGGTATATCTCACTTTCCATATATTTAAGTGTGGGTACCTTTTATCTAAATTATGCCTTTCTCATTCATGCTCTATTTTTTAAGTTAAATGCTGACTACTCGAAGGGCTAGTATGGCATGGTTTACACACTGTAAAAAGACTAGGTTAACTAAGCCAATAAAAGCTGGTTTTGCAGCGTTTATACAATCCAATTTTCATAGGAAGTGTCTTATAACAAATACACCTATTTTTTCTGTAAAAACTGATAATATTTTACTTTATAGTTTTATCTTACAGATATTGATAAACATATTTAACAAAAGTGACATCTGAAAATCACATGACCTGAAGTAAGAATATGTGGAAACTAAATATGGTAACTCTAGTAGCGTGAAGATAATAACTCTTCCTATAAAACTGAACTGTAGATACAGCTTATTAATGGTATTGTCCGCGGCCGAGCTTAAAATACAAAATCGCACGGGACATTGCCCAACCCGTCTTATAAAGTCCAATCAATCAATGGCGTCAAATAGGTGTTAGTGATTGACAGGTCGACAATCTTGTGACGTGGCACGACCGAGAGCTATAAAAAAAGAAGATAGAAACGTTTTAGCGCATGCTCCATCCCCCTCGCGCCGCGGCGTCCAGCCGTCGTGTCGGATCGACGTAGAGGACATGAGGTTACGTATCACAAAATAACAAGTCCATGGTCAGTTAGAGAAGTTCTGTGAACGGGATCGGTGGCCAGTTTGGCCAAGGGGATTAAAAAAAAAGAGAGAGATTTACAAGCGTTTCGAGACGATAATCCAACGCGATGCGAACGTTGTCATAACCACCGCCATTGTCGGAAGGATTTGTGCGCTGTTTGTTAGCCGTAACTATTGTTAGAATCGTGTGTAACATTCTGTAGAGTGGGCTGATGTTGGTTTTAGCTTGTACTCGTCGCGTATGAAAGACAGCCCAACAGGGACTAATATAAAGCGTTACAAAATCACGTTTTTGCTTTTAGAGAAAGTAAGATCACGTGTCGCACAAGACATTATAACATAACATACTGACAAATTCCACTCTTGTGAATATTAACATTTCCCAAAGATGATCAGGCGTCGTCAAAGCTTGTGACTTGAAGCGATCGGGACTATTGTCAATAGATTAATATCAGTGCCCGCTGTTGTTATTTGTGATAGCCAAGTGACAAATGTGTTCACCGGGTGACTTCTTGATGTTGGGGTATTATTGCTTGCTCTACTAGCCTTGCGGTCCGAACGGTACCACTAGGCCGGCCCCAAGGCGACGTGAATGGGTGGAAAGCTAGTTCGCTACACAAATAAACCGCCTGCAGCGAGGCCAAACATAACTTCACCTTGAATGGGAGGGAATACACTGTTGGCGTGGTCAGTTGCAACGCTGGTTGCTCGCCTCAAGGGAAGATCTGTTTTATCTGTTCTATCCCCAACATTCGTGCGTTGATTTAAGAAATCGAGGAAAAATTCCCCTGACTGATGAATGAATATCAACAGATGATCGATATCTAGCATTGTAATCAAACTTTCAAAAAGATTTTCCCAAAGAACGACCTAAATTAAGCCACGTCTAGCGTGGTTAGTACGCGGGTGAATGACAGGCAATACATAAATACGGATACAGCTTTCAACTGGGGTTTTTATGTACAAGCTGCCTTTTTGGGGATATTTCTTAAAGTTTAAATATAATAAAATTTGTTTTAAAACTATATATCATTTTCGTTCCTTAGACTGGGAAACCATGGATCTTATTAATAAATTATTACATTGAAATCAATATTTCTTAAAACATGGTTCAATTTTTTAATATTAGGAAATAGTGATCACCAAACCGACTTGATGACAAACTAGACTAATTCATTTAATTGATTCTACCAGTAACATGGGTTTAGTAACTTATCAAAGTGGCGTAATGACCGTGTAATGGCGGAGGAGTAATTACCGCCCTGTGTAACTTCAGTGGCGTGTTGCGGAAATAGGCAGGAAGGGGTGTCGTCACCTGTCCTCGTGTGGGCGTGTTTTTGTAACATGTCAAGGGTATGTCGGCTCGCTGGAAGGCCATTGTCCAGAGGCTGAGGAAGAGGTTAGTTAGATTTATGGATCGGGTGTTGATTGGTTATTAAAATTATTATTTTTACAGGTACATCACATAAAATGAGGGGTTATTAACGATCGATATTGTACTTAGAATAATCCCCAAACCACTCACCTCATTGAGGGACTAAATTTTTTAACTTGCTTTGCCTACACAGGCAATAAAACCAAATTATTCCATAAGCATCTATTTACCCGCCGTATCTTAGTATGCAGTTGTTTTCAACCTAAGGTTCGTGACCTCATTTGGGGTCGCGGCTTGTTTCATGTGAGCTCACAATGCTTGTTGAGATTATAGCTTTGTACCGGCTTTTTTTTAGTGACTATAATGATTAGGGTTTTTGAATCTTAGAAATGTCGAGATCAAAAGTAAAATCTCCTTCACTTGGATTTTGACACCCACAAAAACTTTCGCATCTTTGAAACATTTCTAAGGAAGAAGAAAACTTCATTATGTGATGAACAAATTTGAAATATCTCACTAAAATGACATATTCCAACATATTTAAATTTTAGAACAACTATTAAAAAGTATTTTAACACACACTAATGATTATATGACATATATAGAGTAAACATAAATAAATTCAGATGTCTGCATGTTTGTTTATTATTCTAAATATTTATCTCTATTAGATGCATTAATGGAGAGTTTATAAATTAAAAGTAGTGTCATAAGATAAGTGACAATAAAAACCTTAGCTTCAACTTTTATTCGCATGTTTAAAACTTCATTTCGCATTTAAAAAGTAAACTTTGCACACCCATAATAATGAACACAGGGAATTTTATATTTAAAAAAAATTAAGACAATCCCGAAAACGCAGTATTTTATAAAAAAAACTTGGATTTTGAAAGCTAGCAAATTATCAAGGGGATCGTGAAGGTGTAGGAGACAAAAATTGGGGTCAAAACCTGCAAATGGTTGTAAATTACTTGGCTAAAACGTGGATCATTTAAACTAAACAAACAAATATCTGGTGCTAGTGTGTGTTTGGTAGGAAAGGGGGTTGGAGGAAGGGGGGGGGGGGGTTCTAAGTCCGGTCTCTAAACACTCGAGTCGACTTGGCCCCGACATTACAGAGATTCCTCCCCGTCCACTGGGATAGAAATAGTCAGTCATGGTTTCCCCGCTCCCTCGCCCGTCACGTCCCGTCCCCATCTAACTCGGATATGTGCGCCATTTGACTCGGCCAGCAGGGTGAGGTGGCACTTGCACAAGTTTATATTTTAGCACCGCGTTTCACTGCCCATTCATACTATACGCATATGCACTAAATTACACGTATGTGGTAGAGGTGAAAAAGGTTACATTTTAGAGGAAGTGTACCAACAATTTCGTGGCGGGGGAGTGGAAGACCATTTAGGGAATAAATACCCAATACACCCGACCGTAATTCCGACCCTGATCTCTCCTTCATCGGCAATCCAGTTTATTGTAAGAGTGACGCCCAAGACCATGCGGACACCAAAGAATATCTCACACCAGTTTCAATGGAACTCTTTTTTTTTTCCATTATAACGCTATAATATCAGCAACTACTTCCAAGAAATATTTTTATTTAATTCCGCTGTGGCTTACAATCAGCATTCACCTTGAACCAAACCTGGAACCTTGATATCTGTAGCTAAGGCCTAACTCCACTACCAATTAAGCTAAAATACTGGAAAAAATAATTTTAGATTGCTTTTAAAATGTATTTTTAGTACCACGTCTTAATACCGGTTCGGGCTATACCCTTATGTACTAATCACGCTGATGGTTTTAAGGATTAGGAAGGTTATATTTAGAGGAAGTATACCAGAATTAACTTGGAGGGATAGTGTAAGACCATTTTTGAAAAAACACTCAGTACACCCAACCGAGATTCGAATCTCAATCTCCCCGTCATCGGCAATCTTGTTTACTACGAGAAAAGTGCGTTAGACCATGCACCCACCAAAGTGAGTTTCATTTTATTTAATCGAAGGGAAGAATATGAGTAGGGTTAATTATTCAGGTACCTCCATAGAATTTGCGTTTAGAGAAACTTTAAACTCCATCCTGGAACAAAACAAATTCCGTTGATGTTGACTGAGATCGAATCCCGTCATTCTAGTTGAGAATCAAATGTGCTAGCTTTGCTAGACCTCTGATATAAGGGACCGTAATTGACGTTTACAAAAACTACAAAAACGACTTAAATATATTCATACGACAAGGGGCCTGAGGTTCTAGTGGTAAGTTATTAGATTTCTGTGTTAGGGGGGTGCGGGGTTTATATCCCGGTCCCGGCACAGATTTATATGATTACCAAAACCTTCCTTCACCTCTAGAAAAGTGTGTACTTTACGCTTTGTGAATGTGTGGAATGCCAGACCCCCACCGTGGTTCGGATCCCACGTTAAACTGTAGGTCCCCTCAGCTTTCCACAATCGTCATTCTCACGTATCATCGTATCATCTGGGGATAACTAAATTCACCTTAATGGTGTCCCCATCTCAGAAATGAGTTCTTCCATAAGCCAGGAGAGCAGCGGCAAGAGAAGGTTGAATGGCCAGATCTAGAGCATTAATTAGCCCCACCCATATTCATACGTAAAACAAAGTAATTTATTTATTTATTTAGCACCGCGTCTTACTACCCATTCGGTTTATACGCTTAACTACTAATTACGCTAATGGGTTAGGAATTGGGAAGGTTGAATTTAAAGGAAGTGAACCTGCATTTACGTGGAGATATAGTGAAAAACCATTTAGGAAAACCACCCCAGTTCACCCGAGCGAGATTCGAACCTCGATCTTCCCGTACTTGGCAGTCTAGCTCAACATTAAACCAGTGCGTTAGCTAACTACGCCACCGAGGCCGGTAAACCAAGTAATCTTCAGCTGTCACTTTTGCTATATATTATCAATAATTATAAAATAATATAAGTAATAAATTAAAATGTATCAATATTGACTACATGAAAAATATGTTTAAATATTTTCTATAGGTCCTTTCTAATATAATAATACTATTCGAACTATAATAATTGCTAGGTCTACTCGTTGCGAGATATAGTTGACATTTTGGAAGTCAGCTAATCCCCATTTTAGCTAAACTATGTACTTATTACGTTGGTTGATTCCCAAGACTAGACTGTTAATTTTGCACTAAATCTTCAAATTACTCACTTGTTTAGATAAAATACAATCATAAGGTAAACATTCTGAACAAAGCGGTCCTATAAGCATTTTTATTTTTCTTAATTTGTTTGAGAGGTATTTAACGTTCGCTTTCAAAACCGACCGAATATATCAGCACACAACTTATTAACTAACTTATGACTTGAACAGACACAACATCTAGTCCCCGATACTTAATTCATCACTGTGAAAGGGTAAAAAAAAAAAACACATTTCATCAATGATATATTTTTCGGCCAGGCGAAGAATCGAGCCTGGGACCCTTAGCTCAGTATACAGACACACTATCGACTGAGATAAGAGGTCGGACTTATAAGCAAATGACTTAAAACTTAATTTAATAAAATACAACACATTTGTCAGACACCCTAATTTCAGTCAGTAGTGCGCCTTTCTATTGAACTAGATGTTTTATCATCGATTCCGGGAAGGGTTGACAACATTAATTTTAATATAGGTAAATTTGGTGCTTCCTCCTTTACAGTGATGACTGAAGACTAGGAACAGCTGACATACTGGGTGTTGTGTCTGTTCTAGATTATTTGTTTTATCACCGTACCTTACTACTTTTTCAGGCTATACGCATACATAATAATTACTATAATGGAGTAGGGATGAGAAAGAAAACAATTTAGATGTAATTTACCCGCATTTGCAGGAGAAGGATATTGGGAAACCAATTAGTAAAAAATAATACTGAGTAGACTCGGCTGGGTTCGAACTCTGAGATTACCGTTTTAAATAGGTCTATCTAACACGAGAGTGATGACTTAGACCATCTGAAGTTTTCAATTTTAGAAATATAAATTAAGAAAATAATGACTCAAAGTCATCCAGAGGGTTTTTAGGATCATAATATCACATAATCACGAGGTATAGAGCCCCCAAAATCACATAATCATAAGGTACAGGACCCCAATATAACTTAATCACGAGGTACAGGGAGGGCACCCAATATAACATAAACATGAGATATAGAGCCCTCAATATCACATAATCACGAGGTACATGGATGGCCCCCAATATCACATAAAAATGAGGTACAGGACACCCAATATAGCATAATCACGAGGTACAGGACCCCATTATAACATAATTAGGAGGTACTATACCATAATAACTCTGATCATTAGCTAAGAGTTTTTTAAGTGTTCATAAAATATAAAATTAAACAAAACTATTATTCCATTATTATGGTTTAACTATTTTATAAACATATCTATTTAAAATAAGCTACGACCAAAATTCACAAAGGTTATGTAAAACTTACAAACTAGTTTCTTGAATATCTGTAAAATAAGAGTAAGAATATTTTTTGAACCATGGGGCGTGGCTTAAGAAGATATAATTTAGGTTCAATGTACGCGAATTTGCGTTGAGAGAGAATATTTTAAATTTGAGGCGAAAATATTTGAGTATATCCATCCGAGAATCAAGCCTCGATCTATCTTTTCCGTGCAAACCAGACCGGAAGAAATTGACCCCTTATTCGCCGTGCTCACCATTGCAATTAATGGCTCAATTTAAGATGTAGGGATGAGGAAGGTAGGCCAGAGGAAGCGCCCCCACAATAGCGTGGGAAGAAGACGGGAAAACCCCAGTGATAAATCATATTTGTAAAACCACCCTCAGTTTACCCATTTAACCTTACCATCAGCAGAAATATAGCTTATTGTGACACTGATGTTCTCGATACGTGGATTCCTAGTGGATCACAAAATGTTTTAAAAATATATATAAATAATTATTGTTTGATCATTTGAAATGAGAAAATTAGGAAAAATTAGGAAAGTGAAAATACAGGATAAAAATACAAAAAACAACTCCCCCTCATGATTATTCAAGCTAGCTGGCTTGCTAAAGTTTTCCACTTCAGATCATATGACTAGCGGAGTGGCTGTTTATGGTTGTGAGATCTACAAGCAGTTTCATTATACCTGTCAGCAGCTTCAAACACACCTTAGAGAAATTCCAGAGAGGATACTGGAACAAGGAAACTGAATTTAATCCTACTATCTTAATAGAAACATGTCACGTTCTTTCAATACTCAATCAACACAGAGTGTAGCTTGCTCAGAAGTGGGCCCTAATTCCTGGCAACAGGTAACGGAACAAAATAAAAAGTGTCTATGTACGAAACGCTTTGTTCTCTTGCGGATCTCTGTAATTGCTTCCCGAGCGAAAACTTACGCAAATTACAAAAGGGACTGCGCTTGCGCCGAAACCGGCTTAGATTAGTTTGTGATCAAATCCACTCTGTCCTTCGTCACCCACACGCTTTACGCGCTGACACCCTTTGTTCTGTTTGATTGCCGGGTTTTATTGTGCTTAAATTTTAATCCCTTTGATTATGCATTTTTTAAATATTAATTCGGGTGGATATTAAGGGGTACGAAACAAATACACCTTGATGAATGAACTTCAAAATTAAAGGTTTTTGTGAAATCTAGTTTATTCGGATCATAATGATAACAACAAAAATTGATAACATTAGGAAAATAAAAATTGTTTTTAAAGGTGTGGTGGATACTTTAATACGTTTTTTTAATTTTGGTCCCTAAAACCACACAATAAGGATACACCCGAGAGCCTTAGATTCTAGTAGAATAGATGAATAAGGAGACGAACTATACCATACTTTTGTTTAAAAATATATTTCTCAGTGGCCAACCTTAATAACACTAAGCTATAATATTATTGTTATTTTATAGATATCAATAATATATATAAAGAGTGACATCTGCAAATAGCATGACATGATGTATGAATATATTAAATTGTTTTAGTAACTTTAGTGACTAATATATATACTGTTCTTCCTACCAAAAACCGTATTTATAATTGCTTTCCAGTGAAGTGTATTTCCAGCAGTTCATTTAACTGACACCCACGTTAATGGACATGCAGTCTAAATGTCAAGCTTATTTAGCTTAGTTTGACGGTTACAGAGAAGCCAAAGGTCAAATCCCGGCCGGGTGTACTAAGAGTTTTTTTCTTAAATGGTTTCCACTCTCATTCCATGCAAACACAGATACATTTACTTTAATTCTATCTCCCTCATACTTAACATATTAGTGAAATTAATATAGGCACATAGCATAGTCCAAACGGGTTGTGATACGCGGGGAAAAATAATTAGCTGTCCTGCCTCACTGAAAATGTAGGTATAATTTACGTTAATTAGTAAGTATCGATGTCATCATGGCAGGGTTTCTAATTTCAAGAATAGTGTTTGAGAGCTTTGAAAAATTCTTGAGCTATAGATTCATACAAAAATATCAAAATATCTAAACTGTCGTAGGGATTTACTGCCAACCATGTAATTTGTATACTCAATAAAGTTGACAGGCGGTCAGTTCTTCCCTCGGGTAAGACGAATAGTTAATGTATAATTTATGTTACTTTGTGAATATATGGACACAAGTAGGATTCCCGATGTCATAAAAAAGTGATCGAGGTATTTAAAAAAGATTTGAACTATATATTTGTACATAAATCACAAGGAAAACAGGAATACCTGAACAACGTAAATGTGTCAACACAACAAAACTTACTTCGATTGGCCGCCTGGTCTAAGGTGCTGCGCTCGCGGTAGACTAAACTACCAATGACAAGGAGATATATGAGCGAATCTTGGTTGGGTGGACTGAGGGTGTGTTTACAAAATGGTTTTCCTTTCTTCCTCCACGCAAATGTGGGTACACTGCCTCTAGCTATAACCTTCCTAATTCCTTAAACCGTTAGTGTAATTTTTACATAAACGCACAACCAGAACGGGTAGTAAGACGTGGTGTTAAAAAAACATTACAATAAACTAAAACTGGGTAGTCATTGGGGCAAAAATTAAATTTGGTCAGTCAATCCTTAAACATTCCTGTCGTAAGGTATTTACAGATTTTGGTTGAAATGTATTTATCCAAATATAACATATTCATTTTACAGGCCTTAAATGATTTAAATTTTTGGGGGTCAAATTCACACTAGTTCTTCTCTGTCTTGAAACTTAAAAAAAAAAAATCAATTTTCCAGCTAAAAGATTTACTAAGGGGATAGCTTTATAAATGTTCTGAGACTAATTTACTTCGCTAGAAAATAGTCAAATATACACCCTTTGTATTAAATACCTAACTTTAATAAGCCTTTATCCACCTATTATAGCATTTGAGATTAAACTTAAATAGGGTAGCCAGCTGTTTGGCTCATGATTTTGGGTTGTTAGAAATAAATGGATGATTATTTGATATTTCTTTTAGTAAACCAATTTAACTAGTTAAAAAGATAATTTAAAGTAAAAAAAAGGTTCGTATAAATTGTATAGCGGTTAATTTCAGGGAATATGTATACTGTACTTACTATAAACCATGTCATATATTTAGCTCCCACTCTTCATAGTCTAAATTGGGCCTTTAAAAAAAAGAGGATGGGCTCACACACATCACATCAGATGATAAGAGACAAGGCATAATTTTGACAAAGGCAATATCCTAAACCTGTGATAACCTTTAAAAAATTGTAATATCAACCTAAGATATTATACTTTGCCAATCAAATGTGGTAATGGGAATATCAGAACAGATAAAAAAAAGTAGTTTTAGATGCTCGTAATTAAGTTTAGTATCTGATTCTATTAAGTAGTCTCACAATTTTGTATAACTATATGCTAATGCTGGAAAACACAATGTATTTTGGTCTTGTTAGGGTTGCCACAGTCTGGGAAAACCCTGAGTTTATCAGAAATGTGTCATAAAATTTTGCAATAGGTTTGTTTGATTTGTTTCTGGTTTCTATGGAAGAAAAATTTTAAATTCTTTTAACTGAGCACTTAAAAAATCTTAGCCATGTTTAATTGTCAATCCACAACGAATTATTCATAGTGACTAGAGTATTTCTTTGAACCTTTTTATTTGGTTCGAGTTGTGTTATTTGAATTTTTAGTCAGAAAAAGACCAATATTTTTTTAAATGAAATTTAGTGACCGCTTGTCTAAAATGCTACTAAGCTCTTGCAGATAGGCTAGTCACAGTGATGTGTGGCATAGCGTGATATTGATTACATTATGTTATCAAAATAAGTATTGTATTTTCCTGTTTCTAGATTGTCCGACTGGTTTGTTTCTTCTGTTTGCAGTCTGGCTCCACCAAAGATTGACGATAATAAGCCCAACGTCCCTGGGACCCCGGACGCGTACAACGGAGAGCCTCCGTGAGTAATACAACTTTTATTTAATAAAGCAGCAGTTAATTAAAAGTTTTATGGTTGTTTATTCGTGTTCTCCCATCCATCCAGATTATCCGGACACTTACAATAATGTGAGAAAGAAACACACACACACACATATATATATTTTATGTTTAGAAAAAACACCTCATGAGATCCATCCCGGATCCTTAACCCGACCTCCCCATCACAGGCAAACTAAATAAGTTGAGGTAGAATTGAGAATTTAAATATCCATTTTAATATCGACATATTTTTTAAACTCGAAACCTTCTACCAAACAAATTAAAAAAAAAATTAAAGTGTATACACTGGGGGTGTGCCCAAATCTTAGTTAAAAAAATTAATCAAAGAGGTGAATTTAATTTTTTTATTAAAATCCTAACAGGAATATATATTTCTACCTAGATTAATTGACTTTTCATAATACATTTATAAAATCTAAAGGTTTACAGTTTTGAAATGTAATTGAAAAATTGACGTGTGATGATGCTATACTTTGATTTAGGTTGGAAGAACAGTTTTGAAAATTCATTTATTTATTTTATTTATTCATTTATTTTTGGCCATCATTGATGAGATTTTACTATATTATTTGTGTTATTTTATAGTCATTGATAATATCTATCAAAAATGACATTGCAGATAATATTATTTGATGCATGAATATATTAAAATTGTTTTAGTAACGTTGGTAACTACCAGATATGGTTCTTCCTATCAAAGCTAGGGTATAGCAGTGGTTTAATCGTTTAATCTTCCCTTCCAACTCTATCCTCTCCCCGTCAGCCTTGATGTACTGGAGATTGAATCCGACCTTATGGGTAGTTGAACAACAATGTCGGTATATATCCTCTCTCCGAGTGATCTAATGCAAATCCTTTAATTTTATCCTCTTAATATAGTTACTTTAAACTATATTAATTCAATGGTTTAAATAGCCAAAATACAAGAGTTGTTAAGTACATTTTAGCCGCATCTAAATCAAATATTCTTTTAAATAGAAAAAATTACACCTGGGCACAGGAATCAAACCCGAGACCTTTGGACTTGTATGCAAGTAACTTTGTATCTCAGTGGTAAGAGCATTGTAATACAAAATCAAGGAGCCCCAGGCTCAATCCCCGTGTCCAGGTGTAATTATTCAATTTAAAATTATTTTACATTATTTTAGTCATTTATTGTCAGCGGAATAAGTATCAGGTTCATCTAGGCTGGTTTGCCAGTGACAGGGAGTTCATTCAGGGTTCTAATACAGGCTGGGTGGACTCAGGATGTTTTTCCTAACTGGTTTCTAGCTCTCTCTCCACAAAAATGGGGTAACATTGCATTTAAATTATAGTTTACAATTCCTACCAAATATATGTAGTTAAATGAGTATAGTCCAGATGGTCAGAGAGAAAAAAAGTTCGTATGACATATATAAAAAGTATGTAGCATCGAAGAACTTAGTAGAATAATGAAATAAACAAATTATTTTCCCAATACATTTTTTACATAAAAACACAAAGAAAAATGAAACTCATGAGAGATAATCATGGTTATTTCATTATTTGTTTTGACACTTAAAAATATAAAAAATAATTTACCTTACATAAGATTAAAAACTTGATTACGTCAACCCTCAATCGAACCATACCAACCATGTGGCTGCCATCTGTTGGTGAGAACAGTGCCAAATTCTGCGTATAGAGGGTGTCATGTGGTCAGCACAACAACCCTCTGAGGGCGTTGATCTCAGTTTCTTAGGCCGGAACCACTACTTTTGCATTCAAATAGGTACTCATTTTATTGTCACGAGGCTTAATTCCTTCCGTTCCGGACCCATTGCGTCACATTATTATTATTATTATTATTATTATTATTATTATATTATTTTTATCACCGCGTCTTACTACCCGTTCGGGTTGTAGCACTTACGCTAATGTGTAATGGCAGGGTGATTGTGAGATGAAATGAAGGACCTACAGTTTAACGTGGAATCCGAGCCACGGTGGAGGCCTGGCATCCCTACATTCACAAGATGTCTTGTCAGAGGTGAAGGAAGGGTTTGGTAATCAGATAAATCTGTGCCGGGACCGAGGATTGAACCCGGCCGCCAACACAGAAGTCCGACACCTTACCCCTTGACCACCAGGTCACCCATTGCTTCACAGAAAATATGGAAGCGCTGGGGATCAAACCCCTCCTTCTTGATCTGTAGCCAGGAACTTTGACCACTAAACCACAGAAAAACTAAATTAACTTACAACAGAATACTTGACATCCTCAAAATAGATGGAATTAAAAAATAAAGAAAATTGTGTTGAAGCAAAATAGCTTAAAGCGTATGAAAACAAAATATAATATTAATTTTTAATGTATTTCACTAAGTAATATTTGCTTGACAAAACTTAGAAATATGGGGAGAGAAAAACATAATAAATAATTCCATATTTTTATCTTGGGTATTGATGTGTACTTTTTTTTACATTATTTATATTAAAATATAATATAATACGGAATAACAATAAAATTAATGTTAAAATTGGCTATAATTGATTTATTCTAAAGGTGTATTGATATTTTAAACTAGTTTATAGCTTAATTTTTAGCAGATCACCTATGTTAAGGTGCTGTAGAAGAAAACGCATGCTAAGACCCGTATTTTTTATGTTTTAAATCAAAATGATTCTTTTATTGGTAAAAATAATAAAATATTGCTTCAAGGATACATTTATTTTAATTATCTACACATTAAATTCTCAACAGTGTTTAAATATTGGTCAGAAGTATCACATCATTTTACCAGAACCATTTAAAAAAAGAGAAACTTCCCTCGCCAAATTACATAATTTCCATAATAGATGTCAAAAAACTTTTAAGATTACTATGTGTATAAAACTAAACTAAATGTATCTGCTAGAGCAGAATTTTATTTATTTGGACAAAAGATGATTTTGTTATGAAAACTGAAAACATACAAACCTTAACTCCCTTTCTCTTCCATACCAGCTCAATTGCATGAAATATTTTATATGAGAAACTTAATTTAAATATCTTATTATCTTGATATTTTATCGAACTTGCTAAAAACTACCGCACTCTAAAGATAACATTCCCCATGGCATTAAATATTTCGGTTGAATATTATATCTAGAAATTGATAGTGTTAAAATATGGTTCTTGTTGAAAGGTTGGACGTTAAAACAATCCACATCTGATGTGTTTCTTTAAATATGATATAAACTGAGAAGACGACTTACATGACATTGCTGTTTGGTGAAGGTGGTGGTGGGTTGTTCAATAAACTAGCTCTCTATTCATGAGCTAACAGGGCTTTGGTCCTATAGACAAACATTGACAGAGAGTTTTATTGACGTACTAAGCTATATCCCGACAGGTTTTGCTTGACCTTTCGCTTATGCCTTTCTTATTAGCAAAATTCTACAATATTTCAAAGTTATTCCCTTTGTAAATACATAACACAACCGCCAAACACTCTTGTAATGTAAGTTGCCTACTTGATTTATCACCCGGCGCATAACAGATTCACTTTAGTATTTATTTTATGGATAAAATTAACATTCGGAATATATATATAATAAAACTAATGGTAAAGTAAAATATCATCAATGATTCCTACAAAAATTATTATAGTTAGTATTTTCTAAACTTTTCTTTACAGAATCCTACTTTAGAATAACATGTTTTATTTATTTTTTTCATCTCGTCCAAATGCTTGAAACTAAAACATAAGCACTTTTAAAGTATGCATTTAAAAAAGAAAATTCTTCATTTGTATTTTATAATATCAGTTGTCCACGTTCAGACAATAAAAGTAAGGTTACTTTTCACCGTGTATAAGTACCCGATCGGGCTATCCGCATACATTAATTACGCTAATGTTATAGGGATGAGGAAGGTTGGATTTTATGGTAAATATACTCACATTTGCTTGGAGGTAGTTTGGGAAATCATTTAGGAAGAAACCCCTTTAATGCATCCAGTCAGGATTCAAACCCCGATCTCTATTTAACCGACAAGCCAACCTAATGAGCTTGAAAGCTATACTGCGTGCTCACCGGCGCGGGCTACACTTAAATTAAGCTTTGGTTGAAAATATAAGTTCCTTTGGCATTTCAATTAGGAAAAAATTAAAGACGTTTTCTTATTAGGATTATTTAATGTGCATTTTACGAACCGTATTATATTATATCATATCAGTACTCGAATTACAAACTAACTGATTCTAGAACATCCCAGCTGGATATACTGAGTGTGGTATTTACTAAATGGTTTCCCATTCTTTCATCATAGGAATGCGAGTACATTTCCACTAAATAGCTTCCTTATCCATACCCCAGTAGCGTAATTAATATATGTGCTCAGAGTCCTAAAGGGTAAAGATACGCAGAGAAAAACAAACATTTCTAGAACATAACCAACATCCAGCCACCCGACCATTATTGTACCAATTTTAAAGGGCGGCAGTCCCGATTCTACCACGATAAATTGCTTGTACATGCCGGTAAATGAACCCTGAAGCCTTGACACTAGATACGTTGGTGCGTGAATCATTATTTTATGTGCTATGGCTTGGCATTTAAACTTTTAGTCAGTTACTTGAATGATCGGTTGATTTGTGTATTAAGCTTTAACTAAACATGTATATTTAACCAAATATAAAGCTACACTTAATTTGAGTAATAGGATGGATGCCAGATAATTTATAGATACTTTTGGGTGCAGTTCGGGATCGAACTAGGGTCAACTAAACCTGTACTTTATTTGCCTTCTCTCCTGCTGATGACGTTTTGTTTAATATGATATTTCTAAAACTATTTGTTTGCTGATGGCGTGTTTATGTGTTTATACTCCCATTTTCAAGAAGTAACAAGTGTTAATAATTTATTCGTGTTGGAAGAACCCAAGGGATCTTCAATAATATAAAAAGAGATTGTATTGTTACCGTGTGGCTTTAGGGACTACACCCTCGCCAAACCCCCGGGCTGCGGGTGACACAGAGCTAACCGCTCTGTCGACGAACTGTCAACTTTATTGATCTGTTGAGCTAGGTGGATCAGTACAACCGGATCTTAAAATAAATGGCTCGGTGAACCTCGAGCGACGAAGCGCGCACCACCCTCACACAAAAGTAAACATTAATTCTTTTTTTAAAAACTTATGACGTGCGGACAAAAGTTTCCATCTCATTTCGTCTGATTTTACAATAACGAGGAGGTAGAGGTTAGAATCCCATTCGGGTGTATTAAAGTTTTTTTTTATCAAAAGGTTTCCCACCCTTCCTCCATGAAAATGCAGGTGGACTTCTGTTAAGTTCAACTTTTAGCATATTTATTTTAAAAGTGAATATATATGCCGAGAACACAGGAAGGTAACAAGATTTTTATAGAATACAATAATTCGTAATCAAAAAAACCTTCAGGGGCAAACTTCACAGTGAAACTTAGTACGCCTAAAGTGCGGTGCTCTACGAAATACAAGACGACACCTACCTAAAATAGAATGGAATGGGTCAATTTTGCTTAATAAAGTGGCCCGTTCCATTTGAGTTTAGGTAGGTGTCGTCTTGTATTTCATATAGCACCACACTTGAGACGCGCAAGTCTGACTATGAAACTGACCCTTAGTCTTGGAAAAACCCAAATACACGGTCGGGAACATTTTCTAATTTGCCAACTGTTGGAAAATATTATACAACAAATTTAAATATATTAAAATTTAATCGTTTATTGGGAATAGTTGATCATTTATTAAATATTTTCATAGTAAACAAACAAATTCTTATCAAAAGTTTAGGGAGGGCATCAGTAAAATTGTTTTGTGTTTTATAGCAATTTCCTAAGCCCTAGGTTGGATTTATTTTGGCAATATTTCAAGCTGGAAATCTTTTAAGCTGAAAATATAGCTCTTTTAACTTGATTTACTCACCCAAGATTTTTTATTGTAAATTGTTACACCCACAAATTATTTGGAGGTTTAGCTATTTTGTACACAAAATATTAAGAATTTTATATTCTTTTTTTTTTTTTTTTTTTATCACCACGTCTTATTGCCTGTTCAGGTTATACGCAAACGTGAACATTACTTTAAACGAATTCAAGATTTGTGTGATGTGAATAACTTAAGGTATCAAAGTTTCTGGAGTTGTAAAAAACTGAGCTTCAGATCTATTGGGAGAACCTTGTGCCTATTGCCAAAATTATTACTCATATTATAGTTAAATCTTGAAGATATTATTTTAGAAAATAATTCAAGGAGATCTACCAAACTGATTTTAATAGTTTTTTTAGAAAACTCATACACTGAAAATCTACTTAGTAGATATATATTTTTAAGAAATGTTAAAAAGAGAAATTCTTTGTCTAATTATTTTAAAATGTGAAACAATTTCTTTTATACATTTATTCCCGGGGTTCTACCAAACCAATTTTCATAAACAAAATTTTAAAACAATGCAAGCTTATAAACCAAGAATGTGTCTAAACATTATTTTTTTAGAAAGGCGAATTTTCAACGTAGAATTAAAATTATAACAGAGAAATATATTAAACATAGAATAGTGTAATTTCCTATTTACATTTAGAAAATCTTAAGGCTACAGTTGGGAGATGGCAATGTAAACATTGATTCAATTTGCGATAGCGGATCGGCTAGTTTGATTGTAAAAGCAGTATTTCCTAAATATTATTCCCTTCTAGAGCCTGAGTAAGGCAGATGACTCACATAATGACCTTTATGCGAGTTGTAGGACAGTTTCTCACTAAGGATGAAGATTAAACTATGCCAACAAATGATTAAAAGAGCGATAGACGCAGTTTATTATTAATTAGAACCCAGTATGTGTATTTGTAACGTGTTTGAGCTACAGTCCCTTTTCATAGGAAGACAACAACAATTAGTAGATATACTTTCACGTATTTATATGTCAATTCATGTGAGCTGTAGTTGGTGCACTTAATAAATATTATCAATGCCCATATAAGAACACCAATAGCATAGTAAAATATTTCCAACGTTGGCTACAAAAAAGTTAATCTTTTCTAAAAGGCCCTTCCTATGGAAATTAGACTGTATCCGAGTAGTATTTAATTAAATTCGAAAGACCTATACCTGTGGAGTGATTCCCGTACAAAAGTAAAGCCACTCCGCCATCTTTAAGTATTATTTGTTGTGTTAACAGGCCGACACTGGAGGAGATCCGCGCATGGGGGAAGTCGTTCGACAAACTCATGAGAAGTTCCGGTGAGTACTTCGTCGATTAATCCCAACATGTCTTCTGTACCTAGTATTAAAGGATGAATTTCACTCATAGCCAGGACCTGATTATAAGGCGAGGGTGAAATAATACGCTAAAAACTTAGTTTTATTCAAAGCTATACCCCAAGTCAGAACACACAGCTATATTATATATTAACATTTATTTATTATTTAACACTAAATAACAACACGTAATATAAGGCAATTACTTACAACTAGGGCACAGACAAGTAAGAAACAAACTCTCAACCTTACGGGGTTTTCGCTCCGCTCCTTTGGTCAGCTTGACTCCTTCAACACTGGCTTCGCTAGTGTCACTGCTAGCTGATGATAGGAATAACCGCAGCGATCCTAGTGGGGAAGAACTCAAGCTGCCAAAAGGAGCGCAACCATTTTAACCTGGAAGTTGAGTGTCTGGGAATATTATTGGTATGTGAACTAGGGTGAAAGAAACAAATACAGATTTTCACTACAATTTATGAATTTTTTAACAAAACTATTATAACAGAAAAGATGCAAATGCAAAAATTCATTGAAAACTATTTTTAATCAATCGCCCATAAAAGGGCCTTATAAAATAAAATCACAAATAATAAAAACTTGCCGCTTTTAAAATTTCTTAAAATTCTATGGTTATAGCTATGTTACCGATACTCTTTGGTGCCCCCTCTCTTGGTGCCCTAAACACAAGCTTATATTCCTTAATGGTTAACCCAGGTCTGCTCGTAGCGATTTACAACTCGTGTGTAAAATAAAATATCAAATTTGTATTGGTTTTATTTATTAATGTATGGGAAAACTATTATAGAGCTGTGATAAAAGCCAGATGTAAGTTCCCGACTCGTGTAAAAGAATAATTGTTTATTAAAGCGGCCTGATTTTTAAGGCACTGAAGGAGTTTGTCGGTCGATGTTTGTAACCATTTTTGTAAAATCCCTTTGAAGGAGAGCTGTGGGCCAAATTATTTGAATCACAGTTTTATATTAATGCTGCGTTTCAGCAGATGATCTTTATTCTCACGTTTAATTTTACTATTTCAAGTTATAGATTTCATCATATTTTAAAAACTGGCAGCACGCATTAATATACTATAACAGGCTATGTTTGATATATGACTTTGAATAAATCATCCAAGTAATTTGAAAGCAATAGTTTTTTTTTCAGAAATAAAATATTTTCTTTGAAAACTTCGATTCTAGGGGCCTTATTTAAATCTAACAGATTTTTAATATCTCTTACTATATTTTAATCAATTATTTCAATAAATATAGAAAACCCTACGTCAGCATTGATCGCGTTATAGGTCCTTAGAGCAAACAAGCTCTTGCTTGAGTGCCTTTCAGACCTGTCAATAAATTTGAAATTAATCTCCCTCCACATAGTCAGTTTATGAACCATAATGCCTTTCCATTTGGAAATGTTTAGCTTACATTCTCCGAGGACAAGTTTCCGTAGAACTGGAATAAATACAAAGGAGAATCAGTCAATATTACACAGAGTACAAAAACAAATTAGCTTTGACCTTCCAGATCGGGGTTTGAAAACATGACTATATTGATCAGGAGTGAGTAAACTTATTTTTATAGGATCCACTGAGAGAAAGGTTTGCTTTTTAAGAGATCAGTATTGAGAATTAAAAAAAAAGTATTATGGTGGATACACACAAGGAAAAGTAAGGGAATTTAATTAAAAATAAGTAAAGCTCGAGGAAACCAAATAATCGGCTAAAAACCCATTACTTCTCACCTCTATACTAAAACAAAGGATATTTTGTTTCTCTTTTGTTAACAAAATGCGTTGCCTAAACATATCAGATTAGTACAGTGCTATAGATAATAACTAAAACATTTTTAAAGCTGGTAAGAATTGTATAGGAAGAAATGTATTTCTTAATTGTTAGCACGGTATCTTTATGGGATTTGGTATATAAAAGTTGTCCTTTAAATGTGTGTTACGTGACTTTCCCCCATTTTATACCTTATCCTTAATTTATATAAAAGCAAGACTAAAACCTTGATGATATTTAAAGTAATGAAAGGTAAAAATATAACATGTGCTGCAGTTTCTCAATCCTCGGTAAAGATGGTCTCAGTGCATCAGCCAAGTAAAGGTGTCTGTTCTGTTTGTTGGGTCCGGAAGCTGGCCGGAAGCTGTTCCGCGAGTTTCTGCGGTGCGAGTACAGCGAAGAGAACATATTGTTCTGGCTCGCCTGTGAGGAGCTCAAGAAGGAATCGAACCCAGATGTTGTTGAGGAGAAGGCCAGGTTTATCTACGAGGACTACATCTCCATACTGTCGCCCAAGGAGGTATGTATGTGTACATATATATATATATATATATATATATATATATATATATATATAATATACGGGTGTACCCATCACATGTGTCAGCAGTGGACAGGAAACACAAGAACAGTGAAAAAAAATATATATGTTCCAGTTGGCCTTGTTTCCAAGTTACAGCCAAGTGATTACATTAAAAACCTTTTTATGTACCATACTCGATATCTCTCGACCTGTTGACTAGGTATGTTATATGGATTATTTCAAACATCCGGTATTTTTTAAACTAGTGTGGTGATCTACGACGCAACGACCGCGGGCTTGAATTCGGGCCGAAGGTTGCCATTTTGAGCACTTCCTATAATGTTAAAATAGTACGTTTACATACATGCTTGCACAGATTTGCTCTCCCGGCGTTTTACACCGAAACTTTGAACATAATTTAATGGTATTTGTATAGTTTGCCGGATGTAAGTATATAGGGATTTTGTATTACTTTTGATTCAAACAAGCTATATAAGCAATTGGGGTGTTGAGTTTCCGACCACCCTGTATATATTTATTTATTTAAAATTAAGGAGGTATTGTGTAGGCCTATATATATACACAATACCTCCTTAATTTTATATATATATATCCATGAATATAAGGTCTAAAGTGACCATTTGTTCCCGATTTTCGGGGCAGTACCCGAAATAAAGAGTTATACCCCGGACAAATTTTGTTTCTCAATTTTTTTTTAACACATTCTTTCAACGCGTACTATTCACTAACCGTTCGGGTTATATGCATAAATGTACTAACTACGTTAGTGTATTAAGGATGATAAAGGCTAAACTTAGTGAAACTGTATCCGCGATTTCGTGAAACTGTTTGGGAAAACCATCTCAAATACAATCGACCGGAATTTGGTCCCCAATCTCCCCGTCATCTGCAGTCTAGTCTATTGCTAGGGTGACGCTTACCCCATTCGACCACCGAAGCGTTCTTTAGAGAAATAAATCGATGTTATTTGAAATTTTAATGGATTAAATATAAGTGTTTTTACACAAGTCAGTTGCTAAAATGTTTAAATGTAATTCTTACAAAAATGCACATCAGAGACCAGTATTTCTCAATAATTTTTTTTAACTTATGAATAACTGTGTGTGGACTAGTTGACTACTTTCATATAACGTATACTCTCTTTTATGACATATCTCATTTACATTGTCCACTAACACAAATGTAAAAAAAATATGACTCTAGAGTGTATTGTATGCCTAACATGTCCTAGAGCAGTCCTGAATGAATTACATATTTTTTATGTAATCCACAATTTTATAGCTTATAACTATTTTTGACTAAAAAATACCTTCATTGGTGGCCACATGATCTAAGACGTTGATCTAACAGTAGACAAGACTGCCTATGACGGGGAGACTGTAGTTCGATCCCGGTCGAGATTACTGAAGATTTTTTCATAAATGGTTTCTCACTCTCCCTCCTCGCAAATTCTGGTACAATTCCTCTAAATTCAAACTGCCTTATCCATAACCCATCAGAGTAATCAGTACATAAGCGTATAGCCAGAATGAGTAGTAACTACGGTGTTAAATAAATCTTATAGATAAACGAGACGTTTTCGTTCTTTACAGGGGATTAATTTTGAAAATATAAACCCTGACATTTCCCAAACTTTATGTCATACCAGTAACACTATTAAAGTTTTCAAATTATTTATTAGAAATAGTACATTAAATATTTTGTTTATGCATATGGCTATTTTAGTTTTATTTAATTATTTTGCTGTAATAGATTATCAAAGATTAGCTTTCATTTAAATATTGCGTCATGCTTCCACCTAAATTACAATATTTTTCATCTAATTTAATTTAGATCGCGGATCCGACAGCCTCTGTAGTCTACTGGTCAGAGTTCCTGGCTACAAATACAAAATTCCTGGGTTCGATCCCTGGTACTAAAAATATTTATCTGTTAAACCGTGACCATTGAACGGGGTCAAATCAGCCTCGTGAGGACGAAATATGAATTAATAATTTGTAATTCCAGCTTAGAAAACCGAGATTAACGACTGGAGGGTTCATTGGGCTGACCAAATGAAACCTATATCCGCAAATCATCGTCAACGTCGGCGACGACCACTCGTTCAATATAGCTTGCGGGCACACACCATGTAGAGCGAGATTTTTCTGTCCCTCCTTTTTAACTGTTGACACCTGAACCTAGTACAATATTCTTGATCTCACGTCGGATCTAAATAATTCATTACTGGGTTGGTTTTAAGATCATACACGTCTTATGCAAGTTGTTAAATATATGCAGGCTCAGTGTCCTAAATTACGTATAATACGATTCTGTTAGGAAGGAACTTGAAGAAAATACAAACACATATTTTTGTGGGCCACATTGATGATATTTTACAGTCATTAGTGTTGTTTTATTTGTATTGATATTGTTATTTTTGTCACCGTCTCATTATGTCCATTTAGGTTGTACGCATTGCTATTGGGATAGCAATGAGGAAAGTATAATTTAGAGGAAATATATCCGCAGATGCTTATAGGGAGAGTGCGAAATTGTTTATCGAAAACCTATCTGACTACACCCGACCGTGATTTGAGCTTCGTCATTGACAAATTAGACTATATTAGCTTGGCATTTAGGCTACGTGCGTACCGGTATGGGTAGTATTGATACTATCTACCAAAAATTATAGCTGTGGACTACATGTATAGACGTAGAAAATAGTTTAAGTAACTTTAAACTGTCAAAAAGAGTTCCTTCCTATTGAAATTGGATGCTATGTTTTTAAATATTGATGTATTAATAACTAATTCAATAGTAATTCGTTAGACGTGTTAAATCTTGAAACAAGAGGATTAGAAGATTATTTCATCTAAGAATTTGTGATGCCACCGTATAACAAGAACGACCACTTTACTTTTATAAGCGTCCTAAAATTGAACGTTGTTTTTTTCCCAAACTCTTCCTTAACTATGTCCGTAGACTGAGTACTGCGCATGCTTCAGCCCAACCTCACTTTCCGGTTGTGTTTCAGGTGAGTCTGGACTCTCGGGTCCGTGAGGTTGTGAACCGCAACATGGTGGACCCCACCCCTCAGACGTTCGATGAGGCGCAGCTGCAGATATACACGCTGATGCACCGGGACAGCTACCCGCGTTTCATCAACTCGGCGCTTTTCAAGCAGCTAGCGCAGCTCAACAACAACAGTAGCAGTGGGGGTGGAGGCAGTGGGGCCGACACTCCGACCACCGGCAGCGGAGGCCGCAAGGAAAGCAACGCGTAATACATGAACGGAGTAGCAGGAGACGAGAGCGTGCAAGGTGTGTGGTGGCATGGACGGATGGACTAGGGCAGGGTTTCTCTCCATCTACACTGGAGCCATATGGACAGCGCGTGTAAGGAAGGAGGTGTTCAGTGTCACGGCGAGTGGGCTAGAGGCAGCGGGGACCTTTCACCGTCTACAGCTGAACCATATGGAGAACAACGCATAATACACGAGCAGGAGATCAGTGCGTGCAAGGAGATGTGCTAAGTCACGGGCGAGTGGGCTAGAGGCAGCGGGGACCTTTCAACGTCTACAGCAGAGCCATATGGAGAACAACGCATAATACACGAGCAGGAGACCAGCGCGTGCAAGGAGGTGTACTGAGTCACGGGCGAGTGGGCTAGAGGCAGCGGGAACCTTTCAACCGTCTACAGCAGAGCCATATGGAGAACAACGCATAATACACGAGCAGGAGACCAGCGCGTGCAAGGAGGTGTACTGAGTCACGGGCGAGTGGGCTAGAGGCAGCGGGGACCTTTCAACGTCTACAGCAGAGCCATATGGAGAACAACGCATAATACACGAGCAGGAGACCAGCGCGTGCAAGGAGGTGTGCTAAGTCACGGGCGAGTGGGCTAGAGGCAGTGGGAACCTTTCACCGTCTACAGCAGAGCCATATGGAGAACAACGCATAATACACGAGCAGGAGACCAGCGCGTGCAAGGCGACTTATTGCATTTCGTTATTGGAGTTAAGGTATCAGGGAAACGGCCCTTCCACACTCAGAATGGTAGTAAGGTTACGTACGATAAATATACTCTCTTAATTAGCACGTATTTATTAGGCAAGATGTATTCCAATACGCTAACGTGTTATGATCGTAAGAAAACACGAATAAAAAACGTTATTATTGTTTTATCTGCTCAACAAAAGGTAATAGATTTGTCTTTAAGTATAATGTGACACGTGCATTTGAAGATGTACCTTTCTGTTTACCTACTTCAAACTATTAAAAATATGATTTTGGAACCTCTAAAAGTATATAAAGAATGTTAAATAATTATTTGGCTCGAATATGTATTAACTGTTTTCAAACAAAACGTTGGTGAAATTTATTTGCGGTATCCATACGATTTATTATCTAAGGCTTGTAATCATCTTTCATCATCGTGTAGGTTTTGTGACTATCGTAGGATATAAACTTAAAGTTATCAATAGATCCAAGTGTATGAAGATATAAACATTTTTATAAAGGCGGTAAAGTTAAAAAATAGTTTAGTTGCCATTTCATATAAAGCATGATTAAATGTTCACAAATGGCTGAGAACTTTGCATTCAATCTTGCATGTTGTGATATATGCTGTCGTTCTATACCTATAGAGGACACTATTAATAGCTTTAAAATTATCGAAAAATAATTCAAGTTTGTATATAAATAGGACTGACTCAGAAGAAAGCCTATAGGTAAAGACTTAAAGAATACAAAACGGCCTAGCGAACTGAAGGGCGTATTGCAATATACCCTAAATATAAAAAGGGGTATTTATCACTCACACATGTAATAATATCCACACAAAGTTAAACGTATTTTCAATATGTTTATCCTCCACTCATGACAGAAGTATTTTAATCGATAGGAGCACACGATTTTACTGACAATATGCTTTCAATTAGAAATTGAAATGGCTCTAGGTATTGCATCTACAATTTATTCTATAGAAGCAAATTTTGGCCTAAATATAAGGATAAATGTACGCTAGATTTTCCATTAATAGTAGTTTTTTATTTATTTTTATTTACAGAAATTATATCTCCATTAAACCGTTCTAGTCACAAGTACCATAATTTAATTAAAACTTGAAACAATTCTTCTTCCACGTGGTAAGGAAAGATGTGTTAATCTATTCAATACAAGCTACCACAAATTCATGATAAAAAATGACATCTAAGGAATGATGCAATGATTAGTATTTTCGTTTACAGTACTAGCCAAATTATTTAAGTCAATGTTGTATGATCATATATTTTTATATTAGAACATATTTTAAATATTGTTTTGTATCCATTCAAATGAGTGACGATAAATAACGATTGTTCCAGTGGCAGCTTTACAAGTTAAATTTAAAGTAATTTCAACTCTAATACTTAAATGTGGATATAATAGCAATACGAATCTATTTATTAGGACTTTTGCAATAATTTTTAGTGACAGAAAACCACAATCTGATTTATATATGAAGGAACTTTTATGACTGTCATAAAATTTACCAAGAAGAATTTCATATATTAATATGCCAAGTAATGTAGTCTGAAGCTGATACTTTTTATGGATAATAGCAATTCCTATAAAATAAATTGGCAAAAAAAAGTGTTTGTATTTTCAAAAAGTTCCTTCATACCAGAATACTTGACAAGGTGCTACATGGGGGAATATGTCTGGGATAAGGTTTTTTTGGGAGGTTTTATTCAATTAGGCTCTTTTTCTAGAAACATGTTAGACCTGCACACGATCTAGTTTTATAACTATTACAGTTTGTCTTGTGTTACATAATCACTTTTAGCGTATAGCTATTTTCCAATTGGCTAGCAATATTAACACATACAAATAGTAAATATCTTTGTTAGCACCACCAGGAATCAAACCAATTCCACCTGGGTTTGTTTCCCATCCTTCTAACCATTTGAACACAGGAGGTTATTTACTAACTTCATGTATGTGCAGAATAAATTCATACATAAAATAAAGGTCCCAGAAAAACTTGTGATTGGCGATCAGTCCGTAAATGACTAAATTGTAATATGCCCTGGTATATAAAATATTTAAAGAAACTAATCAAGAACTATTCGAATATTTTTATAAACTTCCTCAACATTTCAGGTGGTAAAAACCATCATGGATATTTTGTTGACATATTCAATAGGTTTTTCTCGGGAGAAAAAAAAACCAGTTAATACGAACATAAGAAAGAATGAAATATTTCTGAAACAAATACATCTCAAAGAGCGAGAGAGAACGTTATAATCAAAATTGACTATATTATATCATTGGTTGAGTCTTGTTTGGGAAAACACCTTTATCTCTATTTGTTGACACAACAAGAAGTGATCTGGGTTGATACTGTAGAGTAAGTAGACATTTAGTTACATGTACTGTTTGAAACAAAAATTTCTAGCGCCTGTACTAACAGGTATTGGCCTGGATTGATAGTATGTAGTAGCAAACGTATTGGCCAGATAATAATCTATTTATAAATGTTATAGGCTACTGTACTTAAGTAAGTTTGGTTAAAAATTTAGATCAGGACAATCATTGGCTGCTTGTTAAAGTTATTTTAAAAGAGAAGATTTTTATTTAAATCTAACTTGTAAAAATATAACTGGATTGATGACATCTGCCACTCATAAAAAACATCGTTTATCATATTTTATTATCTGAATAAAAAGAATTCCAAAATGCTGCGATGTAGTATATATGTCTATATATAATATATACATATACTTGATATAAATTGTGTATAATATGTATATTTATATAATACTTTGAACTTATCTAGATAGAATAAGCAATATGATAATATAATAATGCAATAGAAAATCTAATTTATCTTGATTAGTTTTCTATTAGCATTCGCCTGCTTTAAAAGATATTTGTGTAAAAGCGTTGTTACAACTTCAAACAAAAGCTAAATTGTAAGCTGACAATGACTATTACTATTGGGATACAAAATAAATATAAAATATCATTGACAAATGCATAAACTTTGAAGAAATAATAATACATTAAAGCATTGTATGATTACTAAGTTTAAAATCGAGGGCCTTTATAACTGAGCAGATATTTATTTTTTCTGTGATGCGTTCGTTTGTTTTTGTTTATCAATTAATTGATGTGGTCTATTTATTATTTTTTAGTGTAGGAGAAGAAAAAAAACGCACAATTAATAATGTTGTTTGTAAATATGAAGATTGTAACAGTTACATTTGTTATTAAATACTGTATTATTAATATTATAATTTATGATTTAACTGTGTTGAATGAAAGATTGATAAGAGATGAACTTTATTACATGTCGTATGATGATAAAATGACAGAATATATTTTCTGCTTACCACGAGGCTTAAAAACGCGTGCTACATTTAGATATATAATATTTACCAATATTGTGTAGGGCCTACTTTATTTATTATCAGCAACTTATCGTTTTCCTAGCGATTAAAACAAATTGTTTGGCCGTAACAGAACAGTTAGCAAGGTTGTTGGATTCTGCAAATGTTAACATGTTCTCAGTTTAGCGAAAATTCTCGAAAACAAGGACACCAAATGTCGAGCATTATTTTATTCAAATACGTTTGGTGCTTAAGAAAGGATACTCACGTTAAAGGTGAATATTTTTTGTGGTACTGTATTTATAACATTTTTTTCCTTCTTTTTTTTTTTTTTTGCTAAAATAAACAAATTATTTTTTCTTTGGATACGTTTAGTTTAATTTTCTGCACATAGCTATTTTAACAGTTATTGAATAGGACTTTGTCGCTTAGTTTAAAAAATTTCTGTTCAAGTTTAATTTTGCTCATGATAATTATTTAAGAACTTTCGAGAATATTCAACTAAAACGTTCCTCCTGGATCAATACTTTATTCATTTTGGCGAGGAAAAAAATAATATTGACAGTAACTCGCGTCCACTTCTATTCCACTTCAAAATGCATTCTCCAAGCATCTATCTCAACCTAAAAAGTCATAAACAGGCTTGGAGCTTGATAATAATTTCATCAAACTCAGACACTGACCAACCAGACACCTTTCGTATCCTAATTGGGTCAAAATAAAAATAAATCCTAAGTATAAATGGCCCAATTTAGATTGAGTGCTTGTGAAAATCGTTTCTTCAATAATTTCAGTCAAAATTATAAATGAAGAAGCTAAAATGTACCATAAGACACCCATTATTTATTGTAAAGAACAACGGTTCTTTCAACTACATAGCTGATTTTATCATTTCTAGTCAATTTAATAATCTTCTTGGTGACGATTGAGTGAATTTTAAAAATTGTACTTTGAATATTATTTATTTTAAAACATTCATGAGTTAATATAAACAGGATTGTATGATAAATATTTACTTAATTTAAAGTAGGGTTGTAATTTTACACACATTTGTATTACTATTTTTTATGCTTAGTTGAAATAGAGGTTATGTTTGTCAAAATAAGTTTATGTTAGTAAAAAAATGAACATAAAATTGTATTTATATTGTTATGAAATGATGACACGCTGGTGTGTGGGCATGGTGAATAAACTGCTGTTTGAGGACAAAGGCAGGGTCGGCCTAAGAGTTTCATGCGCCCTAGACGAGATTATAAATAAACCGCACCCTCTGCGTGACACAAATAATAATAATAATAATAATAGGGTGCCAAATTACAGGAGACCAAATAATTAAAAAAGAGAGATAGATAAATAGATAATCATCATAAACTGTTTCCAGCCTGTGGCCGGTTCAGTTTAGTAAAATACCTCCATCTTCCTCTATCCTTCCACAATTCTTCCTCCTTCAATTTATTTCATTCCTCTCCTCTCACTTTCTGTTATCTGCTTTTCTCATCTCTTTCTTGGCCTCCCTTGCGGTCTTTTTCCTACATACTTCATTTCCAACATTTTCCTTGGCATCCTCTCTTTATCCATCCTAATTACATACCCTACCATCTGAGTCTTGCGTACTCTAATATCTACTGTATTCCTTGTACCCCCACTCTTTCCCAGATAACTGAATTCCTTGTCTTGTTTCTCCTCGTGACAGCTAACATGCTCCTCACAAACTTCATTCCTATGGCCTCCACTGTCCTAGTCTCTTACATCACTGTCTGTGTCTCTGCTACATGTGTTACTATGGGTACCAAGTACGTCCTGTACAAAACTTCCTTACACTCAAAGGGTAGTACTTCTTTTCTCCATAGCAGGTCTCTTACATACATACAGAACAACTCTCCCTGCTGTCCTTTTACTCATTAAATCCTCTCTACTTCCACCTTTTGCCTCACTCACGCTTCCAAGGTCTTTCACATTCGGCACTTTTCTTAGCTTTGCTCCATCCAACCTTATAGCTTTATTAGGCCTTACCCTATTTTTTTCTTGTCATTAGCATCACTTCACACATTTCCATGCTAAATTTCACTCCACACTTTTTCACTTCCTGATTGTATTCTTGTAGTTGTTCCTGTACTTCCTCTTCCTTCGCCCTCATACTATCAAGTCATCAGCAAATATCACGGTTATCATTCTTACCTACCCAACTTTTACTGCCAGTTTGTTCATGACAATTTTTATTTGGAACCACTCCGTCTTCCCGATATCCGTCTTAACACAGCTCCTGCTATCCTACATGCTTTTCACTCTCATTACATCTCCTCTTTCCATTTTGGCCTCCTCCATCTCTTTTCAAACTTTATTTCTTTATCTCATGCTATCACATTTCTTCTTCACATCCATAATTACCATTAGAAAGTATTTCCCAAATTCATACCTTATTTCCATCAGCTGTCATATGGCAAAGATCAAGTCTATTGTATGCCTCTGTTCCCTACATCCATGCTGTTCTCACCACTGTCCTTTAATTTAAATTCGTATTCTCTTTTCCAGTAACTTATAAACTATTTTTGTACAGTGACACATCAGCGTTACCCCCCCTATAATTTGTATAGTAAATATAAAATGATTTAAAAAAAGGGAAATAAATACTACAAAATAAGTGGCGACCTCCACTTCCCCCCTCCCCACCCCCTCACCACGTAATCAATGTGTGAAATAATGGTAGGCCCTAACCTTTTTTTCCTTCCTATTCTCTTAATAACTCCCAAAGCGCCTTTAATTAAATATCAATGTGATTCGCTGACAAAGCGACCCCAGATATAATAAAACCATAAAAGTGATTATATTATTAATCAATCTTTAAAAATACAGATATTTATTCTTATTATTAGATAAAATATTTAAATTTTATTAATTAATAGAAAATTATTAGCTTATTTAATTTAAATTATTGATTTTAAATATTAAAAAAATTACATTTTTGTTGGAATGCGTTCCTAAGGGATATGTGCCCTAGAGACGACTGCCAATGTTGGCCCCTTTTTTCTTTGCTAATAGTGACGTCACATATCTAAGACTTCTAAATATTCACTCTCAAACCGAATGAAAATTATAAAATTAACTTGTTTCTTGTTGATTCCATACAAATAGTATACGTTTCTAAATGTGTACAGGGTTAATGTCATTCTCCTCCAGAAAAATACAATATATTGGAAGCTGGTTTGTAAGGGGTTTATAATTTAAGATGACGTCATATCAGTACAAAAGGGGGAATTAGTCTAGAGTAAGTATACCATATTAAGGGGGTGCGTGGATTTATGAGGGTAATAAAATGATATTACATCAGCGTGACTTCATTTATGAATGATCCCTTATAAAAGTTCAAAAATTGTATAGTGTTAAAAATAAGTTGTATTTGATTAAAATATCGTATATCAAGATTGAGGGTGTGAACGACTTCATTACTGAATTAATATTTAATATTTTAAAACTTTTTAAATGCTTAAATATTATGATTTTCTTACGCTAAAATATTAATTATAAGTTTATATCTACTTTATATATGTATTACAAAATTTTCTTCAATTTATTGGATATCATAAAGATAAACTTATATTCACAGAATACAATTTTTATATAAAATTGCACATTTAGTCAGAAAAACAAAATGAAATAATTTAAAACGCAGGTTAACGTACTTAAATTGTGGCGTACAGTATTTATTATTTGTGTTTACATAAATTTAAACAAGTAAAGTTTTGAGTGTATATGGTTTGTGTAAACCGTTAAACTCATTGGCTTGTCCACTCAAATAATAAGCAAAAACCGACCAAAAATATTAAGCAATAGAACCATCAAGACAACGATAAACTTAAAACTTTGAAAGGTTTTATGATATATTTCGTTCCTAGCACATATAGATTTACTTTAGCCAAATATTTTCAACAACAAAAAAATCCTAGTCATAACAAAATAGTCAAAAATAAATGTTTGTAAAAAACCCAAGGTAACTATTTTTTTATGAACCTAAAAATATCATGAGTACAAGTATTTATTGCATTTATTTATTAAGTTTGTGAATTGTATTGTGTCATAGGTCGGAAATAAAACCAAGTAAATATATGATAGCTAGTCATATCATATATCACTTCAGTTGCATGGAAAGCAAATTATTATTTTAACTATTTGTGACCAACAACCACGCTAAATAGTTGACAGAAAAGTGATCTGAAAGATAATCAAGTATTTAAAATGTATTAATGTTCAAGCTATGCCACAAATATTTTTAAGAGAGTATTTTGAAAATAGTATTGCTCTCTAAGTCTATGGTGGTTATTGCATCTAGTTTCCTAATAAAGGCCACGGCCCAACTTAACTCACACTGAAGTAGTTTTCAAACGATCAACACTATAAATTAGCTTTTATAGTGTTTGCTATATGTAGGATATCGTAAATGTTAATCAACAAATTTAAAATGTATCATTTCTGAAAAATAGAATGATCAACATATTAGGTTAACTGGCAATAAATCGGTAATTTATTTTATCTTCAATTACTTTTAGGAAGGAAATAGGTTTATCAAGTCACTAAATAGTTCAAAAACATCCAATAAAGTCAAAAATTATTCTGAGGAGATTATTTTCTTGTTAACTAAATCCTCCACACTTTACTACCTTCCCTATCGTCTAAGATAAAATATTACTAAAAGATGTAAGCTATCAAACGAAATGCGTTTACTTCCTTTTATTTAACTATTTTATCAACAGTTTCAATGGCCAACTGGTTTAATATTAGACTGGGAGATTTGGGCTCGAATCTTGGTTGGGTCTACTAAGGTTGGTTTTTTTCTGAATGGTCTCTCATTATTCTTCCACGCAAATGCAGGTAGATTACTTCTAAAATGCTTACTTCCTCATCCCTACCCCAATAGAGTAATTATCATATATGCATATAACCTGAATAGGTAGTAATACGCAGGAATATAAAATAACTGTTTTATCATGATAATTTTTTATCAATACACGCTCACCTCCTTAAAGGGTGAACCACCTAAAACAATGGTTTAAAATGTGTTAAGCCAAGAAAAACTAATTGGTCTAATTCCCATTACAACAAGTTCATTATTGAATTTTTGCTTGTAATGTATGCATGCATGTTTGCACGCTCACATTACCAAAATAGTTTAATTCAAATTAACACGTTTCAAGAAACTCTAGATTTTATTAAGTTTACCACGTGATTGTTTTACTAATGATAAAATGTTATTACATAACCCCATTTTGTTATTCACGGACACCGTATTAACAAAAAAATACTTTTCCCGTATTCAAATGTGTTTAATTGAACTGGTCAGGTTAAAATATTAACCTTATCACAAGACAAATCATTTTAATATTCAAACAAACCTCAAGAAATGGTTTATGAACAAAGTGAAGAATTATCCTGGAAATATAGTATTGCATTATAAATAATTATTAATTTTAAAATTACTTAAGTTATGCAATATCCGATTATATTAAAATAATTAAAAAAAACTTGGTACTATCAATTTTGAAATAACCGTGCATTTTTGTATTTAACAACTAACGAAGCACCACTGATTTCAGGCCCATCGAATCGTTTTCCTACGTTGTGTGAAACATAATTTTATTATATTTTAGTTTAGGATTAATTAATTTATTCTAAACTAAACCTATGGTGAATTTTTTTTAATGCAAAGTAGCACTTCCTTTGAATTTTTTTTCTTTCCTCCTTTCTTTTTAGCTTACATTTCACTAGTTATTCGTCTCCCCCAGTCAATGCCCCTGTTTCGACGGGCCTGTTTGATGTTTAACTCACAACTAAAGACGCCCAACTAGGAAACTTGATGCACTCTTAGGCCATTCACTCATGTAGATACTCAAATAAGACCCAAAAGTGACGCAAGTAAAACCTAAACTGCCAACCAATAGCTTGAGCGTCACCGATAGTGTATTCCAATAGCGGTCCGCTGACCGAACTACTGTACTGTACTGTTTGCTAACCGTTCAAGACGCGTCTGTGATTAGTCACTGGAAACTCAAAATGCTAGTCTACGGGCTACCTCAGTTACAAACTCAATCATCATGAATGAACAATTATTATTGAAATTTTAATGTATGATTCAAGGTAGATTTCTTTCGACATTCTGTACAACGCTATAAATTGTGTGTCAGTTTGTTGCAATCCCCCTACCGCGACGAATAGTTTATTATTATTATTATTATTATTATTATTATTATTATTATTATATTATTATTATATTAATAGTCTGCAGTTTATATTTTCATTATATGGATGAATCCATAATTTGAAATCTTCTTTGGTTACGTCTCTTATATCTGTAATAATAATAGAAAACCAAATCCTTCTCGGCATTCAAGCCACATCACACTATATTAATAGATATTAAGAGAAGCCCAAAGAAGGTGCCTGCAGCTAGATAGTACGGAATTGATTGACATTCCACCACTTTTTCGTAGCACCGTGTTCGAAACATAAGTAACAACCAGTTGCAACAAGCTGATGCATAATGTATTGTGTGGTACAGTCTTTCCAAATAAAGCTATCTTGAATAGTACGTTAAGTGTTCAATCCTTGTTCATTTATGATGATTGATATGAGATAGTCCGGTGACTACACTGTATATCATCGCTGAGGCAACTGCATGGTTACTATTGGGGAATTAGCATTGTCGTTCTCTTGTTTTAGTTTGGTCAATCTTCCTTTAAATATAAGACAAGTTTCGCAACTATGGTTCATCGAGGTTGCCAGTAGCTCCTTCTTACTCCAAAACACCACCTTCAGACATAACTTAAAACGAGGAGCTTTGGCAACAGTTAACTGAGAGAGAAAAAACAAAGTTTTTTCTCCATAAGACCTGCAGTTCTCTCAGTATTGATATGATGATTGTAGCATGTTGAGTTTCCAGTGACTAATCACGGACGCGTCTTGAACCGGTTAGCAAATAGTAGCCCCGAGAGTGGTCCGCTGTTGGAACTCGTTATCGGCGAATCTCAAGCTACTGTTTGGTAGTCTAGGTTTTACTCGCGTCACTTTTGAGTCTTGTTTGAGTAGCTCTGTGGGCGAAATGCCCTAGTATGTTATGCTACACATCATGGGAGACTCAACGAAACGAAGCAGTGCTGCGGTATTGTATTTCCTAATGTCTAGGGGGATGGAAAGGAGGGGATATATTTACTCAAATCAAACACATTACAATCATTTATCATTTTTTTTAAATAACGCGATTTTTCATTCCCATTGCCTACACGTATGACATAAGTGATATTTATAATGTATTAACGTATAATTAAATTTAAAATAAAAACACTTCGACCAAGTATTGTAACACACAACAAAATAAAAACATTATATTGTAAACAAATATTTGTGATTCCTTAAAAGCCAAGTCTAACATTGATCTGGTACAGTTCGTGTGATGTGATTATACTTTAGTTTCATAGATGTTGGAACAAGCGTTGTTTTTTTTAGAGAAGATACATTGTAATCATGGTGCGTGTGATTAGTATATTGGATTGAGGGTGGGGGAGGCTAGTGTATAGAATATAGACGTATAGATAGACTTGTACAACTACGGACAATCCAAAAATTAATTTTATTACTTAAAAAATAATGTGAAGAAAAAAAATTATAAACTGTGTTAACAGAGTATTGTGTGTGTTTTTTCTTTTGCGTTGTTGTATGATTATTTTAACCTTCCTAGTAATAACTGTGTCACCTGACTTAATACTAGCCATGCTATTGCTACTGAATAGAACTACATCTCCCTTCTCAGTTGTTTTAGGTTTCGTAATATTGCCTCTATTTCGAGAATTCATGGGAAACAAAAATTATTTTCATACGACCATCTAAGACAATCTTTTTATTTTATCCTTTCGTGAGTAACTAATTTATAACTAAAAAAAGGTATAAACAATTGTTATGCTATAAAAATAAGTTATATTACAATGTTGTACGGGGAAATGTTCAATGGATTCCAAATACTTTTTTAATAAAATAAATAACAGTGAATTTTCAATGTTGTGTGAAATTAAAACAATAAATTATTCGTTGAATTTAAGAGAATGTTTAACACTATTTATTAAAATAAATTAATAAATATAGAATATGAACAGAAGATAATAAAAAAAAAGACAAATACATTACATTCGTAATATTTATTACAATCCAAAAGATGTTAAATGATACAATTGTTTAGAAAATTAAGATTTATTTTATCAAACTTTGTTCTTGTAATGAATAGTGAATTTTTCAAAATATTGTAAACGAATCTTAATTATATTATTATGTACTTTTAATTTATAAATTACCTCTACGTATTGTTTTAATACAAGTCGAAAAAAACACTGTGGATTTAAAAGAGCTTCAAAATAACTAGATTTTCTGAACTTTTAAATTATAATTCATTCCTACGAGGTTTATGTTATAGAACATTTACATACTTAATTATTGTTTAGAAATATGGCTAATTTATATTACCAGGTGAATGTTAAGATATTTTATTATACTATTAAACAAAGCGAGTAGAGTGTACTTCCAGTAAATGAAGTATCTTGATAAAATGCCTTATCTTTCTTCAGTAAATTTGATTATGAAAGCATCGCATCACATTAATTTACTGTCTAAATAATTATATCACATTATTCTTATAAATATACATGACCTTATACTATCTGATCCATAATTAGTAAGAGCACTTAACAGAAAGATTTTATTATAAGTTAGTATAATTATACACTACTCAAAATATCCCTGTAAGAATAACTTCTGTTCGCTTAATGAGGTAATTGTATTCCAAATATAATATATAACTCAAAATGGTATAGGACATTTATAAAAAAACTTAAATTTTTAGTTTTGTTATAGTAAGACAAATAAAACTACACCAAAAAGTATAGTGAGGTTTGGAGAGCAGGGGTGGGGAATATCGGGATGCATCCCCTCCCGAAATTTCATCTTCCATAAGATGTTTAATTAAATTTTAAAATTATATATTGTATAAATATAATTATTAAATCTACCTCAGGAGATTAAAAACATTCTTATGTACAATCAAAACCTACATGTTTATATCTCTTTGTTGAAATTTGATTTCTTCTACACCCCCAACCCTGATAAATATTCCCTGCTACGTCCTTGTTGGAAATAGATAAATATTGCTTTCATTTTCAATCATTTAAAGATTAAATTTCTAATGAGAATAAACATATTAAAAGTCGTATGTCTTTTAAGATACCATTTATTGAATAAAACAGTACTATGCTAGACCCTAATCCGACCACTTAGCTCAGTCGGTAGCGTTCTTCCCACTGAATCTAATGGTCACGGGTTCGATTCCTGACAGTGCTGAAAACTTATCATTGATGAAAATATGGGTTTACTCTTGCACATTTATATGCCAACGACTGAGGACTGGAGGTTGTGCCTGTCCTAGTCTTAAGTTAAGATTATAAGTCATATGAAGCTACGACAGCCCTAGCAAGCCGGTAATGGAAAATAAGTGGCTTGAATAAAATACTAACCCAAACCATGGCTGGAAACAGTAATGGATGTAAATGTTGGACCCCTAGTATTTGATTAATGGAGTAGAGTTACGAAAAATAATTTAAATGATTATATGTTATAAAGTGGTCATATATTTTTTTAATGTTATTTTAGCCTTTTAAAAAAAAATACTTTGTAAATAAATAATGTAATTTAAATGTGAAGCTCTACTTTTCAATATGCTGCAAATTTTATATTTTTATAAAAAATTAATTTAGTTATTTTGAAGTTCAAACTTACCCATTTAATTTTTAAATGAAATGTCAATAGACCAGTTTTTTTAATCTTAAAGTTCAACATTTTGCCAGCAGTTTTGTTTGATCAGAACAGATTAGAAGATGGTAATAAATAATTCTTGGCATTTTCTACTGGCATTTTATTTTTCTATTTAAAAGCGATAGCCATTGATTCAAATTGATATGTTTCTCGAAATAGTAGTTTAAAAAAATGACCTTTCTTAATATGATGCCGTGAGTTAAAACCACCCTTTGATATTCAACTGATGGCAGCTACCCGCCTATAAACTATGAACAAACAAATTGCTGGGTAGAACAAACTCTAGATTTATTGTGAAATTTGGAAAACTGGAAATCCTACACACACACACATATATTTGAATTCCAGCATCGTCCAATTAAACTCAATAGGCCTACATCTACACATTTTCTACACATGATTAAAAAAAAGTAATGCACTTAAAATAAATTTAATTTATGTGATGAAATGAGTCGTTAATACAAGATATTACTTAACAGAGAGCTGAGAAAAAAATGTATAAATATACTGTACATTTTTATTATTTAAAAAAGAAAGATATTCACACACAAAAAATTAGTGCAAACAAACGATAAGATTATGTGTGGAAAAGTATTATTTGGTTTTGTATTCCTTGACTACTTTTGTTACCTGTACCATTTAAGTGTTTTTTCCTGTAAATGCACATGTGAATTCTAACTTTCCTTGCATTAAAAAAAAGTGAATGTATGCGAATCATTCTCAATTTGTATGTACGCATTTTATTCAAAATAATAAAAATAAAATCCGATGTAATTTTCCTTGTTACGAATGGAGTGCAATTTATTTCTCTGAAATGTGTGAGAAGGGAATTATTTATCACCTCCGAAACCTCCACGTATGTATCCTTCATTCCTTTTCTGTGGGTTTAATAAATAGTTATGACGATTAACAATGTTTCCAAAGCCCAAACCATGAATTCATCATACAAGAAGCGAAAATTTCTTACATAATAAAAGATCTATGTCAATAAACAAGTGACCAGCTTCGGTAGCTGTGTGGTCTGATGCGCTACTCTTGGAGTACATTAAACTGTCGATGAGGGAAATATCTAAGTTCGAGTCTCAGTCAGGTGTAATATGGGTGGTTTATTCCACTCTTCCTCCACGCAAAAGCAGATACACTTCCTATTAATATAACCTCCCTGATCCCTAAAATTATTAGGATAATTTGTAAATTAACGTATGACCCAAACGGGTAGTAAGACGTGGTGCTAAGAACAGGCTTCCTACGCATCATGAAAAAAACTGGTATTTTAAAATATTTCTTCCAGGCCTTATGTAATTTCTCATTTTTCCACTCTTTTCATGGAATTATTTAGATTGCCTTTAAGTTTTTTAGTCCCTCCTTTTTTTAAAAAAAAAACAGGTCAGTAAATCAGCAGGAAATAGGTGTAAGCCAGTAGATGACATTTTCAAGATATCTGGGAAAATTCTTAGGGTGTCTGAGTCCCTTTTTAAACTCCATTACATTTTTTTATCAAGCTACTGAAACATTCATTAATATAAAACTGGGTTGTATTATTGTCACTTTTATAGATCTTATTTTTGTTTTGTAATCTACATAACAAACTATCATGCACAATATAAACAGTGAGAGTTGTGGTATTTAACGTGCACTTTATAAACTGACTGATAATATCTGCATACAACTTATAAACTAACTATCTACAAGAAAAGACACAACATTCAGTCCCTGACTAATTAATCACTGTGAAAGGGGAAACCCACATTTCACCAATTATTATTTGCATATGCATTTATGTTATAATTAATTGAATAACTCTTTACGTCATGGAATACATTTAGAAAATTAAACTGTGTGGAAAGGTGGAGGTGTAGGGGAGTTTGGAGCCTGCATTAAATTTAAAAAAAGTTTATTTTGCCATGATTACTTTATACACTTTTCCTGGAGGAATGGTAGAATGTCGTTTAAATGTACAGGGAAAAAGTCACGATTTTCTGTAGGAACCCTGCAAAAAAAAAACGTGGTGAGGTTGTAATTCCATGGCCTTCCTTTTACTAAGTAAGGGAATTTTTGTATGAAAAATTAATATTTTTAGAGTTATTTTGAATGTTTGTGAGGTGTCTAGCAATTTTGTAGTATTTAAGTGCACGAGACACAAATTAAATCTACTATTTTTTCTGATCGGGTCTTGTGAACTTGTTTATGGTCGTTAATCAGAGCCCTTCCAATTGTCATATATTGTGACTACATAAGAGCCAGGAACAGCTAAAATTTGTATCAGATAGTAACATGCAAACCCCTTTTAAGTAGGTAATTCCAAAGACCACCTTTTATTTAGGGAATTTTTGTATGAAAAATCAATATTTTTAGAATTATTTGGAATATTTGTGTGGTGGCTATCAACTTTGTAACATTAAAGTGCAAGAAACACCATTTAAATTTTATATTTTTTATCTGATCAGGTACACAAGTAAACTTTTTTTTAATTTAATAAAGTCCGAGCTCTTTCTTTTACCACATATGTTGACTACGTAAGAACCAATGACAGCTAAAGTTTCTATCCGATCATAACATGTAAACTCTTTTTAAGTTGGCAATTCCAAGGCCTTTCACCTACTAAGGGAATTTTTGTATGATTTTTTTTTTTTTTTTTTTTTAATCTCTGTGAGGTGTCTAGCAATTTTGTAGTATTGAAGTGCAGGATACATCAATTAAATCTACTATTTTTTCTGATCGATTCATGTGAACTTTTTTATGTACTGTACATTAATCTGATCCCTTCCTTTAACCATATATTGTGACTACATAAAAGCCAGTAATAGCTAAGTTTTTTTCCGAACGTAGCATGTAGACTCTCTCTAAGTAGCCAATTCCTAGGCCTTCCTATTAATTAGGGAATTTTGGTATGAAAGATCGATATTTTAACAGTTATTTTGAATGTGTGTAAGGTGTATAGCTATTTTGTAGTATTGAAGTTTACGAGACCCCGTCTAAATTTTTTATTTATTCTGACCCGCCTCGGTGGCGTAGTTGGCTAACGCGCTAGTCGTGTTGAGCTGCTCGACTGCTGATGACGGGGAAATCGAGGTTCGAATCTCGGTCGGGTGAACTGGGGGTGGTTTTTCCTAAATGGTTTTCCACTCTCCCTCCACGCAAATGCTGGTTCACTTCCTCTAATTCAACCTTCCCAATTCCTAATCCATTATCGTAGTTAGTACTTAAAGCATATAACCCGAACGGGTAATAAGACACGGTGCTAAATAATAATAATATTTATGTTGGTATTGTGAACTTTTTTATGTACGTTAATTCGAGCCCTTCCTTTTACCATATATGTTGACTATAGAAGAACCAGGGACAGCTGTAGATTTTATCCGATCGTAACATGTAAACTCTCTTTAAGTAGGTAATTCTAAGACCTTCCATTTATTAAGGGAGTTTTTTTTAATGAAAAATCGATATTTTTTTAGTTATTTTGAATATTTGTGCGGTGGCTAGCAATTGTATAATATTGAAGTGCATTAGACACCATTTACATTTTCAATTTTTTCATCTGATCAGGTACAAGTGAACTTTTTTTTATTGAATCAACTGGTTAAAATATATAATCAGACCGTCTCTGTGGAGTATTGGTCAAAGTTCCTGGCTACGAACCCGAAAGTCCCGGCGCCTCAAATATTTTCTGTGAAGCAGTGGGTCTGTAACGGGGTCAATCCAAGTCTCGTAAGGACAAATAATGAAGATCTACTTAAATATCTAAAAGCAGATCCGGTTAAGAAAGCTGCGGACCTCTATACTCAAATGTGTGCACTATCATCGCTAACGTCGGCAGCCGCTAATTCGGTATAGCTCCTAAAACAACTTTTTTAGGATATTGTCAACCCCACCCCCCTCCCCATCGTGGGTGCCTACTTTGTCAGGACAGGTTGCGGCCGAGGATGGGGGAAGTGACTGGATTCTGATTGTGTGGGTTCCCAATTGACGTCCGGCTTGGGTTTTTATGGTTTTTATCTGTACTACAATGTCTATTACAAAACGTGATGTTTATAAGACATATTAAAATATATGAAAGAACTTAATGGCATTACTTAGGAGCTCGTGACAGAACGAAGTATAGCCAAGAATTCTTAACCAATATCCTGACTGACCTCTAGGTGATCCTACATGGTTTATGAGCCCCAACACCCTGGGCTCAACGTTAGCCCTCCAATACAGGGACTTAATGATCTTGCGTCCTTGCCCATGTAGCTCCAAAAACGGGCAGAATGACCCCTAGACTCGATGGTGATTACTGATTAGTCAGCCCTGTTAGCTGGGATACACTACTTTTTATTCTGCCTTCTGACCTGATTTACCAAGGGAATGCTGCCACTCTGTTTAAGTTGTCAACACATATTTTCTATTTGTTTAGTAGTAATCACAACAAACATGCCTCAATTTAGGTCGTTACAATATAGTTATTTTCGTAAAGACACCTTACCTAATACGCTACATTTGTAGAGAGAGATCAGAGTATAGTACGATTCTAGTAGGAGAAACTTTTACCATATTATTAGTGTTATTTTATATCTAACTAAAGTGACAGCTGCAGATCACATGACCTGACTTATAAAAATATGAAAATTATTGTTGAATGTATTTTTACTTTCTCATGACGCCTGATAGAAAATATTGTGATTTTAAGAAAATATTATTCGAGAGTTTGATGGAAGTGGACGTTTAATGACCCCTTGCAACCCCCCCACCCCCACCCCCCAATGTATTCTCTGCTATGCCACTTTTATCTCGGCCTGGAACAGAAACCATTTTACAGATAGGGCTGAAACTTGGTACCTGGGGTTTTCATAAAGTTCCCCAAAGAGGTTATTGGAATTATTTATCCAATCATAAAATTAAGGGTAGCTTACTTAAGGGCGAAAATAGGAAAAAAAAGTTTACAATTTGTATCCAGGCATTTTTTTTAAAATATTAGAAACATACATTTACGTGCATTTAATTTTTATGATAAAATGACTTATTTAGAGGGCACTTTACATAAGTGGATATGTCCAATATACAATATGATCATATCTTTTCTGAGGTACGAAGTAGCTGATCCTTGCAAAGTTGTAGGAATATTACAAATAAAAAAAATGAAATAGATTTTTACAAAATAAATAATTTACGAGCTATATAAGCAAGTATGTTCTTTGTTGAACAGAAATGATCTTTTTTTCTCAATATTTCTGTGACAGTGTATATTATTTAATTTATGCTCTTTAGTAAAATATTATGCTCATTTTTGTTATACCTCTGCAACAATGTATATTATTTTGTTTGAGTGTTTTAAGTAAATGTCTCTATGTTTAGGTAAAGGAACTAAAGGGTCTTCCCAGCTAAATCAGACTGAGTATTCCCATCGATTATCACAAGATTAAAATAAAATCTTTTCATTTTAAACTATTACCAGTAATAAATATGTATCCTCGCATTCCTCGCGACTGCTACATGATTGGATAAAACATTTTAAATGAACGTGCACTGCGTATTCATGGTGGTCCAAAGTTTGCCAACACAAGGGCCAAATCTTAATATCAGTTTGCAGCGTGGGCCAAATATACATTTGGTAATCCCACAAACAATGTAGGCCTACAAACCACACTTAATAAACAATTATTTTTAACATATACTTATTTATAAATTGAATTTTTAGTTAGTCAAATCTTTCAAATTTTACTGGAAAAAAAGGGTGTACTATTCTCCCAAAAAATGTATTATGAAAACACGTGCATACACTATTACAAAAAACTTGTCATCAAAAATATATAGTTATACATATTTTTAATAATCTAATAAATGCATAGTAAAATGGAATCATGATTTTTTTAAATGCATATTTTTATTTTCTAACAGTTAATTTACTATAGAATATCCAACTACTATCGACATACACAAACTAAATTGTAAACATACACATAAACTTGACACACACCAACCCAATGAGGTTATCGAGTGTGATATATAAAAATTAATATTAAGTTCTGAATTCACCCCAAATTAGAGCGCAAAAACTTAATGAAGCGTGGTGCATTAAGACCCTCCCACACAGCCCATGTTAAACCATTTGGTTCCTTCCTTGACGGACACCCTCAACCCGCTTCCCCCGACCTCTAGTAGCTAGGGACCACGGCCAGACCACTCACCCACTACCCCCCGATCATGCCCAGAGGCCGACATCACCCGCTACCTGGTCGCTCCCCCAAACCTCACACGGCTGGAGGGAGCGGTCATGAAGCCCCGGGTCACCTCCTTACGTCAACAAAGGGATTCATGCCATCCCTGATACGACGGTAGGGATGGGCAGTAGCATCGTAATCGCCGATGTCCCGGATGATCTGGTTGGAGCTGGCTTAGCGCCCGACTGAGAAATCTCTCCGCCAGTCCGTGGTTACTGCTGTCTAGGGAGGGGAGACATGGTCCGGAGAGCAGGCTTTGGGACACGGGTTGAAGCCCCGAGGATTGGGTGAAGGAACCGGTGGTATACAGTACGGAGATGAATGTATCTGTATCTGGGTAAGTGGAAAAATACGGTAGCGGAATAGAGCAGGATGGACAAACACAGAGCAGAAAAAGTCTGATCTTGTGGCCGTATGCCAACAGACTGACCGGGCACAGAAGTGGAGCCATCTTCACTCTGATGCCCTTAGCCCTACCCGCCACCGAACGCAGGTGTGGGTCCCAACTGTATCTCGCGTCCAGGGTCACCCCCAGCCACCGGACGTGTGTGAGCACTGGAATGCGGCACCTTCCACTCAAAGTGGCTGCAGAGGGCCGTTTTCCTACGCGTGAACAAAATAGCCTGCGTCTACTGGGACTGCATAGTTAGGGAACATAATTTAAAGTGGCCAATAGCACCTGCAACGCAAAAGTTAGTTTGGCCCAGACCACCTTGGTATCCGGAGACTGTGCCAGGATAGCAGTGTCATCCACGAACCGAAATAATGACGTACCGTTCGTACGAACAACAAATACGGATAGGGGAAAGAAAGGTGCCCTAGGGGACCCCTGCCAAGATAGGTTTAGAAGAGGATAGGTGTTCTTGACTCCCACTTTGAAGGAGCCATTGCGAGGAAGGAACAGAGGAGATGGTTGATGGGCGGTGGGAGACCCACCCCGACAAGAGCGGTGAGAAGCCTACGGTGGCTCACGTTGTCAAAGGTCCCTTTGACGTTCAATACCACGAACCCCATCTGGGCCCTGGCATTGAACACGCCGGTCACCATTGACTACCTTAGCGACCACGTGGGTCGTTGACAGACCCTTCCAAAAATCCGAATTGATGGCCCGACTGGAGAGGGTTCACCTCCAGTCAGGATCACTCTCTCCGCCATCTTGCCAACACAGGAAAGGAGGAAGATCGGTCTGTAGGAGGCCGGGTAGGCGGGGGGCTTGCCCGGCTTATGGATGGATGGGGACCACATACGCGCCTTCCACTGGTCTGGAAAGTAGGAAGCGTCAAGGCGGCGTTATGATCCGGAGGAGGAGGAGAACGAATGCCTCGCGAGGATGATGGATAAGGAGAAGGGGGGAGACCAAGGTCACCTTGGTCTGTTTTCGGTAAAGTGTAGTTACCAGGTTAGACTCTTGTCTAGGTTCAAGGTACTTAGTGCTAACCACCACCAAACAATTAGATTAAGACACATGTTTTAGTTAGTTTTCTTGGGTGAGATTTTTAATACAAAGTCTCACCGTGAATCATTAATTTTAGAGCCGTTTCACATAAGGCAGCTATCGCCCGTCAACCATCGCCGTCAACTACTGGTAAACTTTGGTTTTGTAAAAGAAAAATCAGTACCAACTCAAGCAGAGCACACGAAAAAATAGGTCAGTTTTTAGGAATTCGAACGAAGAGGTTCTTTTTAGTGGCTCCTTAAATCTAGAACAGGCAAACCCCCAGCTATCAGCCCTCAATTTATCACTGTGAAAGGGGACATCCACATTTCATCAATGATAATTTTTTTGGCCAGGCTGGGTATCAAACACAGGACCCCTTGCTTAGAGGCAGACACGGTACTGACTGAGCTATGGCATCGAACGATATAATTTTAACTACACATTAATGATCAGAATTTTCTTTCATTGGAATTTATGTCACTTTCAAGAATTAATATAAAACAATTCAAGCTATATATTTAATAATAATAGTAAAAAAATATGGAAATATTCTTGAAAAGGTGTTGAGAACTATGGATGAAAAATCCTAATCACTTTACATTACTCAAGCTACTATCACACGACACTTGTACTAGAAATCAAGTGCGCCTATATATCTGTATACTAGCTAGTACAATAGAAACGGGACTAGAGTATTCACACACTGCTAGTTTGGTACTAGGTTTAGTGCAAATATTTATGGAACGTTAGAGATTAATTTTGGGTGCAGCAGCTGCATTAATTGCTAATAATGATATTGAAAATTATGAGAGGGAGCTTAGGAAAGAATATGGACACGGGACTGGCTGGAAATACGAAATAATGGTCGCCGGATTCTAAAAATGATACATTCGGAGGTTAGGTAGGATACATTCGGGGTGACACTAAAGTTTAGTATCTCCCTAAAGTTGTATTCACTTATTTACGATGTGGTCAGAGGCCCCTAAGCCCATGGGTGTCCAAGTACAGTATCCTTGATACGCAGATGTTCTTTTTTAGGCCTACGCACACTCTATATTCTAAAAAACAACCACCCAAGTTCGGAATGCTATCAAGTTTATTTAGATTAAAATTGGGTCTAAAACACAGTTTGTCGTTTTTAGATTACATGTTTTTAATTAAATATATATTAAATATATTATCATGTTGTGGCGATTTGGTATTATATAAACAAGGATACCAACAACAAAATCGCATCCGCTGACCAAGTTGGCGCCATTTCTCTATACACAGTCTCAGCGTGCATTGATTGATTGAATTACACAGACTAGAGTCGGAACTAGTACGAAAATAGCGCCTCACAACTAGTATGGTAGCCAGTACCAAGAGGCAGAACCAGTATACTTTTTCTGATTCATACGACGCTAGATGATGACGTGTTAGCTAGCACATTGGATTTAAAGTACGAGCTAGTGCCGTGTGATACGGGTATTATGGTTAGATTAAATAAATTTCTAGGGACGTATGTAATAATTATAATCAATATTTATTAAATACTATGCAGTCGCCGTTCGGCTGTTGCCCGACATAGAACATCTGACTTGACAGTTATGCCACGCCAGGTTGTATATGAAAGGGCTGATTTGTTGTTTGAGTACCGAGTCATTGTCATGGCTCTTAACCTCGCGAATGAACTTATTTACCTGATGAAATGGAACAGATGAAATGAGCCTGCAGAATACTACAGGTGTGTGATTTTGTAGCCCGACACAGGACATTTCTACCTTGACTGTGATGCCAAGCTAGGCCGCCCGTGAAAGGGTTATATTTGTGTTCGAGTATGGAGTCACTATCGTGACTCCTGGCCTCTTGAATGAATTAATACCTTGTACAAACAATTGTATAATTATTGACACTGTGAGTGAAGTTGGTGATAGTGAATGATTGCGCTGGGTCTCGGGATTTGGGGAGGATTTTCTTTTGTTGGGATGTGGGAAGGTGTGTATAAGGTATGATGATGATATATGTTGTTGTTTCATGAGTCGATTTCCGGGAGGAGGATCGAAAGGCTTAACTTGAATGTAGGGAATAGGTTTGGCGCGGATGGTTACATATCCATTCCCCATCTGGGGCCGACAGTGGCGCCAGCGTTATTCTCTGGCTAGAAGGTTGACCTAGGCGGTTATCCCAGTGGAGTCCGGCGGTGGCAAAGGTTATAAAGAGTTGCTTGTTGGGGTAGGATTTTCTTTTCTTGGGATTAGGAGTGAGGTGGATACATTTCCATTCCCCCATCTGGGGCCGCCCCGGCGCCAGTATTATCCTCTGGCTAGTAGACAACCTAGGCGGTTATCCCAGTGGCGTCAGGCCATGACTAAGGTTGTGATGGCATGAAATGAGCGACTTGTGAATGTCAGGCCTGTGGTTGGAGCAAGGATGGGATAGTTAGGTGGTGGGTTGTCGTCGATCCCGTTGATCTGGCGTAGTCGATTGTCAATTTGGTTAATTACTACTCTAATTTTTTTCTTTTTTTTTCTAGAACTAGGTTTCGGGATTTTGTATTTATTTTGATTTTTTGATTTTATGTTGTTTTTTTCCAAGATTATAATAGAAACTTAGTTAGTCATAATAATGCTCTCCTACGCCAGCCGTGGTCTCTTGTAGCGTCTGTTCTCAGCAGGGTCGTAACGTCCTAGTTCCCGTACTATGTCATTAGTGTGTGTGTCTGCCTGTTCGTAGAGTTTTTTGTTCATTTCCCTGTATATGTCATGGAGCTGTCGGCAGTTAGTCATTTCATGTAGATGTGTTGTTCTAGTTCGCCAGGGTGCTCCAGTGATGGTTCTGAGTATCTTGTTTTGTGTGGTTTGTAGTCTATCTGTGAGGTGTTTGGCTCCGTAGCTCCATACTGCGCAGTTGTACAGTATAATCGGTTGTATCATGGATTTGTATAAGACAGTTTTTGTGTGGATGTTTAGTTCCCTTCCTTTGAATAGAGCGTACAATTGTACATATCTCCCAGTGGCTTTTTTTCTTGTGTCCTCTATGTGACTTCTCCAGGTTAGTTTCGAGTCTATTGTAGTGCCTAAATATTTTGTATCTTTTTTAACAGGTATTTCTGTGTCGAATAAAGTGAGTGGTGCTGGGAGTTGTTTGCGTCCTCGGCTAATAATCAAAGCTGCTGATTTTGTGGGGTTAACTTTTATCCTCCAAGTCGTGAACCAAATTTGTAGTTCTACTAAGTACCTCTGCATTTTTAAGCTGGCAAAATTTATGTTTTTATATATGCTGTAGGCCATGGTGTCGTCCGCAAAGAGTCGTACTTTTACTTGTGGATTGGTAGGAATGTCTGAAATATATATGCTATAAAGGTGTGGTGCTAGTGCAGATCCCTGGGGCACCCCAGCCCTTATGTCGTGTACTGGTGATTTTGTTGCGTCCATGACTACCTGATACTTCCTTCGAGCAAGGTAACTGGCGATAATGTGGATGATCCATTGTGGGTAGTTGAATTTAATTAGTTTTTGAATTAGTCCTATGTGCCAGACTCTGTCGAATGCTTTTTCAACGTCTAGAAATATTGCTACGGTGTGTTTTTTTTTTCTTCAAATGCTTTTGTGGCGTCCTCAATTAAATTTAGTACGGGGTGAATAGTCGAGTGATTTTTCCTGAAACCGAATTGGATTTTTGGGATGATCTCATTTTTTTCGCTAAATTTGTCTATCCTTTTTAGAACTAGTTTTTCAAATAGTTTGCTCATAATGGGGAGGAGACTAATAGGCCTTTTGTTCTGAGGGAACATTGGGTCCTTTCCTGGTTTAGGGAGAGTTATTACTGTCGCCAGTTTCCATACGTCTGGGAAGTGACAAAGTGTAAGTAGCGCGTTGAATATTGTCAGTAGCGTGAGTATTGCCCTCGGTGGTAGTTTCTGTAGTGTTTCATTTGATAGTCTGTCGTGGCCTGGCGCTTTATTTTTTGGGAGTTGTTTCATTGTCTAGTTTAGTTCATCTAGTGTTATTAGGTCCCCCCGTGACACTATTGGTCTAAATAGGTATTCCCGTACTGATCTCTGTGCGTCCCTGACGAAGTCTGCGTCTCTCGGGTTTTGGTTTGGTGTAAACTGTTTCTCCAGAGTCACGGCTATGGCCTCCGCTTTCTCTGAGCTTGTATAGGCCATACTGTGCTCCCCGTGTATAGCCGGTATCAACCGTTTGTTTCCTGATGATTTAAGCTGTTTTGTGACTTTCCAGACTTTACTGGGGTCCATGGCAGCGTCAGTGATGTATGTGTTCCAGTTGTTGTATTTAATAGTTTTAACTGTACGTCTTACTTGTGCCGTGAGTCTATTGTAGGCTGTTCTGTGTTGTGGTGTTCTGTATGTTTGACAGTCTCTCCTTGCCTCTCGTTTCTGGGCGAGCAGAAAGTCGAGGTCTGGGTGTTGGCGTCTCAAGTCGTGTTTTTCCTGTTCTATTGCGGTGTTGGTCCTGTATGCTTCTTGTACTGTGCTTGTAAAGAGTTGGAGTGTAGTGTCTGCTTCTTCGGTGGTCGTGATGTTTATGTTGTCGGGTACTGTTTCGTCTAGTGTTCTTTTGAACCCTTCCCAGTTAGTAGTAGTTTTTAGTTTTTTAATGTTGTTTATCTGTATTTCTGTGTTTGTTGTGATCTCGCACAGTATAGGGTTGTGGTCTGAGTCAAGTTCTTTGAGAACAGTGAGCTCTTCCGGTGTCACCCCTATATTGTTCAAGACCACGTCTATTATGTCTGGCCTCTGTAGTGGGTTTGAGGGGTAAAATATCGGTTCGTCAGGCCCGACTACCGTGTAACCCTTATTGTCCGCGTGGTCGTTTAGTATGCGTCCGTTCCTATTGGTTAGTCGGCTATTCCAGTTCAGGTGTTTACTATTCATGTCCCCTGCTAAGAATATCTTGTCGAAGTTCGTAAGTTCGTCTAGGTCGCTCTGTAGTATTGTCTTGGTCGGTGGTTTATATATGGCCGCGATCCGGATACCTCCGCTCTTTGTATTTAGTTTTACTGCTGTTGCTTCTATATTCTGTAAGGTTTGAAAATGATGCTGGTAGTGGGGAATATTGTCTTTGATGAATATTGCTGTTCCCCCGCCACTTCTGCCGGGTCTATCTGTTCTATATAGATGGTAGCCGAAAAAGTTAAGTCTCTTGTTTTGGTTTAGATGGGTTTCGTTGATTAGTCCTATGTCTATTCCATATGTTTTAAAAAGTTCTTCTAATTCATGAGCCTGCGTCAGTATCCCGTTCGCGTTCCATATAAAAACGCGTAGAATGTCCTTGGTTCGCGTCTTGTCTTGTCTAGTCATCCTGATTTACAAAGTAGTCAGTCACTCCCTCTATCATGATAAACATTTTCTCTGTTGAGTCTGTTGTTTGTCTGAGCCTATTGAGATAAGGTTTGAAATGTGTAATGATCTTCATTATGTTTAAATCTTTGAGTAGCCTAATTAAGTCTTTTATGTCAGAACCGGTTGAACCAGCTTCTTGTTGTGGGGGGGCCTTGCGTCTGTTTTGCCTGCACTGCCTGGGCGTAGGATCGGTGGATCTTGGCCTCCTCAGGGACGGGGGGGTTTGCAACGGGTCTCTGCCGCATTGGTGGGTAGCTCTGTGTGTTGGAGGGTGGGGGCATGGTCCGGGTCAAAGGTCTGTTCTCTGTGTTTGTTTTTTGTATTTGTGCAGTCTTCTTCTTTTCAAGCAAGTCTAAGTACACCGGGCACTTGCTGTAATTCGCCGTGTGGCTTCCCATACAGTTTACGCACCGGGCAGGAGTGGTGGCGTCTTTTTGGGGGCAGTCTTTGGTGATGTGCTGTTTTAAGCACTTGACACACCGGGGATTGTTCTGGCAGTTATTTTTAGTGTGGCCGTATCTTTGGCACTTGTGGCATTGTACGACTGTGTTGAGTGGTGGTATGTAGGGTTCGATTCTAACTCTGGTGTGATTGATGGACTTAACTTGGAAGATGGTGTTTGTGTCTGTGCTCTTTGCTAGAGTCACTTGGAAAGTAGGGAGAAGTGTTACTGTCTGAGTCGTTTGTCCGCAGCCGACTTCCTGGAGAATTGTCTCACGTCAGTCACTGGGAAACCCATTTCTTTAAGTTCTGTCTCAAGGTCGCTGGTAGCCATGTTGGGAGGGAGCCCCTTGACTACAACTTTCACTGGTTTGTCCCTTGGCAGCGTGTAAGTGTGAAACTCCTGTTTTAGGTCCTTCAGTAAGTGCTGTATTAGGTCGTAGTCCTGCTTGTTGGTGGTGTGAATTTTTAGTCCGTTTGTTATGTACGTGATTTTAATGTCCCCTCCTATCTCTTTTGCTACCTTGGCTATCTGAGAGTAGTTTTGTGTTCCTAGCGTCACTATTGGCGGGTAACGTGTCTCGTGTGTAGTGGTTGTTGTAGTCTGCTGTTTGTCTGTGTTCTGGTCAACTGGTGTGGGAGTAATGTTTTCGGCCCTTTTCAGGGCGTCGAACTTGTTTGTCAACTCTGTTGTTGTCTTTTTTGTCTGGGGTTGCTTGTGTGGTCTGAATTTCCTTTTTCGTCCTAGTTTGTCGGCCATCGTGAAAGTTCCCTGTCCGTCAGTGTCGGCTTCCATGTCTGAGTTGTCTGTAGAGGAGTAGTCCATGTCCGTGTCGTTTTGTTTTGTTCTCGGTCTGGTGTGGTCGGGGGCGGCCATTTCGCTCAACCCTGAAAAGGGCAGGCTAGTGGCCAGTGTGGAAGGGCTAAGGTACCCTCCTCTGTATACTATGCAGTCAAAAACAAACCTACAATATAAAACCATATAACCTTCCATACCACGAATAAAATTCAACAGAAGCTTGTATGTTGGCACCACTTGCGAGACTGGCCGGCGATTGTTGTACCATGTGAATGGTACCATATAAACACGTGATTAACCAACCATATGCTGGCCCCAAATAGCCAATAGTGGGCAAATTATGAGCGACTGTTGACGGGGAGGGTAACTCTATTGCTTCGTGTGAAACCTCCAATCTACATATATGTTAATCAACAAGTGATAGTTGACGGACGATAGTTGCCTCGTGTGAAACGGCTCTTAACATATCAAATCAGTAAGAATGTATTAATAATCAATAGAGTCAAAAATTAATTTTTCAAATAAATAACAGTTTCATATTTATCATCCAAACAAGTGATATCATTTTATTAGTATATATTAATTAGGTATCCTAATCAATGAATACTGGATTACTAATCGGGCAGTGCAACTAGAGTCTGTGAACCCTCCTACTTAACTCATGTCCATCTATATTAAGTCGGCTCGTCTCCTCAATTCCCATCCATCTAAAGTCTAAAAACCTTCCTCAACTTATGCCCAGCAAAATTAAGTCAGCTCTTATCCTTCTTTTTTTTAAAAAATCGTATGGCACATTTAGATGAGAGTAACTTTGACGACCAGGTTCGGTCGCTTATGTGCAGACTATTAGTCGCTCTATTAGCACCGAGCGTTTCCCAGGGTACACTAAACGAGGTTGTTTACACGTCGTACCAGCAATGAGATTATGTAATGATAGTTATTATGAAGTTGTGGAGCTGGTGTGAATTTTAACATTACCTAAGCTTAATTAATCAAACCCTGGTGACAATTGGGATGATTCCCTAAAGGGAAAAATACCAAAGGTACCAGCCAGAAATCGAACCGGGGCCTTAGGCTCATATCCAGGTGCACTAACCACTACACCTCGGGGCCCTGCTATCCTCAGCGCATGACCATCTAGAGTCAGTTTGCTCTTATCTCAACTCATGACCATCTAGTCCGAGACAGACCCTGGCTTGATATCGTGTCTTGTAGTTGTTACTCGTAGTAGACACCGGCCACCATGCCTACGGCCATGATGTTCGTGTTCTCGAAGCGGTGGACGGCGAACCTGTCCCTGCCAGTGTCCCATACGCCTCGCATGCACGAGTACACACTTTGGAGGTTCTTCTGCACGATCGTCATCTGGCATACGATCTTGTACCTGCGCACAAACCCACTTACTTGTTTTCACATGGGATTAACGCAGACCCTCGACACAAGTGTTATAATCAGCTCCAAATCGCTCCTGGTCTACGTGTATTCTCAGCGCGTGAATCACACATTTTTTAAAACTACTGGTTTTCTCCAAAGTGGTAATTTTAACGGTCTTAACAATGGCCGAGGATAGCATCGTTAAAAGACACGCTTTTACTGAGCCTGGGAAGACACCGGGGCTCGACTTTAGAATAAGAGGTTAGGGTACAGCATCCATATGCAATATAATATACACACACACACACACCCAGTAAAAGTTTGTCTTTTAACGATGCTATCCTCGGCCATTGTTAAGATTGTTAAAATAACCACTTTAAAGAAAATCAGTGGTTTAAAAAAATGTGATATATATATACATGGATGTAAGAATGGTAGAGGATGGGATGTTTGAGAGCTTCAACCCCCACCCCACCCCCTAAACAGCGAGATGGAGGGTACGTGCTTGGAGACACCCACTGATGTTTCATTTTAGTTTATGGCAATTTCAACAGCGTACTCTACTTTATTAGAGGGCCAAATTTATTTTTGAGGAATCCACAACTTCGTTTTGGTCCTAAGTAATAGACCAGACCGAATATTTCCCAAGCCTCTCTAAGAAAGAAGGAGGCTAGCTAAAGTCAAAATTTTTAAAAATAAAAAGGACATTATTTGACAGCTAGAAAATTTACTCGATCTACTTTCACGTGTTCATCCATCAAGAATTGTGATTTGTAACTGTAACTTTGATATATATTATTAATACCTATAAAATAACCCTAATAATATATTAAAATGTTATCAATATTGACAGCAAATAATAGGTTTGAATTTCCTAAAAGGCCTTTCCTATGAGAGGTGAGATTGGCTGTAAGGCAAGTCCGTAACCATAAGGTGGAAAAAAGGGTTGATGATTAAGGGGTGGGCAGAAGACATCTTTAGGGCACCTGACCAGTATAAAAACAAGGAAACTGCAACCAACAAACCCCACTTTGGTGGTCGAATGATCTAAAAGGCGTCACTCTCACGATAGTATGAGCTACTGATGACGGGGATATCATTTTCAAATCCCAGTTAAATGTACTGAGAGTGTGATTTCCTGGTGGGTTTTCCACTCTCCCTCCATGTAAATGTGTTTATACTTCCTGTTAAATTCAACCTTCTTCATCCTTAACACATTAGTGTAATTAGTTCATAGCGTATAACCTGAACTGGTAGTAAGACGTGATAAAAAACACTTGTAACTCGTTTTAGCCCTCATCACTCTCCAACTGACCTGTCGAACATCTGTAGCTTGACCCTGTTTCGGACCTCGAGGCAGAGTTCGCAGCGGTCTTGGTGCAGGTCGTGGATCATACCTCGCCTCGTGCAATTCTCCCTCCATCACCTCCTTTAAGATGGCAACTACCTTATCCTCCATGAAGGGCCGTCTGGACTCCAGCGGTACGTGTTCATGAAGCGTGCCCCCGACTGTAACAGTGGAAAGGGGTGCCAGCCCAACAGATATACACTTGCGGTGAAATGAGGAACTTATTCATTTTAAAAAATCTTACTTGAATAGGCCTACTTATTGACTCACGTTCTCTGCCTTTACCAAAGATGGCCTTACAACTCGCAGTAAGGTCACTCCTCTAGGCCTACACACCAACCCGATTACATCCCGAAAAAGGACTAACACATTGACAGAGAAAATGGTTTAGTGTGATAAGAAAAAAAAAACACTTTTGAATGATTTTTAAATGATAATATTTTACCCATTTTAGTGGTCACATAAACTATGGCGTCACGCACGCTTGCAATAGAAAGATGATGTGAAGATCATGGTCCAAATCCCGGTTTGATGTGATGAGGATGCATTTTTCTAAATGATCTCCCACTCTCCATACACTTAAATGTGGGTGTATTTCCTTTAAATTATATCCTGCCTCGTTCCTACCCAAAATATGAGGCTTACACACACTCCCAAACAAACAAAAATTAACATTTTAATGAACCTGAGGATGGACGCACACTGGTTAGTCAAAACAGTCTGAAGCAAATCGTTTTAATTTGATCATCATGACCCAAACTTTTTTCATCGTGTGGCCTATTCTTGACGTGCACTCACTAGGCAGAAAACGAAAACGCTTTAAAGCAAGATCAAATGTAATAAGTCAACACCATTGAAAGATCAAAACGAGTTTAAAGTAATATTGTTTAAATCGAAAAATGACAACTGGATACGGTAATCGAAGATGGGACCTTTGGCTTAGTACGCCATTGCTCTTACCACTGAGCTATCCAGGAGTCGTATCGTGCCTAGGTTCATTTTCACATATATTTTAAGGCAAAATCTGTTATAGACGTGCATAAATCGTCCGCTACATAGCATGTTTTATCAATTAAGAATCACGAGTTATCAGATAACACAGCCACCTTCGATAGTACTTTATGCTGCTAAATGTACAATAAATAACAACTGTACGAATGCGCATATCATGATGGATTAAATATCTAAACTATTATATTTGTTAACTAAGGTTATAGCCACATCTGGATATCATATTCTGTAAATTGAAAACTGACACCTGGACACGGGAATCAAACCCGGGACCATTTAGCCTTTAGATCCGGATTTGATGCTTGTTTCCTGGTGTATTTTTTTCAATTTTCAGAATATGATCTTTATATGTGGCTATATTATTATTATTATTATTATTATTATTATTATTATATTATTATTATTATTATTATTAGAACCGCATCTTACTACCCGTTCGGGTTATACGCACTTACGCTAATGTGTAATGGTAGGGTGATTGTGAGATGAAATGAAGGACCTACAGTTTAACGTGGAATCCGAACCACGGTGGAGTCCTGGCATTCCCCACATTCACAAGATGTCTTGTCAGAGGTGAAGGAAGGGTTTGGAAATCAGATAAATCTGTACCGGGACCGAGGATTGAGCCCGGCCAGCAGCACAGAAGTCTAACACTTTACCCCTAGACCACCAGGTCACCTATATATGTGGCTATAACCGTACTCAACAACTTTAATCGCCCGTTTCGGTGGCCGCATAGCCTAATCACTCTTGCAGTAGACTAAACTGCCAATGACTGATTTATCGAGGTTAAAATCTCGATCGAGTGTACTGAGGGTGGTTTTCCAAAATGGTCTTCCACGCAAATGTAGGAACATTTCCTTTAACCATAACCTTCCTCATCCTTAAATTGATTAGTGCAACTAGTACATAAGCGTATAACCCAAACGGGTAGTATGACGCAGTGCTAAAAGAAATAAAAGCCTAGCTATTCATCACTTTTAAGGCAAGGTCAATCGTAATTAGTCAAGACCGTTTAAAAAAATCAAAACAATTTTAACTAAACGTAACTAGTTAAGACCATTAAAAAAACGCTTTAGAGTGTTCTAAAATGTAGCTAATTATGTTCTACGCTGAAACACGATGTGCCATACCTCTGTTTAATTTATCATCACTGGTCACTAGTGTTCAAGTCGCAATCTCGAGTGTTTTGCTGTTTATTTATACGTATATTTATTTGATATGGAATTGAATACCGTAAAGCTTATTGTATTGGTTGAAGCTTAAGGGGATTGATCACCATGAGAGATGAGCGCGGCCGGTTTCTAAGGCGATTCCTCTGTACCCGATTACTAAGAAAACTATTATACACATTTGAATCAGATTTTATAACTGTAAAGATCAATTCACTTACATGGTTTATGTTTTATTCATATCTACCCAGCCAATTTAGATTTAAATTTTAAAAAATAATTTAAAAACAATGCATAAAACAAACTGGATTTGTCATTGAAATATGGGAAGACTTGGGCTAAAACTGTTTTCATTATATTACAATAAACAAATTTCTCTGTCATTTAGTATAATCGAACGCCAATTAAATATTTGTAAGTAGCTTTGTTTAAATGTTTTGTACATTATCGTATTTTCTTGGTTTAATGTTTTTTTTTAATTTGCAAACAAAGCATAAACCTAGTAAATATGATTGAGATTAATCATCCTTTCATTTTTCAACATACATATTGTTTTAAATTGAAATAGAGTGGTACAGTTTTATTTTAATTCAAAAAAGTGTTGTGGTGCTGTATGCTGCGACCTTTCGGTGTAAGGTTGAACAAGATGAGTCTCTCGTGAAAACTCAAGGCAGTGATGCCAAGCGTTGCACTGTGATTCACAGATGTTCGCAAAAAAAATATCAACTCGACTACGTTCATTTATGAAATCAGTTGTGTGAATACGATGTGTTTTTGCAATGGAAGCCGTTTCTGTAAAAAGAAATCGAATAAAATAAAATAAAAAACAACTTTATCCTCAACCAAATGAAATAAAAATAAATGCTCTGCTCTTGTGAATTGGATACAAATAACAGGCGTTATGAATTTATAATAATTTCTGCATGGAAATACAATTTTAATATTGTAATTTAGAATTCATCCATTAATTTCAAATCATGTGAGTAGAATACTTAAATAATATAATTACGGAACCCGCTTTGGTGACCGCATGATCTAAGGCAGTACTCTCGCAATAAACTGGACTGCCGAGGACGGGGAATGGGGTTCTATCCCAGTTGGGTGCTATGAGGTTATTATTCCTAAACTGTTTTCCACTCACTCTACGCGCAAATGTGAGTGTATGTCATCTAAAAGCAACCTTACTCTTCTCTAACACATTAGCTTGATTAGTACATCGGAGTAAAACCCACACTGGTTCAGTTCACTTAAGTGTATCAATCAAACACTTTGGATCTACCTTTGGTAATCTGATCTGTAAACAGTCAATAATTTGTTATTGATAGTACAGGGCTATCTAAATCATTATGGACTATTGGTAATTTTAACAAGAAATACTTGTCACAGTATATAAATGTCTTGAAACTATTTTGCTATCAATTGTAAAGGTGGATAGTGAAACGGGAGTGGGGGCACTAGTAAACATGCCTTTACCACCACTCTTTTGAAATTAATAAAGTTAACACAGGCCCATATTTGATTTGAACAATTATTTAACAAAATTAATTAATCACAAATATCATTTTTACTTTCTCGCACCCCTCGGGTGCCATAGCATGCCAAGTCAAAGAGATGGAAATAACGTAAGCTTTAGTGAGGAAGGGGAGGGGGGAATACAAAAGCTAAGATGAGGATGTTACTCAACACATATAAGAGAGTACATTGTAAAGATTATTTCCATGTCATTTTTTTCCTTGTGAAATGCTTCACTTCTTAATATTCTTCGATGTTATCAATACATTTACAATAATGGAGTAGGGTGGATAAGAAATACGGTAGTTTATAGATAGTTTTCCCATATTTTCGTGGAGGGAATGAGCAATTATAAGGAAAAACACCTCAGTTGACGTGCCGGGATTCAACCGAAACTTGTAGCACAAGTCCCTAATCAAATACAAATTAAAAACGTAATTTTAAGTGTGTTAATTGCAGAGATTTTGATGAAGGACTTTGAATGTATGAAGTTGTAGAATGGATCTATTATTATATGGTGTGTGTAGCTAAAATTATAAAATGTCTATGGATTTGTAGATAGTATGAACACCCCTGATACAAAGGTTATTGATAAGGGAGATATAGATTTAAAATTATCATGCTTCAATATAAAACTTGTGTGTAAGCCTATCAAATTTGGTCAAAATCGATAGATAAATATATTCCATACAATTGGGTGAAAAAACTTTTCTTCCCGTATATTTCTATAAGTTTTATTGTAATTTTAAATACTTATAGCCCAAACGGTTAGTAAGACGTGGTGCTGAAAATAAATAAATTAAAATAGCGTGTTTGAAAATAAATCATCCTTTTATGCTTCATCCATGAATGACTAGTCAAAATTGAAGCGTAATATTTTCAATACTAAATTCTAAATTCAAGTTATATCTTATTATTAATATCATTTTGATCAATTACTTTTTTATTTTAACATATTGTCTTAAACATATAAAGTGTTTTCAAAAGCTAAAGTTAAAAATGTCGACGATTACAATATACGCAGAAAAGATTTCAGTCTCGTTCACTATTCAAAAACCTTGCCAGAGTGGCCAGATTTTACTTCCAACAGCAGAGGGAAGGGGCAGCCGTTTATAAGGGCTGGAAAAGAAATTGCGTAAGACAATTCCGCGTCCTTTAGTCACACAAGCAAGATCTATGTCTCTCTAATGTTCCAGTTACAATCTTAAAAGTGTGTAATCAGTTTAATAAATAGTATAGGGCCTACGAGTGCTAAAATCAATTAAATTATGTTTTTTATTTATATAGTAAGTGAAACCCTACAAAAAAGTGTGCACATAATTTCAAGTGACTATCATTAAAGTGATCGCTAGGAACTACGCAACTACAAACCACCGCTCACTTACAAATCATCACTGCGCAGAATGTTAATATCACCATAATTATCAACAACCAACTACAATTATAAATCGTAACGTAACAACATATACACAAACTTTCTTATGAATGAACATATCTAACATCTAGAAAAAAAATTACTAGATATTGAAGTGTTGCCATTTTTCTTCTTTGTTGGTTGATATTAAATCAGTAAATAAAGACTTTTGCTTTTTAAGTGGTGTGCCTCACCACCATTTATTTGATTTTAAGAACACGTGATAAATTATTTAGTATATTTAATAATACGTTTTGTAACTGTTACATATCCCAACATTCTGAAAACGAGTCGGTGTGAAAACACGTATGTATGTAGGTTACTTTAAGTCTTTTAAAACGAGTGAGTGAGGGCATGCTGATACCATTGCGGCGGCCCAGTTTTTTGGTAGTTTCCTACCCAAAACATTCCACACTCTCTATCCTTTAAACCAATTAGAAGGGTTTAATCTGAATATTTTCTAACTCAGCGAAGATGTATTATTTCCTATAACTGTAACTGCCAGACGACAGATTGCCGGATATTCTAGATATCAAAATACTTGGACTATGAGATTAGCCTTACAAAGAAACTAATTTTAAAATTAGAATAAGATAATCTAAAATTATTATGATCAAAAGAGGGTTAAAATATATTAAATAAGGGTGGGAAAACAGTGACCATTACCATTTACTTTGTCGTTTAATGTGGTCCGCAGCTGTCACTTTCAAACTTTGATAGATAAGATCAATACCTATAAAATAACACTAAAGATAACCAACCCCATGGTATAGTGATCAGCGCACCTGACTACCAACCTAGGGGGTCCCGAGTTCGAACCCTGATCTTCCCAAGATCAGCAGTCTAGTCTATTGCAAGAGTAGCGCCTTAGACCATGTGGCCACTTAATCGGCTATAGGTATTGATGATATCTATCAAAAGTAACCGCTGTATTTCACACGACCTGACGTATGAATACGCGAAAGTATGGCTAGTCACTCTTATATTTTGTCAGAGAATGGCCCTTACTATTAAAATCAGACTGTATGTATATTAATATCACTACTAAATAATATGCACCTCGAAGTCGGATTTTAAAATTTTTAATTAGCTTTTTAACTAGGCTATTTTTAACAAATGTGTGTAAGGGTCAGGGGCAAGCCGTGTGGGATTGCTACTACCAGATAAATGTAACAAGAGGCTTCGACAATTTAAAGTTCGCAAGACGTGAACAAACGGAAGAAGTCGTCTGCACACCATGAACAAACAAATGAACGTACAAAATAGTCCTTGCGTGGTTCACAAAATGATTGGCGGGTTAGAACACAGATACCTTCACTTAACGTCGCGTAACATGAATGTTCTCCCTGGATAACTCTTCAGTTAAGGTAGTTAAGTATATATGAAGTTAACTTTATGGAGAGGCTTCCTTTAAAGACAAAAGGAGAACCGTTACGTTACGTGAACATTTAGTGGACGTTACCTGAAAATTAAATTGATCGTGATCCCAGCATTAGCATCCATCAAGTGATTTGGCGTTTAAATGTATGCGAGTAAATTTAGTATCATTTTGAAGGTCAGATCTCTTTCTATTGTGATCCACCAACAAACTTGGCATAAAACGACGCAAAATAACATTTACTGTATTATAACAGCTATTAAACGATTTTTTTATAACAATTATATCAATATTTCAATTCATCACAAGAACAAGGTTTTCTGCTGGGATCACGATTATTACTCGTATATGTTCACTAAGGTTCACTTAATGTCAACTAAGCAAAATGTGTGTGATCGAATTCACGTAACATAACGGAAAAACACATGAAAGACACAGAAAATTAATTTAAACGGTTTGAAAATAAATATTCACTAAAATGAAATCTAAGTATTTATAGCTGATTAGGCTGCAAGTGCTTGCAATACTCTGAACTGCAATGAAGTGCATTTAGGGAAATAATTTTATTGATGTTGGTAATGTTGCTCTGCGTTGCGTTAACTGTACAGCCCTCCGTTCCGCGCTGTGCCTGACACGTAGATGAGCAATCGATCGCGCAGAAACGATTTCGTAGTAATTTACTAAGCATATTATACTTTGTATACAAGTCAATGTGCATTTCTATAAATATCATCAGATTAACATGCAATTCCAAAGATGTATAGGTAATAAGGACATTTCTTAGTAATAAAATTACATTATTGTTTCGTCAATCTTAGACAGAAAAAAGTTTTTTTAACAAAAATTGTTTTAAAACAAATTGTGATACCAGGTAATAAATAGTATAAAGTAATTTTGTGAGTTTTTAGTAGGTACGAATTTGATTTCAAATGAAAACTATGAAATTCTAAGGAATAAATGGCAAACGAGTCACGAATATAAATATAAATAAAAAGCATAATGTGAAGAAATATAAAATAACAGCGACAGTACCTTCTTGTCACCGTCCATGGTGTCTCGAAGGTAGTGTGAAGCGGCCGTCTAAGAGAAGTGTGTTTAAAGGAACATGACTTCTCCCAACGGTATCGAATAAATTGACGCTGTCTCACGGCGTCCTTCAACTCGTACACAACTATAGCTAGAGCAAGGCAAGGTTTTTAGAGTATTAGGTTGGCTCGCTCCCTATACCGGCCTACAGTCAGCTTTTCCCGAGCACGCAGCGCTGCTGTGACGTCAACTCATGACCTACACCTGACTTATGATGGATTCACACATAAAGCTACGCTACGCTATCCTGTAAGACATTTTTTCTCGTGTGTTTCACACATTGAGCTGTACCACGCTATTCTTTGGAAGGTTTAGTGGAGTATTTAAAGTATTAAAGACAACATGGCTTTTGTGGGTCTGTCCGTTGTGCGCATGCGCAGCATAAGACATAGCGCGAGTGAGACGTAAAAATACCCGTCTCGCGATTTCGTTCGGATAGCGTAGCTTAGCACGGCATAGCATAGCACAGGATAGCGTGATATGTGAAGGTGTTCGTTTAAATACTTGGCTAGCGATCTTAGCATAGCGTACCGTAGCTTCATGTGTGGATCCGCCATAACACCGGCTTGCTTCAGTTCAGTGGTCCTGTGGTGTCAAACTCGTTCATTCACTTCTTATTTATGTCAAGTATGCTACCAAATTCACTGTGAATAGTAAATGTTTGTGTGTTTATTGTAGCTTTAAGGATTATTTATGCGTGAGCCGTGAAGTGCTACAAAAAGTATTGTAGCGTTACTAGAAAATGCCGGGAAAGTATTGTACCGTTCCCGTGCGCAGTAGTAGCCATAAAATAACTAAGGGTCCTGGTCTTATGTAGGTAGCACAACTTCCCTAAATAGCCTAGTGCCAAACTAAGATGGATTCATCTTTGTAAACGTGATAGAAAATGGAATCCTGATTTGTGTTATATTTACTCAGAACATTTTTTTACTGATGATTATGAATGCGATCATCAAGCCGAACTGCTGAACTTTCCTAATAAAAACAAATTAAAATCGTCTGCTGTTTCCTCCCTTAAACTAAGCATTGTACCTACTTGTCGTATCTTAACAAAGTTATCCAAGGGTAAAATATTATCCGTGAAGCTAGGCATGAATATAAATTGAAAAAACAAATAGTAAGTGATACTTTAGCTTCTATAGATATGCAGAGAAAGTAAATCCAAGTAGAGGGTGTAGTTAATTGTCTCTAAACCCTAAGCGATGAAACAAGTCCAACAATGGAAATAAGTCTTAATGATTATAAAATATCTTGAATTACAAAAGGAAAACTAAATATTGAAATCCAAACTAGTGAAACAATTAAGTGCTCTGAAATGAACATATTTGGAAATTTGTAGGCTCAGGAGCAAACTTTTTCTCTTAAAAAGAACAAAAGTCTCGAATTAGTTGAAGAATCAAAATTTGGGGAGAACTAGATACTGTTTTTACAAGAAATAGTTGGATTTATTGCTTTGTAATAAATGCAAAGTTCATTGGACAAAAGGAAGAAATTGTAGTTGCCTTGACTTTGTAATATTTAGGTAAACTAACGTATGTTTATTTGCAACAATAAAAATGTCATTATCCACTACCAGGTTTGTTGATTCCAAAAAAAATGGGCCTCTACCCTTGGTATCCGTCAAGGATTTCTAGAAGACGTGATGCGCATACTAAAGATAGCCGGGGAAAATAAAGAAACACATGAAAAAGTTGCAGTTCTTCAATATGACGAAATTAAGATAAATAAGGATATGGGTATGATACTAGGTCTCAAGTTTGATCAAATTTCAGGTCCCTACAAAAAAAATACCAGTAATAATGGCGAGAGGACGTTATTCTAACTGGAAGCAACACATCTTTGTGAACTTTGACTTCAAAATCACATCTGATATGTTGAATTATGCTATTATAAAACTTGTTCATTAATGACAACACTAAAGTACGAAATACTCTGTAACAGGCAAGTCTGGATGTTATTAACATGCTAAATTATAATTTCATTTGAGGTAATGAAATATATAATAACAATAACCCATGTACTAAATAAATAATAACAATAATTGTTTTATCTAGTAAGAGTGATAATGTGAGTAGGAAAAATAGCTTTGAGTAGCCTCAGACCTTATTCGCTGTTAGATCTCGGCACGCAGAATTGAGTTATCGTACCACTGACTTAATAATATTATTTCTGCAAAACCAATCGTATGAAAAAAAATTTAATAAAATATTAACTTCAGACTATTATCTAAAACTTTCTCACTGACGAAAACTTCCTGACTGAAAAGTATATAAAAAAAATCTCGCACTTACTCGTATTTTACTCAGATCGGACAATTTTGTTGTATTGTTTTTTAATGTATAGATAATATTATTGCATTTTAAAATGAAATAAAAAATGCACTGTTGTTTTTAGGAACACAATATATACATCTCCGGTATTCGAAGGTCCCGCTATTATTTGCTTCCTATTTCACTACCATTGTCTCTACAAAATAAAATTTAACACATTTTGTCTTGTTTTCTGTTAAACCGGCGTAATCACAGATACTATATCTAACATTTCATAACCATACTATATCTAGCATTTAATAACACCATGACATAACTTTGTCACCATTGAGTATATTTGCACCGCCTTTACCAGGAAGTAATGGGAGGGTGCAAATTAACGTACAAGCAATGAATCATAACAGTAAAGCATTTTATTATAAATACAACAGGCATGTAAGTGATAGAGAAAAACTAATGAGAATAAGATTCTGGTTCAACTAATATCGGGTGGCTCCATACGCCAAGCCGCTACATCCATCCTCCGGTTACTAGGCGAGCGCCAGTGGATCCCGCGTGTTAGATCACAGGGGAGACCAAGTAAATACTGCTGGCACCCCTCCTCGGGTCGGCTAGAGCTCCGCGTGGCCTCTCCAGTATTACGTGCCTTAATCGGACACAACCATGCCAAAGGGGTCAAAACATGAAAGTATCCTCAATCATAACCTTACTTTGAAAGTTGTGGGCGCTCCCCCACTCCTAGTTGGGTGTACAAAGGTAACAGAGGGAGACTGGCGCTCCCTAGTAAGAGGTGCTCAAGGTCACACAAGCGGCCTTTCCAATAGCACTTTATAAGGTCCCTAATGGTCCCCACGGCTAAGCCCAAAGGCTAGCAGCCAGTAGCGCTAACAATAGTATGTAAGCTATTAACCCTAACATTCATTGACACGGGGGCTAGCGCTATTGCACAATACCCTAAGGCCCCTTTCTCCTAACTAGCGAGTAGCACCCACTAAGAGGTCGAGGGACTCTATGCCTATAACTAATTGACTAGCTTATTAAACAAATACAAGACAAAATTGGCCAAGTCAGTAAGACTCTACGATACCTCGTCACAACAAAACGGGAGTCCACACTAATACTCCTCTATATATTCTGCTGACCACATAGCCCAAGGCGTTACCTTGGAATCACAAGGTCCACATAGAAAGTTAGTTGATAGCTGCGAATCACCCTGGTACAAGCAAGGCAGCCCAGCTGGATCCTGGGCGGAGTTGTGTTGAGCCAGAAGCAAGTAGCCAGCCCTGGTGCATCTGAGTACCTGCCACGGTTCGATGGGTGCTGGTAGCGGAGTACCAGCCCTGGTACATGCAAGCAAGCCTTGCTGGATTCAGGACGGAGTTGGATAGAGTCAGCAGTATGACGCCAGCCCTGGTACATCTAAGTACCAGCCACGGTTAGATGGGTGCTGGTAGCTGAGTACCAGCCCTGGTACATGCAAGTAAGCCCAGCTGGATCCTGGACGGAGTTGAATAGAGTCAGTAGTATGACGCCAGCCCTGGTACATCTAAGTACCAGCCACGGTTAGAAGGGTGCTGGTAGTGGAGTACCAGCCCTGGTACATGCAAGCAAGCCCAGCTGGATCCTGGACGGAGTTGAATAAAGTCTGTAGTATGTCGCCAGCCCTGGTACATCTGAGTACCAGCCACGGTTAGATGACAGCTGGTCGGGGAGCACCAGCCCTGGTACATGCAAGCAAGCCCAGCTGGATCCTGGACGGAGTTGAATAAAGTCTGTAGTATGTCGCCAGCCCTGGTACATCTGATTACCAGCCACAGTTAGATGACAGCTGGTCGGGGAGCACCAGCCCTGGCACAAGCAAGCACCAGCCGCTAGAACTGGCGCAGGAGGGCGGAACTTCGGGAAGCAGACGCCTGGTCCCTGGCCAGGTCGAAGATAATAATTCCACGCTAAAGCGGCGAGGGTCAGCTGGACATGCCCTTCGCTCCCCAGCCCTGGTACCCCATAGCGCAAATATTGCACTATATCTTCTCGCCGAGAAACGGTATAGACCCAGATAGTCTGACGGAATGAAGTGAGAGCTCCGTCCCAGCGAGTCTTGTTCCCCTTTGTTGGCTGAAGTAGTACAACGTGCGAGACAGGATGAACCGACGCGCAGAGCGTCCAACAAGAGAGTCCCTATTCAGTTTTTCAAAAAAAAACAATCAGCTGTTCAGAGCGTAAAAAACACTCGGAGCGCGCATGCGCGGCAATACAAGGGAGGGAGGCAGAGAGACCAAGAAGAGGGGGAAAGTTCACCGCCGAATTAAGCAGGGGAAGTAGATGCGCCTGCACGTGTGCGAGATTCGCAACAGAAAGAAGTAGAATGATTAGGTCAGCGTGACCTTGTGCGAGCTGATATTTCATATTAGCTCAGCACATATTCAGCAATTTAACAATCATTATCAAAGATGCACAAAGCAAATAGGATGCATTCACTCCTCATCATCCTCCCCCCTGAGTTGCAGAAGGCAACTTACAAAATTGTCACAATGTTCAAATATACAACTTTTTCGGTGTTCTCACTGTACGTCCATACCTAGTAGTAATTTCTTACCTTTCTGCAACAATATAAACAGGTTCTTCCACTGTGGTCACTGGTTGGTGAGGCATCAGAATAAGGGCCTCTGGAGAAGACCACTCCAATGGGTAGATTCTTTGAACTGGTATCAACAGCTCCGAATAAGGTGTATTCAGTCGGACAGTTCTGACAACACCATCTGGACTAGGGAGAATTTCTAAGACCCAACCTAATGGCCCGTCCAGCCGCTTGCTGTTGTCACTTCTAATCAGCACGACGGCTCCAACAGAAATAGGTTGATCGTCTTTCCTGGATTCCACAAATTGACCCAAATATTATGCTCTAATCTTCTTCTCGGCATTTCACGCAACTGCTGCTGATACCTGTGCCTTTTGGTAAGATTAACTTTGTCTAAGGTGTCTTGTTCAGGTACTCCTACCAGGTGAACTTCCTGTAGAAACATTGAAGGAGTTAATGCTACCAGATCATCAGCGTTTTCAGACATGTAAGTGATAGGTCAGAAATTTATAACCGCTTCGGCATCACACAAAATAGTGGACATTTCTTCATATTTCAAGGCAGCTCGCCCCAAAACTTTCCTCAACAGTTTTTTTAAAACCATTTGTGTATCACTCTTTCCCACCAACCACCCCACAAAGTAGCAGTTGGAGGGTTAAATTTCCACTCAATTTTCCTTGCCATACTGTAACTTAAAATGCTTTCCCAAACAATCTCTCTAAGGGCATTTGCAGCTCCAACGAAACTAGTCCCATTATCAGAGCACACTTTGGAGGGTCTACCACGGCGATCTCCAAAACGTATCAAAGCTTTAAGAAAGGCTGATATGGAAATATACGTAATTAGCTTGAAATGCACAGCTCTATAAACAACACATGTGAAAACACAGATCTATACTTTAACTTCACCTTTTAGGTAGAGGGGTCCAGCCAGATAAGCTCCTGTGATTTCAAAAACTGCTTCATTTCGTACTCTGTTTGTCGGAAGAGGAGCAGTTTCCACGTTCACACTCTTCCCAACGTGCCTTAGACATATTAGACAGGTAAAATGACTGATCTGACCATTTTTTTGCATTCAGTATCTAATACCTTTCTCTTAGTATGCTTATAGCACGTGTGTTCCAGCATGATAATTTTTCTTGTGCTCTGTAAAAATAAGTATTTTTATAACGGGGTGATTCAAGGGGAATTCCATAGGCATATTAAAATCATCTCTATCTTGACGAAACACTATCTTGGTCTTCAGCCTAATGAGACCCTCCTCATCTTTGTAGGTCTTCAACGTGTTAAGACTCTCACAGGATTGATTCCTGAAAGATTATTCTTATATGAACTTTATGATATTCTTTTCTGGAGTTTTTAATTGCTCATAAGATAATCCACTCACCTCTCTTGGATCTATGGTTTGAAAACAATTGTGAAAAAATCGTGTGATCCATGCAATCATGTACAATATTTTGTCATAGCACGAGAATAAACGGTAGTACCACTTACATCCATGGTATCGACACGTTTTTTGGCTAACTTTCTTTCCATAAGATTCACACCATTCACAAACATATTGCTGAACCAGCAAGCATTGCGTTGTTGGAAGATGTCCTTTTTTCTTTCCTTGAGAAACACTGTCCTCTAGATAATTAACACTCCCACAAGGCCATTGGTCAAAGGGTTCTCTCAACCACTCAGGTCCCTCTCACCATCTCGCTGCTGATGGCTCTCTTGCTGTACATCCTCTTGAAGGAAGGTCTGCTGGATTAGCTTCACCTGGCACGTATCTCCAAGACGCCATCTAAGTAAATCTTCTTATTTCTTGAACACGGTTGTTAACAAAGATGTTCCAAGGTCCCTCTCTGTTCAGTCTCTGAACTGTATATATTTAATATTGTAAAATAGCCTTTATGTAGTAGTTTGTTTAACCTAGTTCATTTTTATTTAGTTCCCTATTTTTATTGGTTTGTTTGTGTTAGTGGTTCTTTATTCTTTGGTTCCCGCCGTTTTTTAGTTTTTCCCTCCTTTTTTGAGAGTGGACAGAAGGGGGAAAGTAGGTCGTTTGTTCCTTTTGTTATTCAGTTCAGCGTGAGACTCTGTACGTGTTGGGTGTCTGCTATGACGACTGCATCTTTTGTTGTATAAATCATTGTTTATGTGTGAGTCTGTGCTTCGGGCCCTAAAGAGGCCTCTTTGGTCCAAAACCACAGCCAATATTCGAGAATTGCCGAGGAATTAACGACCTTGTTCCCTAATCCTTCCTATACCAACCCACAAGGTAAACCTCCATTTTCGCGGAACCTTATTTAGAAGAGGTAAGCATTTATCCCATTGTTATATACAGTCCACTTTTTATCGATTTTGTTGTTGTTGTTTTGATGCTAATAGTTTGGTGACTGGGAAGAACATTTGGTCAGTCCGGGCCGGATATTGTGAATTTGTTGATTCGTTTTCCAGTCGTTTGCGCCATCTTGGCCATTTATTTTCCCGCTCTGCTGTTCTTGTACTTTGTGTAATTTCATTATTAAATTGTTTTGAAGTTGTTGGGTTTCTTGTGGGTCAAGAAAATTCTATTTTGTCGTATTACGATTCGTAATTCTTTTGATTCGGTCATTTAATTTCGTATATTAACTTTGGTGTTCCCTTCTTTGTTGCGCGTCACTTGTGACTTCATTTCTCGGTTTCTCGCACAAACTACGTTCGATATTCATCGATCTACGAGATTCGATACATCGATCTCGCTCTATCTCGCAGCTTATCGCTGGTCTGATACATCGATCTTCTCTCGCAATCTATCGCTTGCTGGTTACTATCGATCATTCTTTGTTTACATAAATAGTTCGCCTTGTTTTGTTCTCGAACGTAGTTGATAATAATTGTTTATTTGTTTGGTTTTACACCGTTCTTTAAATTATCATCATGGCTGGGGTCTACGAAAATAAGATCACGGCATCTTTGAACCTCATGCGATGATGTTTGATAATGTGAAAGAAGCTCAAGACGATCCTTCAGATCCCCTGTGGCTACAGTTGATACAATCTTTCGCACAAGAACTCACAGGTACGCGGGAAAAGTTTGAAAATTCTATTGTGGAGCTGAATAGTTACCTGGCAAAGGGTAAACAACCTAGTAAGAGTGATAAGGTGAAAGAGCAGCAGGAATTTATGTTGGCCTACTTTTCCTTCATCTCTATTTATAACCAGCTGTTTCCAGAGTCACTACTATTCAAGCCGTGTGAGAGAGTAGTGTTACCACCCAGCCCTGTTCCTACGAGTCTTCCAGGCCCTAGTAAGATTGTATTACCGCCCATTGAATTGCCTAGTTTCGGTGGCAACATTTCTGAATGGCCTGAATTCTATGATCTGTTTCACCATTTAGTCGAGTGTAACAATGAGTATCCTGATATTGTTAAATTTACCATCCTCAAGTCTCATCTTCATGATGAAGCACTCTCACTAGTTAAAAACCTCACCTACGGCAAAGAGGATTTTCCTGCAGCAATTTATGCACTCAAGGCCAGATATAACAACCCGAAAGTTATTTGTAATTTTCATCTTGACAAACTGGTTCATTTTCCTAGCATTGTGAAGCACTCGCTGACTCACTTGAGAAAACTACTAACCACTATCAACGAACACTTGGGAGCACTACGTCTCCAAAATCTGCCTGTAGATCAATGGGACACATTGTTAATTTTCATTGTCATTCACAAACTAGATCCTTCGTCCAAAAGGCAGTGGGAAATAACTTCACAGGACAATGCGTTTCCCACAATGAATGAGTTTCTTCATTTTCTTGAAAAACGATGTCAGATTGAAGAGGCCCTGACCCCTTCAGGTGTTGGTATAGGCCACGGCAAGTTACCCACCTACACAGATAGAAGTCGCCAACGTGGGGTTCATTCGTTTGTAGTTGGATCAAAGGGGGCAGCAGGATCCAAGCTACCTCCCCAAGAACATCGAGACAAAAGAACAGATGGAAATACTTCTGGAAGCTCAAGACTATGTGTAAATTGCAAACAACCCCATACCTTGTATCGTTGTGAACTCTTTCTAAAACTAACTCATATTGAAAGATTTGAATTTGTAAAACATAAGCAACTGTGATTGAATTGTTTAAGTGGCTCACATAAGGCAGCATCTTGTAGCTCAGTGCTAACATGTCGCCATTGTAACTCCAAACACCACTCATTGCTCCATTTTGAAAACCGTACAATGAAAGCCAGGCCTAATGTTGAGGTCACCCCCCCGAATGTGGAAGAAGAAGCAGCTTATAGGCCTACAGCGTGTACAGCTTCCACCGTATCGTCAGCAACTTCTACATCACCTTAAATCCATGGTGCTGCTATCTACAGCATTGCTACACGTAACGGATACATCGGGAAACCTACAAGAGGTTAGGTTCTTGGTAGACTCAGCTAGCCAGGCAAACTTCGTCACTGAATCTAGTTTTAAAAGGCTAGGTTTATCTCGTCATCGTTTGAGAGGCTCGGTTAATGGAATTGGGGAATCACCGCTCCCCATTCATGGCACTACTTCATTGACACTTCAACCCAGATTCTTAGACAAGCCTAGGTTTCATGTCTCGGCTTTGATTGTTGACAAGATCACAGATCAACTTCCAGCAGTCCAAATACTACCAAAAACATGGCCCCATTTGGAGGGTCTAACTCTTGCAGATGACCACCTTTATCAACCAGGTGAAGTGGATGGTCTAGTGGGGGCGGAATTATATCCCTACATAGATGATGGAAGGAGAATATTTGGTCAGCCAAACACTCCTGTGGCCTTAAACTCATGTTTTGGATGGCTACTTATGGGCAAAACGTCTCTCACTCAGTCCACAGTACCCAAAACGTTTTGTGCCTCCTGGATCCACATTTATATAAGGTCCTTCAACAGTTTTGGTTGTTGGAGGAGGTTCCTACAGAAAAACCTATTTATAGTCATGAAGAGAGACGCTGTGAAGAAATATTCCGTCAAAGTGTTAAAAGAGAAAGTTCTGGTCGATATTCAGTTGCACTGCCATTCCAACACGGCCCATCTAACTTGGGAGATTCCAGGTCCAAAGCAGAAAAGCGATATTATACACTTGAGAAAAGGTTGGAATGCAACCCTGAAATGCGTAAAGAATACCATGCCTTCATGGAAGATTATTTAGATCAAAAACACATGTCCTTATCCGTAAGCACTGATTCAAAGTCGCTCTCATATTATATTCCACATCACTGTGTCCTGAAGTCTGAGAGTACAACAACCAAATTAAGAGTGGTTTTTGATGCTAGTGTCAAGTCCACCTCAGGGCTTTCTTTGAATGATGCTCTCCTCACTGGACCTAAACTTCAATTGGATATCTTTGAGATACTTTTAAATTTACGTTTGCATCCCATTGCCCTCACCGCTGATATACGACAAATGTATAGGCAAATATGGGTTCACCCTGAGCATCGATCCTTTCAGAAAATTCTTTGGCGCTTTTCCACTACAGAACCTCTGAAGACCTATCAACTCGATACAGTAGCCTTTGGGGTGAAGTCATCGCCATACTTGGCACTTCGAGTTGTTAAGCAACTGGCCATAGATGAACAAGATCGATTCCCTCTGGAGTCCCAGGTCGCAGAGAATGATATATATGTGGATGATGTAGTTACTGGAGCACCTACCGTTGACCAAGCAAAACTCCTTTATCATCAATTAGTGAGGTTCTTCCTAAGTGGTGGTTTTGAATTGCGCAAGTGGTCAAGTAACAATTCAGATTCATGCCATTCCTATTGAACATCAAATAAATCAAGTGAAAGAGTTTGATGGTGATACCTCTTCTAACATCGGCCTAAAAATCTTAGGCATGCAGTGGATACCAACTTGGATGTCTTCACTTTTAGTGTAAATGTGACACCATGTGAATGCACAAAAAGAGCTGTTCTTTCTACAGTGGCTAGAATTTTTGATCCTTTAGGCTTCGTATCGCCCACCACAATGTTTGCAAAAATGTTGATCCAAACCCTTTGGAGTCTGAAGATTGGTTGGGATGATACCCCATCCGCCACTTTGTGCCAAATATGGAATAATTTTCAACAAGAGCTCATCCATCTTTCATCAATCAAAATTCCTCGATATTTGTCTTGAGTGACTGCCTTGAATGCACCTTACTTGGATTTGCAGATGCCTCTGAAAAGGGTTATGGTGCTGTAATCTATCTCCAAGCGGTCACTTCATCGCAATCAATAGTAGTAACCTTGTTATGTGCAAAGTCGAAGGTTGCCCCCTTGAAAACGGTTTCCATACCTAGATTAGAACTATGTGCTGCGTTGCTTCTTGCAAAATTAATTCATGTGGTGAAACTTCGCCTCATGCAGAAGGTCACACTTACAGATATCTACGCATGGTCAGATTCGACAGTGGCACTTCACTGGATACACTCATCACCACATCGATGGAAAACTTTTGTGGGCAATCGTGTATCTAAAATTCAAGAATACTTGCCTTCTGAACATTGGTTCCACATCCCTGGAATAGATAATCCAGCAGATTGCGCCTCACGGGGACTCAGCCCTTCACAACTTGTTGAGCACCATCTTTGGTGGAAAGGACCGGCTTGGCTGCAGTGTGACAGATCTGTCTGGCCCGTAATTCCCTTTGTTGAAGAGACCATACCAGAAGCTGTGACTGAAGAAAAGCTAGTCGCCCTACTAGTTCATCATGAAGAAGACACACCCTTGCTGAATTTGATAGATCGCATGTCTTCGCTAAAGAAACTGCAAAGAGTCACTACCTATGTGCTTCGGTTTGTGAATCGCATCAGTCTAAAAGCTGCACCTAAAGATGAGCACTTAACTTCGAAAGAATTGAATCAGGCTCTTCAAGTCCTAGTACAAGCAGTTCAACATAATAACTTAAATAAAGAATTCAAAGCCCTAGAAGTTGGCCATACCTGTTCACCTGGCATAAGAAAACTAAGTCCTTTCATAGAAGAGGGTGTAATCCGCGTAGGAGGTCGACTGCGCAACACGACTCTAACATTTGACCAAAAGCATCCTGCACTTCTCCCAAAAAGGATGATTTTGTTGATTTGGTAATAGATCAGTGTCACAAGGACAATCTTCATACTGGGGCACATCTTGTATTCTCACTGCTCCGACAGAAATATTGGATTCTGGCTGGTCGAGGTGTGATTCGCCAACGAGTGCAACAGTGTAATCATTGTTTCAAGTTCAACCCTAAGCCCAGCTTTCCAGTCATGGCTGACCTACCTGCTCCCCGAGTTCAGGAATCCAAACCATTCACCCATGTGGGTGTTGATTATGCAGGTCCCTTTAATATTACCCTCAGTCGACATCGAGGTGTTAAATCAAAGAAGGCATACATATGTTTGTTTGTATGTCTGGTCACCAAGGCCTTACATTTAGAATTGGCATCGGACCTGTCCACAGAAACTTTTCTTGGCGCTCTGAAGCGATTTCTCTGCAGAAGAAAGAATGTTTAGCAATGTACTCAGACTGTGGAACAAACTTTGTAGGTGCAAAAGCAGAATTGAATAAATTGTGTGCCTTCCTTAACTCGAGAGTTTACGCCAGACCCTGTCAGATGAGATTTCTTACAGAGGAATCACATGGTATTTTAACCCCCTCATCTCCTCATTTTGGTGGGCTGTGGGAGGCTGGAGTAAAGTCAGTCAAGACTCACCTAGTACGAGTGGTTGGTGCATAAATTCTCACCTTTGAGGAGCTTTATACCTGTCTAACCCAAATAGAAGCTATTTTGAACTCAAACCCCTCTGTGTACTATCTCAAAGTCCAGATGATATCTCAGCATTGACACCTGCTCATTTTCTAACCTTGACACCTCTTCAAACCATTCCATCTCACGATTTAACACACTCTCTTTGAATCGCCTTTCAAGATGGCAGCTGGTGCAACGTCTTGTGCAAGATTATTGGAAGCGTTGGCACTTAGAATATTTGCACACTTTGCAACAAAAGACTAAATGGAACACCCCCCAAACTCCAATCCAAGTTGGAATGGTCGTGGTCATCAAACAAGATGGCCTTCCTCCATTGAAGTGGTTACTTGGAGTCATTGAAGAAGTCTTCCCCGGCAAGGACGGTGCCATTCGAGTGGTCTCAGTACGTACCACTCGAGGAACCTACAAGCGGCCAGTGGTGAAACTCTGTCCACTGCCGTCTCAATAACTAGGTTGAAATACCTTATTTCAAGGCTGGCGGTATGTTCATCTCTGAACTGTATATATTTAATATTGTAAAATAGCCTTTATGTAGTAGTTTGTTTAACCTAGTTCATTTTTATTTAGTTCCCTATTTTTATTGGTTTGTTTGTGTTAGTGGTTCTTATTCTTTGGTTCCCGCCGTTTTTTAGTTTTTCCTCCTTTTTTGAGAGTGGACAGAAGGGGGAAAGTAGGTCGTTTGTTCCTTTTGTTATTCAGTTCAGCGTGAGACTCTGTACGTGTTGGGTGTCTGCTATGACGACTGCATCTTTTGTTGTATAAATCATTGTTTATGTGTGAGTCTGTGCTTCGGGCCCTAAAGAGGCCTCTTTGGTCCAAAACCACAGCCAATATTCGAGAATTGCCGAGGAATTAACGACCTTGTTCCCTAATCCTTCCTATACCAACCCACAAGGTAAACCTCCATTTTCGCGGAACCTTATTTAGAAGAGGTAAGCATTTATCCCATTGTTATATACAGTCCACTTTTTATCGATTTTGTTGTTGTTGTTTTGATGCTAATAGTTTGGTGACTGGAAAGAAACTCTCGTTGAATCCAAGCTAATACCGTACTTGAATCTGTCCATTAGTATATTTTGACATCTCCCCAACAAAGTCCGTCTATAACCGAAGTAGTTAACCTCGCCCCCATTGATGTTGCAAGTAAATCTTGTCGTGGAATTAAAATACTCCTATAAGGTGCTACTTTTGACCTTGCTGCTAAGAGGTGTACCTCAACTACTTCGTTAGTTAATATTTGGGTAAAAACAGTGGTGGCATAAGCAATAAGATGGCATCACAGAATGTGTGAACACTAATGTCTTCCTTAATGTTTGAAGAACCTTGAAACCATCAAGTCACTTTCACATCCTCCAAAAAAGTTAATCCTTCATATCAATGCAGAAATTCATCTTTCGAGGCAGCATAATCTTCTGTGTCCCAGAAAACTCCATATTTCTAAGTAGTTCTTTGCAACAGTATTTTAGGGGACAGTAAGATTGAACAAACTACTCCAATTGGATCAAACACTTTATGTGCCAAAGACAAAATAGTTCGCTTAGTGACCACCTTAAAGTTGATATTCTTTGGCCAGTCTAAATTTAACCAAGTGTATAACTGTTTCTTTCCCACAACAATCCCAACAGTGGTGACTCTGCAGAATGAACACTGTCTCCTGTGTATTGCCAACCTCTAAGATTAAAGTTCCATCTTTTATTACATCACGAGCCTCATTTATGAATGGTTTAGCTCCTTTTCAATATCCAGTCTAGCAACGACGTTATTCACATACAAACTATTCAGTAACCGATTCATCATTGGTGAACTGTACTTCAAAACTGTCATGGCTTGTTGTACGTGATTGTCGATCACCGCACTTAACAAAAAAGGACTGCATTTTAATTCGAAAACCACTCTTATATGTCGAAACCTTTTCACTTTGTTTTCTTCTTCTTCAGGATCCCACCAAATCATAGTAAAAATCTTTATCTTTCTGATACATACTAATCTGGAGGAAAGCCTTCTCGATGTCAACAATAACCCCATATCTTCTCTCTCGAAACCCTAGAAGAATAGCCTATATGAGATCAATGAGATTTGGTCCATTGTAAGAATTTTAATTCTGTCGATTTATAATTTAATTTAGTTTTAATTTGTTCTTATGTGTTTATTTATTTTGACAGGACTATCACACCATGCGACCAGATGTCATACTACATTTAATTAATTCTCGTTGTATTAATGTTTAAACTTATTGTTTTCAACGGACATTGCATTACGTCGAAGGAAACACCAGATGATGATAATAATAATAATAATAATAATAATAATAATAACAATACTTTTATCAGAACAAGAAATAAATTTATTTACCGGGTTTTGTCCAAATATTTCGTCCACATCTTAAAACAATACTGATCAGGTGTAATTTTATTTTTGACGTCTTCTACTAGATTCTACGAGAATCTTAAAGGCCACGCTACACACGGAAGAAAGAAATGGTCTCTAGCAGGGGGGGGGGGGAGGCCCAGGGAAATGTGACGACACAGATACGTCATCCAGTCTCGTACATTATAATTTTAAAAGGCCCAAGAGGAAAAAAAGAAGAAATTGAGTTTATTTACAAACAATGACCATATGTCAAATTGTCAGATATCAGATTCTGCATCAATTTAGTTAAAAGATTCAAATTTTGTCAAGATTCTTAATTATTATTTATTTCCCCCAGATATTCCTTGTGTATACCTTAATTTCACATATTTATAGACATATATTTCAAATTTAGAGCTTAAATCCGCGAAATTTTTTGGGCCTCAACGAGAAATACCGAGAGGCGGGAATTGAAAGAAAGAAAGAAGCGGACTAGCGTCTTGGAGCTAAAGAGAGGATGACACAATATTTTCAGTGAAACAAAAACTGATATTTTAACAGTTATTTCTTAAAATATTATTTCAAGTGGTCATCAAAATTACTATCATAGAGGCGACGACAACTTTAGACTACTGGTAGATCTCTACACTGACGATTCTTGGACTTTTAGTGAGTTTTGGACCAACTCACCGTTTAAACGACGACCTCCAGAACATCTTTTGAGGTAATATCAACAATTTTTGTTTTTAAGTTTTAATTCTACACAGCTTCGACCCACTAAGCAGACGCTATATTCTTATGAACCTTTTCCATTACAATTTCAAGTTTTCGTGTTATTTCTTCTAAAATAGTTTTTTTTTCTCAAGCTAACATTTTTTTTAACAATCACTCTGGAAAGAATCTTTTGGCCAGAGTAATTCCTTCGACACGAATGCAATGTCTTAGTCCTTTTATTAATTTATTTTAACTAGTAACTTCATAAAGGAATCTATTAATTAGAATGTCCCAAGAAATTATAATAATTGTATTACTATTTCAATAATTATCCACAAAGAATGGACTTAGAATTTTGTATACTACTACATCAACTTACTGAACTGTTATTTGAATGATGAATTGTATTTTAGCTCTATAATTTAGCAGACGTCTGTTAGGCAGAGTAAAATTTTAGATTTTAACATTATTTATCAAATAAAACTAAACTTATTTTTTTCAAATCCAAATCCGTTGTTAAGTATTTTATTTAAATTATTATCACCATCATTCAATGTAATCCATCTTGTTACTATTGTTATAAGAATCACACATATCTAGCGATGTCTCACCTGCAAGCAGTTCCCAGGGATGCTGACCTTGAAAGCCGGTATTGTTGTATAGAAGGTGAGTCCATTGTTGACTAGGTACATTCAAGGTATGTTTTTTCCCTAACATGACCTAGAGGTCCTGTGAGAATCTCGTGTTCGATTTAATGCATTATTATTTTAAGTTTTACTCCACGATAGTAATTTTTGTTGTTGTTAAATGTAAATGTTCGTTTTGAACCCAGAGTATTGTATTAATTTTAAATCTGAGCTAACCCACCATACTTTTATTATCTATTTTAAGTACTACTTTTTTAATGATGTCACTGGACTTAAAGTTAATAGATAGATTAGATAGATAGATGCCCCTTTTAATACTTCCCCTTCTTTCCTATAAAATACATTACATTCATTATTATTATAAATATAGTAAAGTTTTTTATTTTTTTATTTATACCATCTTATAAACACTGATCCAATGATAGTGAATTACCCTCTCTTGCTGAAACATCAAATACTGGACGTACACGCGTAGTACTCCCCTCTTTTATTACAGGTTGGTGTGGTAAATAGTGCCCGTCACTAGCACCTTCTTCCAATGGGACTACTTCTATAATCCCTAGGCTCAGCCACTCTTTTAATACTTCATCATAGACTGTAGGCTATATAGATTTCCAGAATGAAGCTTCTTTGTAGTGGTCTCCAACCTCTTCATAACTAATTTTTGGTTTGTGAGTAGTGGGATATGATCTTCCCTTGAGGTAATCGGACCTCGTAACGGCCCTTATCGTTTATAGTCACTGTCTTCTGAAAATTTAACTTCGTCTGAAGTACTTATTCCTCCTTAGGTTTTCTTTAGATGTGGTCGTGATACCATGCACGTCCAAATTCCACAGGTCTACAACAGATGCCTCCTTCACAAAGAAGGATGTTACTACTGGCGGCATAGTTTCTACAGCCTGCTTTCATGGATCTCTTCCCATAAAGGTCCACCCCAGAAGAGTGTCCACAGAAACTAATCCACATGATAGCACCTTCCGATTCCCAGTCAAGAGTTTTCCTGCAATATCAACTCCAATCAGGACTTCTATCGGTCCTGAGTGCTCCTCGGTGTGATAAATCGTGACGTTCATCTGGTGTAACTCCTCTACCCAAGGTCCTTTCCTCACTGATGAGATTTCATTACAGATGACATTTTGGTCTAAAGACTCAAAATTGCAGGCAAGAGATCCATCTAGACTTGCGAGACGTACCTTGTAGCAACCCTAATTCTTTCGTTCAGTTTTTATCCCCTCTTCCTCCCAAATAAAGAATGTGCGATTTTTCTTGTCGTATTGACACATAACCTAATTTTGAAGCAGTTTCTCTCCGACAATAAGATCTCTGTGAGCCTGTGCCCACCAAAGAACGAACACAATAACATTTTTCAGGTCCTTTAATATTCAATGATAAAGTTTGTAAGAACACTTTAGGAAAACTTGTTAAATTAGTTAAAGTGGTTTCCTGGCTGTCTTCTTTCACCACCTCCCCATTCTTCTTAAGCTTGTCCGTCCCTTCTCTCCGTAACTACGGACACATCAACGAATTGTGCATCTTTTGGCAAAACTAACATTTGATGCAAATTATGCAATTCTTGACGCAATGTCCAGTCTTCAAACATGCAAATCAACAATCCTTTGCCTTAAGAGCACTACGTTTTTCTTCTTGACTCAGTTTCCTTGCTTTTAGACAGTCAGCACCCACATTTAGACCGTTACAAAATACATAGCTTCCCTCTTTAGTACAACTTGTGGACAATAACCCAGCTGCTGTAGATATCTGCTCTTCTAATAAACGATTCTGCCACTTCTTAGATTTAAAATCATCATTTTTTATTCCAACTTCCGCAAGACTAATCCTTTCTTCTGACTCCACCTCTGACCCCAAGAACAACATTATGTTGTCAAGGCATTGTTGAGGTTCACTCCCATGTACACATTTAGGACTTCACTGCCAAGCTCTTAAAATAACTTCTGGCATACTGGATTCTACCAAAGGATAGAGCATCGTTGCACACTTATCGGTAGTAAAACCAACTGATTACTGTCTTCACATAGTTTTCTCCAGTTGGCGGAAAGCTCTCAATCACCTCTATTGCTCGTGAGCCTTTCACCGTAGCTTGAATAAGATATTGAAACTTGTCAGCTGGCGCAATATCCAGATCTTGATCAATCTTCTCAAATTGACACCAAAACTGTAACAAATTTTTAATATCCCCATCAAACTTCCTAAGCTCTAGCTTCGGTAACTTAAACTTTTTCTCCTATTAAAATTGACACTTCCTAAATCCACTTTACAAAATCCTTGAGAAGTTTCTAACAACATGCGATCACCGACTTGTATTTCCAAGAATTTCTGTAAATATTCATCCGCCGTCTCGTTTCTTTAACCAAATCCTCACTTCCAGCGTTGAGTTTCATGTCCAGTATTTTATGATCCAGATCTATTAATTCTTCTTTTTTCTTCTCTCCAGCATGGAAAATAATGCTTGAATTTTATTTTTATCTAGTTCTGAATTATTAATCTCTTCTTGAATATCATTCAATGTTCTGGTAAACGCCGCCTACGTAATTGCTCTTAACTTCACGACACGTTACATGATGCTTGCCGTTTCTTTACGGTTACGAAAATATAAATGCTCGGAACAGTTATAGAAAGCGTATTCTGTCACAGTTACCACTTATGTTAGGAACACAATACATATACCACCGGTTTTCGAAGATTCCACTATTATTTGCTTCCTATTACACTTCCTTTGTCTCTACAAAATATAATTTAACACATTTTGTCTTGTTTTCTGTTAAACCGACGGGATCCTAGATACTATCTCACACTGTATAACCATCAACATCATGACATAACTTTGTCACCATAGAGCATATTCAGCAACTTAACAATCATTATCAAAGGTAAATATAGCAAGTACGATGCATTCACTACTCAACAGTTGTAATCATCAAATTGTGCTCAATAAGTACATATTAAAAACACTATATTTGAGGTATTGCACAGCTGCGTAGGGTGATGTATTTAAACGCGCTACGCTAAGAAGTTTATACGGTTGTGAGCAGTGGAGTGGCTCTGGTCACGAAGCGACGTCATTAAGCTCCCGCTAAGTGAACCATAAAATTGGCTGAACTGGCCAACCTTCTACTCTAGAAACCTTCAGAGCTAAGTCCCTATTGTAGCTAACAGCCTTTGCTATATCTCAGCTTAATTCTATTTAAAACCCAATACATCTTGATCAAGATGGCCAGGACCCCTGTTCCCGAGATCTTTCGATTTGAACTTGAATCTAGCCTTCTTGGACGCTCCAAAAACTATGAGAAAACATTTTTGTATTCCAGAACTAAAATCGTTCGTATTCGATATGAGTGGTCGAGAAAATATCCATTCGAATTAGCTTTAAGTTGTATACACTAATTCTCATACAAAAAATTAGTTTTCAGTGAGATCAATCAATCTCAGCACAGGATAAACGTTAAATATCTTTCAATGTGGACAATATTTATATCTGTGATACGTAACCAATTTTCTTGCTATTGTAAATAAATGTATTAGAATACATTTATTATGTCAAAAAGAAATTTACTTCTGATCAAAAACGTATTCTCTGGAATTTATTGAAGGTCTTATCTTAAAAGCGTGATAAACTAAATTTTTTGTTTTATTACAACACTTTAGTATTATTTTTATTATTATTATTATTTTAAAGAAAAATAATAAGCATAATCAGATACAGCAAACGTTCGAGATTGTCCCTCCATCGCGTCTTCTAATGTGTCAATTAAATAACCTGCACTATGTTTATTCAATCTAAATAGCTTGACAAATGATTTATCACTAATGGAAAATGCATTATTTCTATTGTTAAAGATTCGAAATGACCTATTTAATTCAAATTTACGTTCTTATAATTCTTGGATTGCAAGAAAATTTAATATATCCACCATCTTTATTCCCCAATATTGCTAAACCCTTTCAAAGTTTATATTTCGAGTAGGTAGACTCTTTCGAGACTTAAACATACGTTTACATTTTTTTTAAATGGTGCAATAGATTTTAGCAATTTATTAACGGTTATTAAAAAAATACAACTTTGATAGTTTAAGTGGTCATCTATCGTGAAGTTCGAGGTATGTTTTTACTAGTTTCTTATGTTGGTTAAACTAATGGTTGGTAATTTTAGATGTTGGCTAGCAAATAGTAATATTATGAGTTTGATCCATGGAAAAAATGGCTTCTTCTTCAAGAATTTCAAATCTTAAACGAAAACTTAAAACTCCTAGAAGTCCACAAATTTTAGCTACTAATTCCAATGAGGATGGTGATAGCGACAGTAATCGGGTAAAAATGACAACTTCTAAACTAATTTTATTCTAATAGGCATCTTATCTACTTGATTCATTTGTAAAACATGTTTGTTTTGAGAACGTGGCTTTCTTCAACTATAACCTTTTATGTCACTTATGATCATATTTATTCCTGTCGCACACTGAAACTTCTCAAAGAATGATAATGAAAAGAATATTAATCAAACATTACACCAAAAGGGCGGGATGCTTGACACTTTGCCTTTTGTCTTATTGTAAATAATTTATCACCAATATACAATAAGCAGGCTTTTGAAAGTATGATATTTAGGGCCTATATAAATATCATGACATATCGTAACATTTTTCATATCACTACGTGTAGGCTAGGCCCACTCTCACGTCACACATCCACAATATGCAGACCTAAATGTTTGTGTAAAAATATTGTATGTAAAGAGATAGTCATATACATTATGCCAGTGTAAGCGGAAAACATTAGTCCAGGATATTATTAGTCTGAATGCAAGAAAGACTCTAGTCCAGCATCGGCACGCACTCAATAGAACGGCATCTCTTTGACGCCGAACAGCGGTCTAATAATTTCAATGTTGACTAGAAAATTCGTGTCCAAGGATATTAATACTTCTCTATTAAACTTCGCACACCTTAGCTATTTACCAAAACCTTCACAGTATAAATACCAGTGTTTTTTTCAATCATATATTAAAAGGGAAAAATAAAGACAATTAATTAGCATATTATGTCAAAACCCTTTGAATATTTGACACCTTTTTACTCTGGCACCCCCCATAAATGTGATTTAAGTTTAAACACACATACCAATATATAAAATTTTAAACTATATTATATAATTATAGAGTAGTCACACGCTTCTATAAGTTATTTAGAAAGGCCTTCCTCTGAAATATTTTTAAAATCGAATGCCGTAAGACTTAAGAATTTATTTAGAGTAGTCTTTAACTTTAAAAAAAATGGACGGCCCTAGAAGCTCTTTGGAGTTTATACTTTCTCGACCCTTGGAGAGAGAAAGTATTGTGATCGTCCAAAAATTTAACTTTAGATTTTGATAAATGTCGACCCTTCATGACTTCCTAAATAAAAATAAATAAAAAGCTCTACATTTTGGGCCATTTTATATTTAGATTAATATTTTCACCATCGCTGAGCAAGCAAATGATAAATAAAGTAAGTTATTATTTATAAATGGTTCATAAAAAATACTCCCTGCTGCTATCTTCGTGTAAAAGAGAATCTTGACTTTTTGATGTTGGCTACTCTTCCCAAGGCCTGAATAGGCAGTATTTATCCATACTAACAATAAACTAAATACATGCAATCAATTTAATAAACGTCCGAAAAGATACACTAACAAATGAGTTTTGATTTGTTCTGACACACAGAGACACACACACACTTCCTAAGGGCGGCATTCATTAACAAAGAGCTACTACCTAAAAATTTTCCTAGTCTAAAGATTTCCTGCCACACCGTGATCACGATTAACTTTATCACGTGATCTAGCCAGCCATTCATTATGCGAGGGACGTCTACAAGGCTATTTAGTAATCCATTTGCTAGTTTTATGACTATAGTTTACTCTTTAGCTTAAGTTCTAGTGATTAAACATTGAAACAAAATAATTAAACCAAAATAGGAAAGCTAAATTTATCAAAAAAGTTTAATAATGGATATTAATTATATCAATTGAAAACTAAACATTCACAGATCATCACTTTACAAATAGTACAAAAACACAGGTATTACTATAGAATGCATATGTTTGGCTCAAGCTGTTACGTTAAGTTACATGAATTGTGATCACACATCTGTTTTTTTAAGTTAAGTGAACTTTGTTAAGTTAAAGTGAAGGTTATGGTGATCCTGGCATAACACATCAATAATTATTATTTATATTAACAATTTTATAATTTTGTAAAATCAAAATTGGTTTAATGATTTCAGTCAAGGCAACTAAATTAGGGTAATTTAGGGTACAATTCTGTTTTCAATATTTTATTAACACATTTACATAGAAGTACAAGTGCTGAACAAAACTGTGAGCAGTGAAAAAATAGTTAAATCAATGTTTGTGTTTTGAACATATTAATTATATTAATATTAAGGAAAAGTTAGATCAAAAATACAAACAAGAAAATTTTTCAGTCATCACTCAGTGCCTGTCTCATAATCTTTGGCTTGGTTTAAAAAATTAACTCTGTTAACTAAACTAAAATTGGCTTTCAACTTCCCCCCTTCCTCTTACTCAGGCCATACACATTCTACATTGTTTTGTTTTTTTACTGCATGAAGCTTTGTTCAAGTATTTGAACAAGAATGTTAACTTATTTGCCTTTACATTTCCCAACTGATTTCTTAATTTTTACCCACCTCGGTGGCATAGTTAGGAAACACGGGCTGGTTTTGTGTTGAGCTTGACTGCTGAGGACGGGGAGATTGAGTTTCAAATCTTGCTCCGGTGAACTGGGGGTGGTTTTTCCTAAATGATTTTCCACTCTTCCTCCACGCAAATATGAGGTAACTTCTTCTAAATTAAACTTTACCAATTCCTAACCCATTAGTGTAAATGGTACTTAACCCAAACAGGTAGTAAGACATGGTGCTATGGATATCTTAATTTTGATTGATTAGGCCAAAACTTGGAAAAATTCATTCAAGGCTAGCTATTGCTGCAACAGCTGTCAACAACTGTTCACACAAATCTAACCAGCTCTTTTTTAATTTTGCCCAGGTTACCTAATTTCATCCTCCCCATCAGAAGAGGCTACTTTACATTTTTACTTTCTTGCTCTCTTACATATAGAGGAAGTATTGTGATTGTCAAAAAAAATCAAACTCGAGATTTTGATGAATGTCAACGTTTCATGAACCCCCGAATCCAAAAAAGTGGTCTTTGAATTTCCGTCTGTATCAGCTGACTAGAGCCTAAACTACTTTACTGATCGGGCTAAAACTTGGTATCTAGGGCTTTCATTGGATTGCCCCGAGGGGTTTTTGGAATTGGATGTCCAACCCTAAAATTAAGGGTAGTTTACTGAAGGGTGAAAAGAGAAAAATTCATTTTCTCAAAATATGCTCCTACGATTTTGATTAAATTTCATTTTTAAACATTTATAAATATCCCAAACAAAATGGATACTCTAAATATTTGTACAAAATGACTTTAAGGGTTCTGGTCTTATGTGTAAATTCTCATTTTTAATTAGATCAATATAAGTCTTTGAGAGATGAAATTACGTTGCATTGCATACATGCAGATTTGCTTATAGTAAACATCTTTTACTTGAAATATATTTTTATATAATTAATATTTTTTAAGCTATATATAAACTTTTCCAACACTTAGGGTAAAGAAAGTATTGTGATAGCCAAAAAATTCTAATCCATGATGTTTTGATGGATGTCAATGTTTCATGACCCCCCAAACTTCTAAAAGGGGTTTTTGCAAAGCCTGTTGTCTGTGTGTCTGTCTAACCCTAAAATTAAGAACAATTTACTAAAGGGTCAAAATATATTTTCTCAAAATCAGCAAAAAAAAAAATTTGATTAAAATTTGTATTTAGGCGTTGTTTAAGATTATAAACAAAATGGCTGTTTTTATTTTCCCAGTTAAGGAAATTTCCATATCTCCGCAACTAATTGAGATACTACTAAATAAATCATTTATCATTTTGAAATTGTATTAGGCCTACTATTAAAAAAACACTTTTTATTTGAAATATATTTTTTACAAAACCAAGAGTTTCTGAGATATTTTCAAATATTTTAATACAATTTTGTGAACTTTAGTTGTACATAGGTACTACCTAATAATTCTCTAATGCCCAGAGTAAGAAAATAAGTAAGTCTTTCAAAAAGTTTGTTCTTTTTCCTTTAACCTCTTAGGGGAAATGTTTGTACAGCAATGATCTATCTATATCATTTTAGACTCAATATTTACCTATTCTATGGGTCAAAATTTATAAATGAGGAATTTAATAGCAATGCGATAACCATTAGATGTACATAACCTCTAATAAAATGTCAAATTTTTTTACTAAAAGTCAAAATTTTAATATACTGTTTTGACCTTTTAGACCTAATATTGAGCTTTTATATAGGTCCAAATATACAAATGAGGACATTAGTTCTATAAAAAAGCAATATAAAACCGGGAGTCAAAAAAAGTTGTACGTAAGTCTAACATAATTTTTGTTTGGGTTTGCTAGTGTATATTATTTCATTTCACACATAGTACAAGCTTTGAGTGAATATTCCCATTTTTAAACAATGGAGTGAGAAAGTCAGTTCTGCACCATTTACTTGTTAAGCTCTAAATATATTTTAAAATGTTGTAAGTTCCTTTGATTGATAGATATCATGATATATATATATCAGCAGATATATCATGATTTATTTCTTTATATATATCCACAAACCCTGACAGTAAGAATAGTAATTTTTCATTAATAGCAAAAGTAAATTACAACTAAATTTAGTAATAGTTTTAAAATTAAAACGAAGCTCAACAGAAATCATGCAAGGACATTTGGCCATAGTTGGTTTGCTTTTCCTTCAATCACAACTGGTAACCCCACAACTTATTTTTTCAATAGCAGCAGAGACATTTAAGACTGTAAAATTAAATCTAGGCTTATATATTTCAAACCATCCCATCTTAAATAAGTTATTTCAAATAAGTTAATATGAGGAAAAAATAATAATCTGAGAATACTACTACCAAACAATGTTATTTAGCTCATTTAATACATAAAAGGGAAATACACTAAACTATTAACATGGTTTAAGTCAAAATTTAGAAAATATATTTACTAACTTTTTCACATTGTAACAGACCATATTCCTCAGCATTTCCTGAAAATTGTCAACTTTCAAACCAGCATGGGTGTCCGTCCACCTAGGCTAAGTTAATTAAATCCATACACGCATCCCAACTTTAACTAACAGTTTTCTCAGCATGCAAGGTAATGAAAAAGATTTAGTATTTTAGTCATCTCACAAATTAATTAATTAATTAACTTAGGGCCTATTTTATAATCAAAGTAAGATATTTTAACATGTTTCCCTTTTATGTGTCAAATGTAATTTATAACATTGTTAGTGTTAATTTAGTATAATATTAAAAACAAAATTGTTTGTTTAAGTACTACACTGGATATTTTCGTTAAGGTAACGAAAAAAATGTTGAAACAGAAAGGTTAGTTTACCGATATGTTTTATTATGTTGGGATGGTATATAATATAAAATGTTACTATTGTGTATTAAAATGCTTTTGGTGCCATGTTGTGACAATACATTAATTTAAATATTTTCATTCTTCTGTGGTTTTGATAAGTTTTGTTTTAATTCCATAACAAAAAAATTAACAATATTTGGAAACTTTCTATTCTTGTTGTTTGTATTAAGCTTAAAAAAAATATAAAATAAGACTAAGCAAAAGTGCCGAGTATCTTGCCCTCTTGGTATACCAAGTTATTCCAATTACTCACTCTCATATGTATGTAACCCAGTGTCTAACGACTTTAATAATAGTGTTTCACAATAAAATAGTTGTAGTGAAATTATTATTTTGTAATCATCACCAAAATATGTCATTTTATAGGATGAGGACGACTTGTTGACCGCTATTGAAAATGGAAATTCAGATACCTCGGATGATAGTGCAGAGGAGAATATTGACAATGAGAGTGGAGATGACGATGTTGACTATGATTTGATTGAAAATGGGAATAAGGGAAGCAGCGATGAGGCTGATGCGACTAGTGAGGAAGGTGGAGAGGAGGGATCTGATAGTGAGAATGAAGACGGGTCGACTAGTGGGTACGGAGTGGAGGATGGCGATGACAGCGAAGATCTTTCATTCGAAGAACACTCTGAAATTGAGGATATCGGTACTGAAAGTGATGAAGGGATTAGCAGGATCAGTTTGTCAGAAAGCAAGAGTGATTCAGAAACTGTTCCTAAAAACAAAACAAGTGTTAAAGCAAAGAGAAATACTAAGATAAAACCTAAAACAAGAAACAAAAAGAACAAATCTATAACACAGACAACAAAGAGGTTTGAAAATGCGAAAGCAAAAGCTCAGTCTACCAGTAGCCAACCAACAGAGACTGATGAATACAATCATGATTCATCTGATGAGGAGGTAAGATCAAACCTCTGTTATATTTGATCCATTGGGTTATGCTTATTCCTGGTGTGTTTTTTCCCTTCCCTAACTAGAAAACTCAATAAATGTTCATTATTATATTATATTTCCTAATTGATGTCACCTAAAAGAAAATCCTAAATAATGTTATCAATGCTGTCTTCAAAAAAATATGTTTATATTTTTCTAAAAGGCTTTTCCTATGAAAATTGGACATAATTTATTGTCTGCTTGCCTGTTGATGGTAATTCTGTTTTAGGATATTCGCAACACTGTGGGCAACATCCCCATGAGATGGTATGATGAATACACACACCTTGGATATGACTGGGAGGGGAAAAAGATCCTCAAGCCACCACAAGGAGACGAGTTGGACAACTTCCTTCGCAGAATGGAGGACCCTAACTTCTGGTAAAGATCCTCAAATTATATATATTCTGGACCGAAGTGAGTTAAGGTAGACATTCTTGCATGTCTTTCACTGACCTTGACTTTGATTTTAAATATTTATACATTGTAGGAAAAGTTTTATTTTGTGTGTTTCTCTATGATGACTGTTAATAAGGAGTATGTTTAATTCTTCCTGTAGGAGAACAGTGAAGGATCCTCAGACAGGTCAAGATGTGGTCTTGTGTGATGCTGATGTTGATGTGATTAAGCGCATTCAGTCACAAAAAATACCCAACGCTCATCATGAGGAGTATGCTGTGAGTTTTAAAAAAATCTCTCAGAATAACTTGTTAGGGAATATACTAGTTTTTGATATAGATAATTTAAGTAACATAAAACAGTCAGCTCTATATAATTCGTACTAGAGAGGGCGGGGGTCTGTTTGAGTTACGAGAAGTTCGTCTTATCCACGCGAAATAAAGTTGTGCCTGAGAAATGAAAACTTATACTTTATCTAAAGTAGTATTATACTGTAATGTGATGAGGTAAACAAAATAAATAAAAAGTGATAGTGATAGATGTCAGCTGTTGGCGTAGTGCTATATTAGGGATTACTTCTAGTAACATTTCGAGCTGTCATCCAGGTTAACTTAGGTTGTGAATGAATTATAAACTATTTCTCAGAGTATAATTTAATGTGATCTAAGAGCTAAGAACAGAGAGAGATTAAAATCTTAATATTAAGCTCAACTCTCATGATAATAATGAGAGTTGTGGGCATTGAGGTCTCAAGTTTGACATGTCTAGTGTTATACTTTCTAACACTGATATTGAAACAAGGTTTTGTTATTCACCAGCCTTGGATTGAGTGGTTCTCATCGGAGGTGATGAAGACTCCTCTACGAAAGTTTCCTGATCACAAGCGTTCTTTCTTACCCAGCAAGTCTGAAAGTGAGAAGGTAAGATTTGTTTGCTCCTTCGCAAACGTTGATATTTGTTGAATTATTTATTTGGTTTCACATTGAATCACTATTTCTGTTATTAAAAGGAAAAATAAAAATAAAGTCTTAAGCTGATGTTTTATATAAAAATAAGACAGCTGAACTACTAGTGAACTTACAAGACAAGGTTTTAACCCTAAACCTAAACATAAATAAAGTCATTACTAAATTTTGAGGAACAGCTAACCTTTTCTTCAGCACCAAAACGCTGAACATTGATTAAGCTTAGAGTTATTATTATTAGCACCGCGTCTTACTACCCGTTCGGGTTATACGCACTTATGCTAATGTGTAATGTTAGGGTGATTGTGAGATGAAATGGAGGACTTACAGTTTAACGTGGAATCCGAACCACGGTGGAGGCCTGGCATTCCCCACATTCACAAGATGTATTGTCAGAGGTGAAGGAAGGGTTTGGTAATCAGATAAATCTGTGCCGGGACCGAGGATTGAACCCCGGACCCCAGCATAGAAGTCCAACACCTTACCCCTAGACCGCCAGGTCACCAAGCTTAGAGTTGAAGTTGATCGTGGATTGGCTGGCTCCTCTTGTTGCCTATTCATGTGTGAGGGCACTTGTATTTTGATGTGTTTTTTTATTTTAAAACATTTTTAGTCTAAACATCTAAAATGATTTTCCTTTCCAAAGACAATATTGAAATTATTTTTTAAATAATGTAACTTTTTCATCGCTAGCAATAATTATCTATCAACATGTAATGTATATAATTATATACAGTTATTAAAACAATTTTATTTCTAACAGGTTAGCCGCATAGTGTATGCCCTAAAGATGGGTTGGATCAAGCCGCGAGAGGAGAAAAAAGCAAAAACTCCAAATTTCTATATGCTCTGGAATACGGATGATTCGGCAGAACACATGAGGAGGATACACAGCCACATCCCAGCACCCAAACGCCGTCTCCCGGGCCATGCTGAGTCTTACAACCCCCCACCAGAATACCTCTTTGACAAGAGAGAGCTGAAGCAGTGGCACAAGCACAAAACAGATCCTTGGAAGAGGAAACTCCACTTTATCCCTCAGAAATATGGCAGCCTGAGACAAGTCCCTGCGTATACTCACTACATGAGGGAGCGTTTCTTGAGGTGTCTTGATCTTTACATGTGCCCCAGAGAAGTTCAAAATGAAGGTAAAATATTCTACTATGACTATTCACAGGTATATCTTTGTGTGTTCACTTTTTACTAAGGGTGTGCAAGTACTCGGAAATTTGAGTTCGAGTCGAGCTTTAGTAGCGGCTTGAACTTGACTGAGAGTTTTACAAAACTTAAATTTGATTATTCAGAATTTTCAGTTTTTTTTTTCATTTACAATTCATATTTATTTTAAAGCAAATAGTCCTTCAATATTTCCATTTGTATAGTTTAAAATAATATATAAGTATTGTATATTAAATGTATTTTAAAATCTGATCCCTAACTTTTACTATACATACACACTAGTACGCTTAGCAACTTTCAGACAACTATTCTGGCAAGAGAATATTAATAGTAGAGTGGGTTTTAAGAAATCACACAAGTATTTTCTCAAAAGAGATTTTGAAAACTTTTTACTTTACACATTATTACTTAATACTACTACTACATAATTGTTATGCTTTTAAATTCACACTTAGCTTATTACCTCAGGAGCATACTAAAAATGGTCAAGTTGGTTATAATTTATTCATTCTCTTTAAAATGTTGTATTGCATCAAATAAATATTTAAATTAATAAGTGAAACTTTTTGTTAATCTCAGTTATAAGATATGGTAAATATAATAAAGCGTATTTTCTCAAAATGTTGGATGCCCTATAGTAAATATAATATAAACGTCTTTTTTCAAAATGTTGAATGCCCCCATGTCTACTCAAGAATACTTGTTGAATATATATATTATACTGGTTTCAAACATTCTTTGAAGTTTTGGGTGATAAGTAAGTTCAAGGGACTGATCATGCATTAATATTGTGTGGAAATTGACAAATAAGATGAAAATCTAAAACAATTTTTATTCCTTCACACTTTAAATATTTTTAGTAAAGACAAATTTAAAAAAGGAATGTAATGTTTAAGTTTAGGAGGGTTGGCCAGCATACTTACTTTAGTGATACTGGAGTAGAAATTGTTTAGATAGAACTATAAAGATAAAAACACAAATACATATTTAAAGAAAATCTTACACTGTCACAGACAGATTATTCAGGTTAAGAGAGGCTGATGCTCTTGGTTAGACTTAGAGGTTGACTGTCAACAGTTGATTGTGTTTCATTGTGTTTCTGTTATAATTTCACTGTATATGTGTGTGTTTTGTTTTTGTAGTGTTTTTTTTTCTTCTGTCTAAACAATTTCTACTCCAGTAATACTAGGGATAAGTGTGCTGGCTATCCCTCCCAATTTTAATCATGATTCACCTTATTCCAAAAAGGAATATACAAAATGCCTAGAAAATCTAAAAAAAAAAAAAAAATCACATAGAAAAAAATGACATTTCTAATTTAAATAAGTTTAAAGGCTCTTTAAGCTGGACACACAGACATGATACTTACATTATTCCCTTAAGGCTAAAAATGGACTTCTTTATTCACTTATTAAGTAGCGCTTTGATTCAAATATGCTTTGGCCCATTAAAACCACAGTACGAGTTGGTGAACTTTGTTCTAATTACTATTATATATATTCTACAGCTGACTATAGAGCCAGAAGAACTAGTGCCGCAACTTCCAAACCCTCGGGACTTGCAGCCATACCCCACGGTGATGTCTCTAGTGTATGAGGGCCACACAGATATTGTGCGCAGCATCAGCATTGAACCTAAAGGACAATATATTGTGTCTGGTTCAGATGATCTCACAATCAAAGGTGTGTGTATCAAAGTGTTATTTAGGACATACTTTGTACTAGAGTTGGGTCCATACCACTATTTTACTAATCCGAATCTCCTATTTACTTTTGAATTTGAATCTAAATTTTGGAATAAAAATATGAAAATGAGAGGAAATATAAATATTTTAAAATAATAGGAACAATAGAAAATAAAAATATAATTAAATACTAATATTCTTTCTTATAATCTCTTCATTATTACATTCATTTTATATGTTAAATTACTGGTCTGGAACATGGTGTTGTTACGTTATTTATCACTTCCCCTTTGAACTAATATGTAGAGGAGGTAACGATAACTATTACAAAGTAAATGTATAACAAAGTAGAGACTGGGAAATAATTCATAAGAGTAAGAGAAATAAATAGGTAACAATAATAGATTTATTAAAAAAAAACTAAAAAGATGATAAGGGTTACAATTGATAGCAGGAAAACAGTAATAAATGTCCGTTAAATTGATTAAGAAAAACATGTAACTCTTAGAAGTATAAAGGAAAACATCAAGTTTTAAACTTAAAAATATTAGGATTTAACAACTCCAAAAATATAGAAACTTCCTGGAGCATGGGAGTATACATGTCCAAGATGACATGGAACAGTCAAATGGAAGTTAGTTGATAGAGAGTATTGGATTCCAAACAACTGGGCTAGCGCCAGACTACCACCAGAAGGGTCTAAACAGAAAACATGGAGAATTAATTACTTATACAAATATAACTGCAAATCCTATAGTTTTAGAGTTACTAAGCTAAATGTTGGCCAAGCTAACTAGCTTGATTCAAAATTAAGAAAGGTCCCATAGACACTCTAAATAATGAATGATAAGAGGACGGTCTGTCAATTACATTAGCAGATGTCTGACAATCAGGTGTCAACACAAAATTGTACTGTGGCCAGTCCTTTTCCAGTGAGTACTGCCAGAGCACTCAATAGTACATTTGTACCATTACCCACTCTCCGGGGTATACATCAATTATAGTACGCACTAACTAAACACTTGGACTAATGGGGTGCCAACAAGGCGCAAATGAAAATACTATCTGTGCGGGCCACTATACAAGACTAGCCATGTTCTGCACTTTGCTCGCCCAAAATAGTAACGCAGAAAAAGGGGTGCCAACAAGAATGCTGTGAGATACTGTCCTAACTAGGTCCTCAAATAAAGGCGTTAGACAACCTGCTTGTAGCCATACCAAAATTCAAACAAGTGAGCATGATGTCCATGGCGTCATGGGATATTGGGAAGTCATAAGGACTTAAAACAGAATAATGAACTTATGGAGAAGAGGAACCTTAAAGCAAGGTCCTTATTACATATAGAGCTCAAAGCCCCAGTATTTAAGCTATGCCATATGGACTTAGGCAAAATATATAGTCAGACTATTTGACTAAAGAAATTAAGTCGGATTGACACAAAACCAAATTTAGTCATGCTGACTAAAATAACGAGTCTGAAGTACTTGGAAAACGTTACAGCTGCTTCGACTAACAGAAACACAATTAGTCTCCTTGACTACTACAACAAGTCTGAAGGACACAGAAACAAAACTTAGTCACTCTTCGGACTTAGAATACATTATAGCTGCTTTGACTAACAGAAACAAAATTAGTATCCTTGACTACTACAACAAGTCTAAAGGGCTTGTATATTTATCGTATACTTGGTACGTCAGATGAGATTCCCTTGGCGTGAGGCGGTGAGACCATGACCCAAACATCAAGACCACCAGTTTTTTCTTCAGGTGCTGGAGCAACGGTTTCTCATTCGAGGATATAATATGATGAACTATAGTCCAATGAACCTAGGGGTCACCCGTTATATACTCTTTTTTCTGACTCTAAACAGGACCAAATATGGGCATGTAATGAGGGAAAAGGAAGGGTGGGGGGCAGAAGGTGGTAAAAGTGGAGAAAGTTGCTGAGGAAGTCTGCTAGGGCAGCAGTGCTCGTAGCTCGAGGCATCAAACCAACAACAGTCTGGTCCTTCATAAACATCGAGTGTTCAAGGGTTCAGACGTCTGTTAAAACTGCCACGCCTTCGCTTCAGCCATACTTGCAGAATATTTTGTCGAAGCATGGTGTTTGTATCCGGGAAAATCCGCTTAAAGTAAGTAGAACACATATGATATTATTGCAGACTATATCAGTTTTAATTCTCTTCTTGATTTTTTTTTTATTTTCCTCAAATACTTGAATCTTGACTATCCCTAAAGATTCGAGATATTTAAAGTATTAAAGTTGCTATCTTTAATTTGTACCCATAGTTACATCATCAACTGTTTCCAGCTTATAGCCAGGCAAGTTTAGTAAAATACCTCCCTCTTTACATAGTTTTCTTTGGCATCCTTTTCTTCTCCACCATCATTACATGCCAAAACCATCTCAGTTTTGCTTCCTCTACTAGTTACACATGCAGCAGAAACATGGACATTGAATGTAAGAGGACTAGGAAAATGGGGGCTATAGGAATAAAGTGTGTCACAAGGAGAAACAGGATTAGGAATAACATTGTTCAGGAAAGAGTGGGAGTACAAGAATTACATGAGGGGTAGAGGAAGCAAGGCTAAGATGGTATGGTCATGTAATGAGAATGGAAAAAAAGAGGATACCAAAGAAAATTATGGAAATGAAGTGTATAAAAAACAGCAAAATGGAGGCCAAGAGAGTGAGGAGAGGAGTAGAAAACAAAAAGTGTGCAAGTGAGAGGAATGATGGGATTAATAAAGAAGGAAGAATTGTGGAAGGATAGCGGAAGACGAGGCATTTTACTAAATTGACCCGGCCAAAGGTTGAAAACAGTTAAGGAAGATTATTTAGTTTCAATTAATAATGCATTAAAGTTAATGTTTATCAACACTGATTTTAGGCAGGTTTCCCAACATAATTCCATACCTAAATATTAACTAATGGTAGTCATGTAGTTAAATGCATTAATAAAAGTTTTAAAAAGTTCTAAAACAATCCTTACGTGCTCCCAATGTTAAATTTAACTGAAATTATAATTTAAGAAAGGGACCATGTAAAAATAGTAGAAATAATGATTGTTCGAGTATTTAGTGATCTACTTAGCTATTTTTATTTTCGTTGTCTTATCATGGCAATGCAAATTTAATCTAGAATAATTTATAATGGACAAAAAAATTGAATTAGTCTACTTGTCGAAATTAATTTTAGAGCTCTATTACATTTTGATTTGAAATTTGATATAAATTTTAAGAATCTGTTAAGTTACCAATTAATTTTTAAGTGAACCTGCTTATATATCTAAATTAAATAGGCTATACTTACTATTGTATTAAAACATTATTTAAACTTACATCAAGAGTAAACTCGAACACGACGAACTTACAAAACTTTTGATCTCGATGATTAGCTTGGCTCGAAGCTTGAAATCCAAGTGCTTGCAGAGGCCTAAAATAACTACAAAAAAAAATTTTTTTTCAGTCATAATACAACTAACAAAGAATATTCAAACTTCGATTCAGCTTTGAGAATATATATCTATATTCTAATCAAATTAAGGGTGAATTAAACCCCTAGATGCTACTATTTAGAAACTATTTTTATTTTCTATAGCAACCTAATACATATTAATGTAGTTGTGTAAACATCTTATGTTTATCATGTTTCCTAAGATTAAATTTCAATATTCATAGGGAAAATGTAGCTCTGAATTTGTAAAATGCAGTAGTGGATTGACTCATCTCTACTATGATTAAAATAATATGTACAATGTACACTTAAAAGTTAAAATTATGTTATAAAATCAATAATAAAAACTTGGTATGCTTAGTTCAGATCGGTACACTTTTAGTTCACCTGGGTATTATTTTAGTCCACCCTGGTACTTTTTTAGTTCACCTGGGTATTATTTTGGTCCATCATGGTACTCTTAGTTCACCTGGGTATTATTTTAGTCCACCCTGGTACTCTTTTAGTTCACCTGGGTATTATTTTAGTCCACCTGGTACTTTTTAGTCACCCTTGGTATTATTTTAGTCCACCCTGGTATTTTTAGTCCACCCTGGTATTATTTTAGTCCACCCTGGTATTTTTAGTTCACCTTGGTATTATTTTAGTTCACCATGGTATATTTATTTATAGTTCACCCTGGTACTATTTTAGTTCACCCTGGTACTCTTTTAGTTCACCTTGGTACTCTTTTAGTTCACCTTGGTATTATTTTAGTCCACCCTGATATTCTTTAGGTTACCTTATTATTTTAGTCCACTCTGGTATTCTTTTAGGTCATCTTGGTATTGTTTTATTCTACCCTGGGGCACTTTAGTTCATTACCAGTAATATGGGTGTTTCAATTAGCTTTATATCAAGTTATCTCTTACCTAAAACAACTTGAATTTCTTGATTAGACTGAACTTTGGACCATACTAATAACTTCCTCATAAATCTTCATCTCAATTCCTCAAGATCGATTTTAATCCATTTGAGGTCTAATGGATAGTGGGCCAGTGATTAAATCAAACACTCTTTGAAACTTCTCATATATATTTGTCATTGTGTTGTAGTTTGGGAAGTGTCAACAGCACGTTGCGTGCGCACTATTCCTGCTGGAGGTGTGGTGCGGTGCGTGAGTTGGTGCCCCAACCAGGCTCTGTGTCTCATTGCGGTGGCTGCAGACAGAAAAGTGCTCCTCATCAATCCTGGGGTTGGTGATCATCTAACTGTCTCCAAGACTGACACATTGCTCAAGGAGGCCCCCCCACAAGACTTCACTGGTCAGTTGCAATTGGCATTGTCTACTATTTTAGTGGTAATCATCATTTTTCCAGCCTTTGGCCAACTCGGTTTACTTAAAAGCCTCCATCTTCTTCATTCTTCCCACTATCCTTCTTCCCTTATCCACATCCATTCTCCTCCTCTAACTCACACAATTGCTTCTCTCTTTTTTTTTTTTTTACCATCTCTGTCCTGGTCTCACTTGCAGTCGTTTTCCTATATACTTCATCTCCATCGTTCTTGATATTCTGTCCTTTTCCCTTCCCATTACATGATTATACTATCTCACCCTTCTATTATCCTATGTATTATTTATGTTTTCAACATCCCCTTTTCTCAACTAATACAAATCCTACAGCAATTAATAAGGTATCAGTGGCTAGGGTTTTTTATTGACTTCTTACATTAAAAACATTGTTTGTTTAAAATTTAAGTTAAAAGAAAAATATTTTTTTAATACCTATGATTTTTGTTATATTTTAAATATTTGTGATCGTAAAAATGTACTTTTATAACAAGCTATATCCCAACCTAACAAAACCTAACCTTTAATTAATATTATTATTATATTATTATTATTATATTATTATTATTATTATATATTATTAGCACCGCATCTTACTACCCATTCGGGTTATACGCAAATTTATTTATAAATTTGTTGGGTTGGGTAATATTAACATCAGCCTGTCGAAGACAGATTTAAAAACTGGTTTTATTATTTTTGGAAGAAACTACAGGAAAGGTGGATAGAAAGAAACACACAACAATATGGCTTTTACAATGAAAAGAACACTTTACATTGATGTCACTTGTCAAAAAGGTAATGGCTGCCTCTTAAAGAAAATCAATTGTTACTGCCTTATCCCCCAACCTAGGTTTCACTCTATTGAAACTCATCAGGAGAGAGAGCAAAACGCTCAACACAACTTCCATTGTAACAAATTTATATTTATAATGAGATTTTATTAACCATTCTAATTCCAAAACTGTCATAGTAAAAAAATCACCATTCACGCACCTCTAATAATATTAATTTTGTGTACAAGCTACATTTGATTTAAACATATCTTTATATTATTTTTCGCTTAGTAAATGTTTTTCTGCACTTTTCAAATGTTTCAGTCACTGCCAGAGTTAAGGCAGCTGTCCAGTGGGAGGAGGAAATAAGTGAGGATCTCTGGGATTCTGGAATTCGCATAATCATCAACCATTTTAAGGAAGTCAGACAGGTGATAAATAGTTTTTTGTGAACTTGAAAAGTGCTTACCAACCATAGTTACATTAGTTACTTCTATAATTTCCAAATTAGTATTATTTGCTGCCTTGTGAGGACCATTCTAAACAAATTCCATGTGACATCTTCAGCTGGCTTTAAAACTCATTCACTTATTATTTAAAATGTTAACATTGATAGCTGCCAAAAAAATTAATATATTTTCTTAAGGTAGGGGTGCGATCTTTTTCAATTTGAAGCAAACTCGAATCGAATATAGGAAATATTCTTGAAGCCTAATCGAAGTTCAAATTGTTTTTATTAGGTTTTACTTAATGTACTAAAATTACGTGGAAAGTGTTTTATTGTACAATTTTTTAAATATTTTATTTCAATTCATAAACCAAGCTATTATCACAACATGAAATTCGTTTACTTCAGATTTCTTCCATATGAATATTAAATTATAATGTACAAAACTGCTTAAAATTATAGTAATTGAATATTGATTATTTTATTTGGCAATGTTTTAATTGGTATAGCTTCAAAGCTGGAATTTTTTTAAGCTAAGTTGAAGCCTGTTTGTTTTGAAGTCAAGTCATAGTTTAAAATCTTTGTAAACCCCCTACCTGAAAAGGCCCTTCCTATTAAAATTGAATTATACATCTATTTTGGCCGCACTCCATTCAGTTCACATGGAGAAAAGAGAAATAGCTATTGTTGTGGCTCTCACCATTACTAACAATTAATGAAACTTGCACATAACTATGTATTTTATTGTGTTTTTAGTTGTGGACTTTGAGGTTTACAATTTCATGGTGTGTAGGGGCCTTTAATTCTAGGGATGGACGGGAATAACTTTTTTCGGGACGAGAAATGAGTCAAAATATCGGGATTCAGGACGTGAACGAGAAATTTTAAAACTACTCTTTAGAATAATCTTAGATTTAAAAAAATATATATTGATTTCCAAAGTAATATGGTAAGACTTGTTAAAGCTATAATATTATTAAACCCCGCCTCAATGACTGCTCGGTCTACAGCATCACTCTTGCAATAGACTAGACTGCCGATGACGATATTTAGTTTGATCTTAGCCGGGTGTACTAAGGGTGGTTTTTCCTAAATGGTTTCCCACTTTATCCATTCAAATACAGGTACACCTCTAAATTTAATCTTCCTCATTCTTAACACAATATAGTAATTAGTACATGGGCTTATAATCGGAATGAGTAATAGACGGGGTGCTACAAACATTACTAAAGGTAATACAAAATGACATAGTAAAATTAATAGAAGTGTGCGCGAATAACATTTTTTATCAAATCAAACAACACAATTTTGAATCAATATCTAATAATACAATTAATAAAATACTTGATTTTAACATTTTTGATGGAAATTATTTTTATTAGTTAATTTCTTTCCAAAATGGTGTTTTATATCTAATTATTCGCATAATGCAAAAAATACTACAGAACATAGTCTGAGTCTTCAATTGGCTCCAAGTATGAAACTGCAAAATATTATCTAGGTTTAAAACTTATTAAAAGTCACTTTTCTTAAATGCTCTCTTCAAGGTTTGACACCCCTAATAATCTACTCCCTGCTGGCTTGCAAACAACAGATACTCTTACCTTGGCAAGCTACTTCTTTACCCCCCTCTCCCCATTTCCTCTCACTTCCACACCCCAAAAGATAGTAGAATATTAACCCTCCAAGCTCTTTCACTTGCTGAATCCAACAAGACAGAGCACAATAAGAAACGCGCCTCCAAACTTGTTTGTCCCTCCACAAGTGGTAAAATAACCCCATCCCAGCCACCAAGTTTGCTAAATAACAAAGAAGTGCATCAAAAGATAACATTTTACATCTTTATTTAATATTAATACAATTGGGCAGGGCTGCTTTTTTTTTTACAGATTTTATCCATTTTTGTGCATTTTAGAGGTATAAAACAGATCACAGGATATTTGGTTATTTTAACGGATTTTTAGGTTATTGTTAAAAATAGCTGCCTAGTTGTGGCCCAATACAATACATATTGTCCATAGTATTCACTGGTATTGCATTAATCGATACAATATACTAAAAATCTTGATAGCACTCTTTAGTATCCAACACAGTTAACTCCACAAGTGGGTTGGGGATAGTGATATGCTTAAGGGCATAATCAAATTGAATGTTATTTCATTGTGCTGTTTCTGATTACTTTTCCAATTACTTCACTATGATATTAAAAATTCAGCCATTTACAATAATTAAAATTAAGTGATGGGCTGAATCCACTATTTCTCGAATCCGAATCTACATTTTATTTTCGAATCTCGAATCCGAATCCTAGCAAATTGTTAGAAATTTTAATGATTTACAACTAGGCCTAAACCGTAAAAAGATTTATTTAAATCATACTTTCAATTTTAATCATCTCCAACCACCCCTTGCAAAAATACAGGTTAAATAAAATCCAGCCAAATTAAATAATCTAGAATCATATTATTGTTTGAAAAATCAAATCAATCAATATTTGAGTGTCTTTTAGTTATTTTAAAAGTGTTGTTAGAATGAGTTAAGTTTCTTAAAAAACATGTGAAATAAACAGATTAGGCCTAGTTATCCTCAGATCAACTTTAATCATCATTGAAGGATTATAATTTATTTTAATAAAAGAGCCAAAATAAAAGTACAAACAGCTATTTTTAATAAAGCCTAAAACAACATGCTTAGTAATAATAATTATAATAATTATAATAATTATTATTATTTTTATTATTAGCACTGCGTCTTACTACCCATTCGGGTTATACGCACTTAAGCTAATGTGTAATGGTAGGGTGATTGTGAGATGAAATAGAGGACCTACAGTTTAACGTGGAATCCGAACCACGGTGGAGGCCTGTCATTCCCCACATTCACAAGATGTCTTGTCAGAGGTGAAGGAAGGGTTTGGTAATCGGATAAATTTGTGCCGGAACCGAGGATTGAACCCCGGACTCCAGCACAGAAGTCCGACACCTTACCCCTAGACCGCCAGGTCACCTCTTAACATTTAAACATACATTGGAGATAGTGAACTCATTAATGCCTAAATATGTTTTATTATTATTTTCTTATATATCTATTATCGCGTAGAAAACAAGAACTATATTTGATTATTGCCATGTATCATTTTCTGAGAATACATTCTATTTAAAACATGAACATATTTTTGACTCCAATATGCTCATTTCCATTTATTAGGCAGGACTACATTTGAATATTTTTACTATTACTTAAATAACATATTTAAAAAAATAATAAAATCTTAGTTAAAATCAATTTAAAAACAAATTATGAATTAGCAAGTCATTATTTTATTCTTAAAACTCGAGAGCGCTTACTAAGATTACCTGAATCAATTTTAAACAAACAATCGATATATAATACGTAGGCCGGAAGGTACAAAAAAAGTTTTATCGGTGTCTGACTGTTGACATTATTTATTTTTCATGAAACCCAACAAAATATCTAACTTAAGGATCATATGCAATGAATTGGGGTTCTTTTTTGAACAGTTGTAGATAATTAAAACCAGTTGGGTAGTAAGAGTTAACAGTATCTTTATTTTAATCTTAACTCTGGCGAGTAAACATAATATACGTCATGGCGGCCGACTTTGTATCGTGCTGACTTTGTGTAATCTGTTTTAATTTCTGTTTTCAAAAAAGCCGTAATTTGCTTTATTTATTTCGAGTTTATTTTTATTCTAGTTTTGATTTTCAGTTTTTGAAGAGTTTTAATGTGTCATTAAAATATTTACAAGATTGTTCGTGAGGTGAAAGTTTTAGTGAACATGTGCCGAAACGGTCGAGTCCAAGTTTCCCATAGAGTTGGGAGGGTAGGGTATTAGGCACATAAGACTTTCCACACTTAACAATTTTTTATTAAATAATGATTTTATTCAAGCTAATCTTTTTGTCCGACAAAATAAAGATTACAGATTAAGTTGTGCTTTTCAAGTAGGCCTAGTTAAGTAAATTTTGAATTGAAAATATGCTTTGGTTATGAGGTGAAAGATTCGACCATCAAATCCTTGAATCTCGAATAATTTTCAGGATTCGGTGGATTCGAAGATTTGAGTGGCCTATCCTTAATTAAATTAAAATTCCACAAAATATCTAACTTTTGAATAATATAAATTAAATTATTATCTTTGATTATATGTTAATAGATCATCGGTTTTTAAATAAGAATAAAGATGCTTGTTTAATTATCACTAATTTTTTACACTTGGATGTCATGGCGGCTGACTTTTACGGTAATTCATAGCAGACATGTATATTGGTTAGGCTTTTTGTAACATGTGAAATGTGTATCTTTTCCTTATAAAAGCAATGGTTTGGTGTATATTAACCTTTTGATTTCTTCCTATATCTCTTTACTTTATATTATTTTATTTTCTATGTATCATTGTGAAAGTAAACGTGTCACATTTTAGAAGCTAGTGTGTTGATGGTGGAAACTCGAGTCCAATGTTCATATTTAGGGGGAATAGGGTATATACGAGGATAGGATTTTCACTAATGACTATCATTTGTAATAATAAAAATTAACTTCTCATTGTTTTCATGAAACTTTTTCAAAGTTAACCTTTTTATGCAAAATCAACATTTGTGACAACAAAATTTCTTGAAAATTCTGCAATACTAGTTAGATTTTAAATCAACATGTGTTTGGTTTTGTAAATAAAAAAACAGTTTGTTAGCATTACAAAATAAGCCTACCACAATTACTATTTTCTTCATAAATGATAAAATAAATATCACATTTAAAAAATCTATCCGGATCCACTTAAAAACTGGGGGCTGTCTTAGATTCATGGTCGTCTTGGAATCAGGTAAATACAGTAAATGGTGTGTCTTCTTTACTAAAATATGTCCCATGAGCCTAGCATGTCAATGTGGGCTTGTGGAATGGATAGATAGTGGCAAATAATTTTGGGGTTCACATAATCTGCTTAATGAAATAGATTAACTAAGCTTATAGTGTATAATGTGATGTAGGATTTAGAACTTATTGATAGAGTTTTGATAAAGGTAGTCAATGTCCCTACTCAGCAGTGTGTGTCCTGACTTATCTTTCACACTATAACCCTAGCTTGTATCAAAAACCTGACCATCCGGCGCTGTGTTGTTATTAATGAACTCTGACTTATAGGATGTGTTGGGGCATTCTCCATTGTGAAAAACAGTGACTTAAAACTGTGGGACAGTCTCCACACAAGTTGGCTAGACTTGGTAGCTGAGTTTGTAGAGCAACCCCAAGCCCCATCTCCTCTTTCTTGAGGTCCAAAACTTATTGTTATGTACCCATAAAGGAGCGTTGTTTCCACTAGGATACTAGTTTTGACACAGCTTTATGTTACGCTACTTAGAAGCAACTGATGTTGTTTTAAAACATGAGACCTAGGTTTGAATACTCAACTATTGAGTCAGGAGAGTTGAAAGTGTGAGTTCACTAGACTTATGCCCATGGGCGTACAAAGGTGGGGGTCCTGACCATCCCACCCCCGAGATTAATTTGACCCTCCCTGGAATTTGCTGGGGGGGGGGGGGTATCACAAATACATATAAAAATCTAATATTTAAGGTTTTTACTCTTACGGAAATTTTAATTGTACATGTCCTCAACCAAATATATTTAATGAATTTTTTAAAATTCACCTTCAAGATATGGTTTGTAAACGTAGCTTTGTCAACATTTCAGATACTGTACTTCTTCTCTCATACATTCATATGGCATTGAAAAACAAAAGATGTTTCTTGGAATAGCCGAGTAAGTAGGGCTATCTCCTGTAAGATCTTAATTGAGGAATTGTCAGAAGTGGAGTTTGTAGCTTATGTAGTTAGGTTTACTACACTTCCCCCACCCATTATCTTAACACACCAACTTACTAAGAACATTATTTGCTAACTATTAAAAGTTTGATCGAAAAGTCGGGAACCCTCTAAAATTTGTTAGCGGACTCCCCCCGTAAAATGAGCTTTCTACGCCCTTGCTTTTGACCTACTTCTCGCTCTAAATTGACTAAGGCTGCAAGCTATGACTCATTTTTGGCTTACAGCTAAAACACAACAATCTTATGTTATGAACATTGAGTCAAACTAAATGCCATGTTGTTTTTCCCAGGTGACATGGCATGGCCGTGGAGATTATTTTTCTACAGTAATGCCCGAAGGGTTGAATCGCTCTGTGCTAATCCACCAGTTGTCCAAGAGACGATCACAGATACCGTTCAACAAGTCTAAAGGTTTGGTGCAGTGTGTGCTGTTCCATCCTATACGGCCTATTTTTTTTGTAGCTGTAAGTATGGATTATCTTGTTAGTGGGTTTTGTTAGACATTTGCAAATTGGGTTTTTTGAATTTGAATCTAATCTAAAATCCAAGCAAATATTATTTACAAATTTCAAAAAATAATTTTCAAATTGAATCGTATCTTAGTTAAATATGATAAGTTATGAAGTTAAAAAAAAAGTAACACATTAAAAAAACATTCTACTAGTTTTTGAGCCTAGTCTTATAAATTCTTCAATAGTTCACCTTTTCAAAGTTGAATGGTAATTATAATTAATTGTAATTATAAACTATTTTAATATTTATCTTCAGTCCTCAAATAAAACACATTTGTTACGCATTATCAAAAGTTGCTATTATAGGATTTGTGAAGGTTTTATAAAGGTTGTTTTTGGTAATAAAGAAAAGTGAATCTCATTTTCCGTTCAGTTTGGTAATACTGTAATTAATAGGCATTTAAAGGTAAGAATTCACAAAAATTGTCATTAAACAATATTAACATATTTTAGCCAAATTGCGGCATTTTTCAATGGCCTATTGCCTTCTCTTTTTTTTAATTCATCTTATTGGAACAAATAGTATAAAATTTGAATCAATATTGATATTATCAAAGCTTCACAGACCTCTAGGTTTTATTGTAAAATGGCTAGAGACGCTAATTTATGGTAAATAAAATTATTGGATTTTGCTTCGGCATAAAAATTTGTTAAATAAAATTCTTTTCACAACTAAAAATGGTTTAAAAAAATCTCAAACCTGTTCTGGTAAGAAAAATTGTAGTGAAATTTCTCATTCTTTGATTTTATATAATATGTTATAAATAAAATGACAGAATTGTAGAAAAATTAAACATAATTAAAACTAAAAACACTAACACATAGTGGCTCTTAATGCATCTTCCTCAGGAAGTAGTTGTATTATCAAGATGCAATAAGAGAATCAAAATATTGAAGTGTATAAATATTTATTAGTGCTTTTGCTTTTATTTGTGCTTTGTTTTTGTACAAATCTATTGTTTTATTTATTGCTGGGCTCCCACTTGTCCTATATTTTCAGCATGTGTCCTGTATTTCCTATATTTTTGAAATATGTCCTATAATTTTTTAGCTAAATATTTAGTTCCATTGCTTTTTTTAAAATAAGATTTCTTGGTCATTATTTTTACATACACTAACATCTTTTGTGAACAACCCCATTTTTATGATTTTACACTCATTTGGGTTTCTTAAGTTGTTTTGTATTGTTTATTTAATATAGAAAATATTTTGGAGTAGATTAACAAAAAATATAAAACCAGATTTTTTTATTTGAGGTGTTTAACATGCACTTTCTGAACCTACTGATTATATCAGCACACAAAACTGTCTATGAGCGAGAACGAATGGACAACCAATTCTGACGGGAAAGATATTTTCACATACCTTCCAGGATTCTTTTACCGCCACAATAGACATGGGACTGATACTTTACTCCCCCTTGAAGGAAGTTGTGCTACCGATTTTTATCGGTCAAGAAAAATTCACTGACCCCATCTGGGTTTGAACTCATGAATATTGGGTCCTGAAGCGATCCTTTTACCCCAAGACCACTGAGGTCGTCTAAAACAAGTAAAGCATGGAGGTTTGGGCATAGCTGTTGGGGATGTGTTGGACTGACTTATTAAATATTACAATATCTACTGATTTTCATAAATAATTGACTCCAGTATTCCTCTGTTTCTATACCTTTTCTTGCTCTGTACACTTAATTTCACTGCATTCTCAACTATTTTCCCTTATAACTTATAAAGTAGAAGTAGATCCAGTTCAGATACTTCTGCTACATGAGGAGTGTGGTGGCCAAGACTTGTTTTACTTGTATACTTTAATTTGGTAATTTTTCATACAATGTAGTGTATTGTAAGGCACCTTTCAGACAAGCTTGTGTGAGCTGGTTTACGATAGCTTAAGATATCAGTAGGGCATTATGTCTAATGTAGACATTTACATGAGCACGCGTGAGTTGGCTCTAGTGAGCCAGTTGCTGGATCTCCCGAGGAAACTGCCTGCTCTCTCTACCACTAACAGGTTATTGAGTCTTATGTAGCCTTTCAAACGCACGCATGTGAGCTAAAGCTCACTTCGGAAAAGTTGTGTTTCAAGTTACACCTCAAGTTAACATTGTAGACCTCAGCTGCAATGACTATAGTAATTGGCAGAGAAAAACTTTAGGCTGGCTTAAAATATTAGTGTATTTTTTCCGGAGCAAACAATTAAAAATAATATACAGCTCATTAAAAGATGACACATGGATATAATTAAAAAAACTTTACATCCTCTTCTCTAATTTCACTAAACAGTGTGTCAAAACAGCCATTAAGATACTTAAAATTGTTGTTGGATGCACCCACAATTTTTTCTTTTGTTTTTCTCTTTTTAATTTAAACTGCAAGTGTTAAAACATAAACCTATTCTAGTTTGTGCATTGCAGAATATCTAAAATTAGCCGTTTTTCTTAAAAGGTCAATTCAGTGGCTCTCGTGAGCTTCATCGCTGCTTAAGGTGTCAGGAAGGAGGCTTGTTGAAAGTGTACTATACATTTGTCAAATTTGTCCTATATTTTTGTATCCTAAGGGTGGGAACCCTGATTATATTTTGCTTAATGTACCGTATTGGCCCGAAAATAGGCCCCCCGAGTATAGGCCGCACCCCAAATTTTCGACAACTTTTAGAGGAAAAACAATATTCCCAATTGAATATGATCAGTGTATTAAATCATTTGAAAATAGAAATTGTTTAATGGTAGGTGCTTATACTTAAAATTAGGTTACTTAAATAAAATTCCTTTCATAGAAAAAACTCACAATATTTACACTTAAAATAATGTCACTTGGAAATAAAAAAGTAAGTTATTCATACTCAAATTGAATCGCTTGGGAAAAAAAGGTAAGTTGTTCATATTAAAAATGAGGCCACTTGGAAATTAAAAAATAATGATACACTTAAAATGTGATCACTGAAAAAAATAGGCCAACAATGAGACACTTTGAGAGGAATTAAAAATTATTCATCACTGCTCTCATCAGTGTCACTTTCTTCACTCTCATAGGTCTCCTCTGGATGTTCCTCCCACAAAATATCTTCTGTGCCATCCATCTTATTGGATAGGCAGCATTTCTTAAATCCGTGGACAATGGATTCGGCAGATATCCTTCCCCAAGCAGTTAATATCCACTTGCAAAGCAGGTTCAACGAAGGCTTCTTAATTTTGCCACTAGGGGTTAGGGGATGATCTCCTGACAAAAGCCAATCTGAATTCTCTCTTCGGAGGTTATCCTTGAAGGGTTTATTCACAACCACATCAAGGACTTGTAGTTGTGAAGTCATACCTCCTGGAATAACAATAAGATCTGAATTTGTTGCCTTGACTTTATTTTTTACATCTGGAGTAAGATGCCCTTTGAATGCATCAAGCACTAGCATTGCCCGCTTTTTTAGAAGAGCTCCAGGCCTTCTATTCCACACCACTGCTAGCCAATCGCACATTAATTCTGCTGTCATCCACCCCTTCTCTTGACACCTGACAATGATTCCACTGGGCAGGGTTTCTTTCGGGAGGGTTTTTCTTCTTAAAATTACATACGGGGGTAGCTTCCTACCATCAGCAGTTACAGCTAACATAGCTGTAATGCGCAATTTTTCATTGCCAGTGGTCTTTGCAACAATAGATTTGGATCCCTTTTCATCCACGCAAGTATTACTTGGCATGTCGAAATACACAGGTGTTTCATCGGCGTTTCCAATCTGACTAAGAAGATAGTCATTTTGTTTACGGAGACTAATTACACATCGTTGATATTTCACCAATTTCTCCGTGTAGTCAGTGGGCAACTTTTGTGCTAGAGAAGTTCTTCGTCTTAGTGACAGATCACTTCTGCGCATGAATCTTCGGCACCACCCAAGGCTTGCCTTGAGTTCCCTATGTGGCACTTGTAGCTCTCTTGCAATTTCTTGTGCCTTCAGTCCGATTACGTCGCGACTTATTGGACATCCATCACGTCTTTTTTCCTTTACAAAAGAAAGAACACGCGTATCAATTTCAGGATTTCGGCCATGCTTGGGTCCTCGAAAGGCTTTTTGCGTTGAGATGGCGTTCTTAAGTTGTTTATTTTTCTAAAATCCAGCGACGTATGTTTTTTTCATCAATTCCATATTTTCTTCCCGCTTCCCTATTACTTGTAGTTTCTGCATAGTTTATCACCGCTAATTTAAAATTGGCATCATAGCTTCGTCTAATTCCCTGGCTAAAACCAGCTTTTTTCTCGACATGATCCATCATATTGCACTTCCGAGTTTAATACACGCACTAGAATAAAATAAATAGAATAAATGTTCCTAATTTAATACACGCAGTAAATTATTGTTCTCACAATAGAATAAATGTTCTGAATTTAATACACGCACTAAGTTATTGTTCTCACATGAAAATAAATGTTGACCAACATACTGAAACAAAATCTCACTAGAAATATTAATGGATAGCTCAGTGGTAAGAGCAGTGGCGTACTAAGCCGAAGGTCCCGGGTTCGATTCCCGTGTCCAGGTGTCATTTTTCAATTTTCAGAATATGATATCGGAGAGGTGTTATCCTCACTAAAATGCATTAACAATAGTTCCGGCTATTGTTTCACTAGAAATATTAAAGCTCACTTTACCGAAAGGATATTATGCCGATAGAATGCTCTGAAAAAATAATTTTATTTTGCAGCCATTGTGGCTCAAATATTGTCCACACAAATAAGATAGTAATTCTTCATCTATTTTTAAATAACTTTGCCAACTGTCATGGTTCATCTAATTTTAAATAACTTTGCCAACTGTCATGGTTCATCTAATTTTAAATAACTTTGCCAACTGTCATGGTTCATATATTTTTTAATAATTTTGTCAACTTTCAAGGTTCATTTATTTTTAAATAGTGGTGGCGATATATATCGATTTAACAACGTGCATATCCTATAGGTACAAAATTGGATGTGTATTATCTAAGAGTGCGATTATAGGCCGCATTAGAGATTTATGAGAGCTTTTTCTTGGAAAAAAATGCGGCTTATTTTCGGGCCAATACGGTACTTTATTTCATACATATCATTCTTTAGTATAAAATATTTTCCTTTGCTCACAAAATGACTATATATTACTAGCCAAATCAAACACTTATTTTACTTTTTTACCAATTTTTGTTGTTGTTAAGGAAAATATATTTTCTAGAAGTAATTAAGTTTGGTCATAGAATTATTAAGAAAATATTTTACTAGTACAGTTGGTGCTTTTTTTCTGGCAATTTCAGGCAAAAAAAAAGGCTATGTCTGCTACAATCATCATCAACTGTTCCCATCCTTTGGCTGCATCACTTTAGTAAAATAACTCCATCTTCCTCCTCCATTCATCCTCTTCAAACAGTCTGCTACCAAATAAAAATATGTAAAGTTTTAGTAATATAAATTCTCATTAAAATCCACATAATTGACCAATATTTGTATATAATAAAACAAGCAGAAGCGGATTCACACTTATTTTTACTATAATATTTTGTTTTTAATAATTACGATTACAAATTATTGACTAACATTATCAAAATAGTTCAAGTTAAAGTCAGGCGCTAATATTCTTTTTAAATAATTATTCTTTGCAATCACTTTGTAACTGACGTCAGTCTCCTCTTCTTCATAATGTTAACTCAAGCTACTTTAGGACATGTACATGCTTGAGTATCTTTTATAGACTCGAATACTAGAGGTGTACTGATTCAGTAAAACCAATTACCGATTGTTTAAAATAATTGTTCATGCTACAATTATTTACACCAATTAATCCCGATTATTTATTAATAACTATTTGGAAATATGCTCTTGAGAATGTTAACAGTAAATGTAACTAATATAAAAAGATTGTAAGCAAGTATTTTTTTGGTGATTTTTATTACTAAACTCCTCTAGAAAATTTGTATTTAAATTTTACTTCACGAAACAACGATTAATCGACATAATCACCGATTACGATTAATTGCTGATGCATTAATAATCACCTGATAACGATTCATTGGTATCCGCATCAGTACACCCCTATCGAATACTAACTTCTGCCTCCCCCAAACACCTCTTTCCTCCAAAACTTCCTAAAACCCTAGACACAAAAAAAAAGTGAGGCGTGGGAGGGCACATATTATAACTATGCCTAGGGGCCCAAATATTTTAATCCGCCACAGAGAACAAGTATTATTATTATTATTATTATTATTTATATTATTACTATTATTATTTACTATTATTACTATTATTTATTTATTAATAATTATTATTTTTTATTATTCATTATTATTATTAATTATTATTATTTATTAATTATTTATTATTGATTATTATTTATTATTATCATCATCATCACATCTTACTAACTGTTTGGGTTATGTGCGAACAAGTAGTCAATTTTGCAAAAAGATCCAATTTTGTTTTATTTTGCATGTGTAAAATATATTTTAAAATGTTTCAATGAACTTGAGAATTATTTTGGTATTAATTTTAATGTGCTAAATAAATGTTTTAAAAACATGAATTGTGATATTTTGATTTGTCTAACAATGGCTGTTAATGAGTGTGTGTGTGCGTGCGTGCGTGCGTGCGCGTGTGTGTGCGCACATTATTGTTAAAACATTTAAATAAACCTAATTCCAGTTTCTGTTTCATGTGCATTTTACTCCCCACAGACTCAGAGGAATGTGCGAGTTTATGACCTTGTCAAACAGGAACTTATAAAGAAACTGTTGTCAAATGCAAAATGGATCTCTTCTATGGCTATACACCATGGTAAGTATAGTACTTTATATTATATTCTTGTATTAATATGTTGCATACTTAGTCATATGCATATATGACATAAAAGTGAGGATTGGGAACACATTAACTCTAAAGTATCTAAATAAAATACAAGTGCTTAGGTTTTTTATCTCCAAAAATGTTGTAATTTTCATAGTAGTATAATTTTCAAATTTATTAAAACTTGAAAATACAGGCAGTCTTAGTTTTTTACCCATCTCACTTCAATGGCAGAATTTCATTAAATGCACTCAACGTGATTTTAACCAATATCAAACTAGACTATTTAGTTAAAAACTTTTTTATAATAAATTCTTACAATACATCAAGTAAAAAAAATACTAAGGAATTTATTATTAATGAAAAATTTAGTGTACTTAAAAAGATATTGAAATTTCAAATGTTGATAGATTTGTAATTGAAAAATTGAGGCTAAAATTTAAGAATTGGGATTGAAAAAAAAAAAGGAATTATGTATGACCTTTCCAATTAAATTTGAACATTTTGTGATTTTAGGTGGAGACAATATTCTGGTGGGGACTTATGATCGTAAGATGCTCTGGTTTGACCTCGACCTTTCAACCAAACCTTATCAAACTCTGCGTCTCCATGGCACTGCAGTTAGAGCTGTGGCGTATCACAAGCGTTACCCTTTATTTGCATCTGGTTCGGATGACCGCAGTGTCATCGTCTGTCACGGCATGGTATACAAGTAAGTGGACAAACTCAATTTTAAAATTAAAAAGTATTGAAACCTAACAAAAATCATCTGTAGAATAACTCTCTTCATTACTTGTTTTTTTTAGAACGATGCAAAGAACATTTTTTTGTTTTTGAAGCCAAGTCTTATCAAAATAATTAAAGTCTCAAAGTAAAGTTCAAAGATTTTGGTTATAATTTTAAATGCCAAATAACATTTACATAATAATAATAATAATAATAAGTATTTTTCTTGTACCAAAATTTTAAAAGTTAATGTTTATTGGCAGAACCAGAACTGATAAATATTTTGATTTGCTTTCCCTAATTTAAATATATATTATATATATATATAATATTCTCTAAGATCTGAATCTTGATTAATATTTCTGGTTAGTAAATAAGATATGTCTTTTTTATTTTTATTTATTTTTTACTCATTAGTGATCTGCTTCAAAATCCTCTGATTGTACCTTTGAAGCGACTTAATTACCACAAACCTATGAATGACTTTGGTGTATTGGACCTCCTGTTTCACCCAACACAGCCATGGGTGTTCTCGAGTGGAGGTGACTGCACCATACGACTCTACACATGAACACTTGTCTTACTGCTGTGGCAAGCACAAGGTGATGTATGTATTTGAAGTATTGTGATGTGCATAACAATACATTATTAAAAGAAAATTTGAAAATAAATGTGTGTATTTAATTTTTCAGTAAAGTTATAATTTTTCTTTTAGTCAACAGCCATTTATATTTTTCCGGCCAAACTACTTAATTAAATGATAAAAATGACAATGTAAAATACCCAGTTTTGAATATTTTGTTATATTTGACAGAAAGTACAGGAAAGATGGATGGAAACTTATAAAAGAAAATAAACAATACGGCTTTTACGTTAAAAAAAATAACACAGTTCTCACTTTACATTCTTGGCATTGTACAAAGAAGTAATGACTGCCTATAGAAGAAAATTGATCATTACTGCCCAATCCGTCTGATAGGGGTTTGTGAAGCTTCGATTATGTCGATATTGGTTCAAATTTTATATTTTTCAATTTGATAACTGATCAAAACACTAGGAAAAAATCGACAGGGCTTTAGGTCATTGCAAATTCCACACTGTGCCTTAAATATGTTAATATATTTTAAACTACAATTCTTGTGAGATAGAGTAACTCTACTTATTATTATCACATTAACCAGAAAATAGGCCGCACTTTTCCCCCAAAAACAGTCTTTATGAAACCTTAGTGGGGCCAACAACAGACCTTTACCACTTAAGACAAGGTGAACTATTCTTGCATGAACATGTTGAATAACTTATATACCTGATCGTGCAGGATTTGGATCCAAACCTAATCTAATGGTTTTTTTATAATGTAAAGATATTTTTATTTCAAATCATAAGTTTAACTTATTTAAGTAGAATACTAATCGATTTGATAATTAGTCAAAATTTTCAATTGTTTGTTCAATTCAAGATTTGATTCAAACTCAAAAAACCTGCTTCACTGGTATCTTCCATCTGACCTAAGTTTCATTCTTTTGAAACGTTTAATGCAACTTCCTAAAAGAGGAAACCACAAAACTCAAAACTGAGGAATGCCCATACTTTAATCAACTGGGATTTGAAAGCTATCTAAAATCATGATATTAAGATTGATTCTCTTTGTACCCAAAAGAAATAACCTGATAAGGTAGCAATAATTTTATACACACAATTACAATATCTTACAGAGAGTTTATTCAAGATAAATGGGACAATATCTCCTCGGAGCAAAGGATATTTATCACCAAAATCTCAAAAATATACTAGTCTCGATGTAAGGCTGTGGCATAAAAATTGTATGAGTATAGCAACATCCAACATAAATTGCATTTAGCGGAAGAATTAACTAAACTAATTGGATTAAACATGGCATGATGCCCCCTTAAAGACCTAAACAAGAAATGCAAACAAATCAAAGTTGGCCCCACTGTCTCAACCATAATTGCATGAAGCGCAAGCGAAGCCTAAATTGATAAGATTGACATTGGTGAAGCGCAAACAAAATTATTGATCCTTTATCTAAAATTAGCCCATAAAAGGTAATAAATCCTCTAACAGAGTGGCAAGGACCATTGGGAAGAAGGCATAACAGAAGTTCGAGAAGGAGCTGAGAACAAATCACATGATGTAGAACCGAGCTCTCGTGGATCCACGGCCCTGCTTCTTTCATTTAGTCTGTTATCCACAACCACATCAGGTTGCTCATGATGTTTGTCCAAACAATTACGCCACGGCCAACTTGGAGAGATTTTTCATGGCCCATAATCCAGGCACATGACACAACCTGACAAATGGTAAGTAACCTATAGCATTTAATCCAAAACTGCTACATCTTAATACCGAATTAAACTAGACTAGGTATGGACGGGAATGACTTTTTTTTATTTTGGGACGGGAAATGAGTCAAAATATCGGGATTCAGGACGGAAACAGTAAATTTTAAAACTACTCTTAAGTATAATTTTGGATTTAAAATATATGGATATCTAAACTAATATGATCAAGACTTGTTAAAGATATAATATTAAAACCAGCTTCGATGGCTCCATGGTCTAAGGCATAGACTAGACTGCCGATGACGGGGTTATTTAGTTTGATCTTGGCCGGGTGTACTAAGAGTGGTTATTCCTAAACGGTTTCTCACTGCATAGGTGTATAATCAGAATGAGTAATAAGACATGGTGCTGAAAATAAAAACAATAAAAATAACATAATAAAATAAATAGAAGTGTGCGCGAATAGCATTTTTTTTTATCAAATCAAAAAACAAAATATTGAATTAATATCAAAGAATACAATTAACAAAATAGTTATATTACATTTTTGATGGAAATTCTTTTTATTAGTTAATTTCATTTGAAAATGGTGTTTTGTATTTAATTATTTGCATAGTGTAAAAAATACTAGAAAACATTATGTTTGGCACCTCTTCAATTGGCTCTAAGTATGAAACTGCAAAATATTATATGGAAAAACCTCTTAAAAGTTACTTTTCTTAAATGTTCTCTCCAGGTTTGACACCCCTCAAAGGTGATTGTTTAACACCCCTTATACTCTACTCCTTGTCTGGCTTACCAACAACATGCTGATATCTCATAAATGGTTGACCTTGGCAAGCTACTACTTCTTTCCCCTCCTTCCTCTCATTTCCACACCCCAAAAGATAGTAGAATATATCAATGTACTTCTCTAAATCTTTCAAGTTCTTTCACTTGCTGAACCTAACAAATACCTGTTGATAGACAGAGCACAATAAGTCATGCGCCTCCCAACTTGTCTCTCTACAAGTGGTAAAAATAACCCCCATCGCAGCCACCAAGTTTGCTAAATAACAAAAAAGATGGCTGTCTACAAAAGAGATTAACAGTGATGAGTCAGTAGTAACTGCATGAACACCAGCACCGCTCCTACTTTTGTTTTCTGGAGCACTGTTTTGTTTGTCGCCCAAAACTTTTCGGGGAAAGGGTCAATCCTTACCTTTTCCCGAGGGTTCGGGATCAGATCTCGGCCACCCCTAAATTAAACATTTAAAGGATAGAAGGGCAAGGCCTACACATTTATCATAAAATTATAGGCCTCAAAAGTTCACAACAAAACACATAATTATGTATGTAATTTTTGGGGTACATCGGTCCCCATCTTCAGCAGATGAGAGTAAAAAACAGCCTGGACTTTGGCAGCATTCTATGTAGATGGATAGAATGTCGTATTTATATTATATATTTATTAATTTATATCTGTTATTATTGTTAATATAGAAATTACCGACTGGTGTGAGAAGGCGAGAAGGTATCCAAGGTTAAGATGGGGGAGGGGGGGGTCCATGTTTGGTTATGTAACCATTCATCTGCAAACATAAATTTAATTGTTCTCTGTATATCATGATGTTTCATGGTGAAATGTTACTTTTGTGTTTTTATTTACTATTCCGTGTTATTAAAAGTATGTAGAAAAACCTTACAATCTTCATGATTAAATTACTTTTTTCAACTGCCACTGAGAGAGTAGCAGACATTTCTGACAGGCTACATTTCAATCTTATCTGTATGGATATTTTTTCTAATATCATTAACATTTTTGTTTTTGAGCGTTGTACTTTTTTATGGTGTAATGTTTTCTGACATTCTTAAACTCGAAGTTATATGATGATAAAACATGGTAACAGACAAAAGTATATTTAAAACAACATATTCAACCTCCACAAAACCAGACATTGAAACATCAGTCTCAATAATTCATTTTTAATATACAAATAACAAAAATATCTACCATTCTTGATATGTTTTATAAAGTAGGCCTAAATTAAATCCATGCTATAATTTAAAAGAAAATATATTAACAAATATTGACATATACATGTGCTAGACTATTTTAATTCACGATATCACAATATGTTTGGATACACTTTAAAAAAACACATTCATCAAAACAGTTTTTTATGAGTTTTACAATACATTCATGCTAAAAAAAAATTAAATGCAAATATACATTAATTGGACTAGAAATACCCAATACACAAGTAAACTTTTATAATAAAATATGGTAAGTGTTAATTTTTGTGACCAGATTAATACAAACAAGTATGTCAAAATTATGTTAACACTTAAATGGAATAAAATATATATATTTTTTTTTCTTGGATATAATGGAAGAAACATTAACACTAGAAGAAATAATTGAAGTGGTAAGCTTACTGGAAGAGTTTCGTTCTCCGACCATAGTCCGCAAAAAGTTCCTTTTTTGACACCCCAACAGTGAATTCCTAATACAGCTTGCATATGTAAGTCCTACATTATCGATAAACTTATAAGGATAATACGCTTACAGGGTATTTTCAACAGGATGATGCACCTGTGCATTTTGGTCATAATGTTTGTGATTTCCTAGTTAACGCATTTTAATGAAAATGGTTAGGAAGATGTGGGACTTTGCACTGACCTCCCTACTCCCATGATCTGACACTATGTGACTTCGGGTCAGGGAGAAGGGGGGGGGGGTGTTGAAAGAGAGAGAAAGTGTACAGCATGAAAGTTTGTAATATCATTTAACTATAGGAAAAAGTTACGAATGTGGTAACATCTATTCACAAAAAAAAATGTGTGTTACAGTGTTAAATGCTACATTTAATTCTTTCTTAAAGTGTGATGATATCAATGGGCAAGAAGTTGAGATCTTACAGACATAATAATCAACGTAAACATTACAATAATATTTTTCCATCTAAGTGTTAACCAAGTTTTAACAAACCCTGTATAATTTGAATTTTAACAAATCCTGTATAGTTTGTAGTGTTTGGGGGTGCAAGTCCTTTTTAAAGCACTACCAATTAAATTTGGAAATATATTATAGCTATTCTAAGGAAAACCTCTTTTCCTTTTATCATTAACTTTTAAAGTAAAATTCAGGATTAGGAATATTTTCCAATAAAAAAATTCATTTTATTGGACAAGTTCATTTGTGTAACGTTTAGGTTAGGAAATAAACTGTTTTCCCAAGAGAGTGATTACCCGGCCTTAGACACAAAATTGAAAAATATAGCTAACTATGTAGTATAACTTCAAATTTGGTTTGCATTAGTATGCTACACTACAAAATATCTGTAACTTACATAAAAGCCAACCTTTTTTTACTATTGATGACAACAATATCCCATGGTTTCTATTTTATTTCAGTTGTATTAGTGTTTATTTGAACTGAAACTATTTTTAAATTATAAAAAAACATTACAGATCTTGAACTCACTACCTAGCCATAAATTTTAAATCACATTTTTTATAACATGAAAAATGCTAGATTTTAGTGCAAAATATTGAAGAAAGGCTCAGGGCCTCTAAGTTTGAAACGTGCGAGTGGGTGCGAGTAGTAATTTGCTAGCGCATTTCTCACAAACCCCTAATTTTGAAACTTATGCGCTGTGAAAACTGACATCACATGATCGAATAGCGAGTGGATTCTACTCGCCAGCCTCACACTGTGCGAGACAGGCCTTGTATGTCAAATAGGCAATAAAATAACAAAATGGATGCCATCCCCCTCTTCGGTTGCAGTTTTCTGAGAGTGATTTTGTTGAAATAAACCTACCACTGTACAAATAGGTTTACAGAAGAAAAGAATATGATTGCTTTGTACACTTTATGCAATCCTTCAAAAAAATATTTGTAAGTATACAAGGTATTTGAGCCTACGTAGACTAACATAATAGTCCTTAAAATATAATTAAAAACGCTAGGCTTACATTAATTTTGAAATTTTGTATGTAGGTGATTATTTAAAAATTAAATTAATGGGTTTTATGACATAAAATTGTACACATTTTAAAATAAGGCTAAGCAAGCTAATTATTATTTGCATAGTAAACATTTTTAGGGTGTATTTATGTTTTAAAAATGGTTGCTAAAATAAAATAATATATTACTGAATTCTAATTACTAAAACGTGATTTAAATTCAGACAAAAAATGTAAATATTGTTAAACATGGTGGGATTGAGCTCGTGAAAACCTGAGTTTGGGTCAAGCATGCTACCAAGTGTGCTAAAGTGGATATTGCTTGAGATGACGGTTTTACTTCTAGTGATATAACTTTGAAAAATTTTGGGACAACGAGCTTAGATGTATACAACTGGAAGATGGTTTCCTAATTAAACTAAACAAATCATTGAATATGATGCACTCAATACAATAATAGTGTTTACTTTCAGATACATATCTTGTATAATGGTGTGTTGTGGCATCTCATCACCTCAATCCTTTGTCATGTCATGGTTTTACAATGTTGTCATATTGAAAACTCAGTTGCAAGCAAAACAACACTTCACCAACTCGCATGACAATAGAAACCTTTCAAAATTAGCTCTGTTCCAGTACAGCCTGCGATTAGCGAGATCATGAGTTGTGAGTTAGCTTTCAAGTTTCAAAATTAGGGGTCCATATGACAGTAAACACTTTAATTTTGTACATTTTCATTTTATTACAAATCTCTGGAAATGTGAGTCATGGGATGATTTTAACTTTTTAGGTTTGGTTCATTATACGTGTTATTGGCTACATAAACCTTCACTAAGTGGTAAATTGATGGTCTTGGTAGTGGTTGTATTTACCCTAGCATTATGCAAGAATGAGTTGCTATTGGCTACTATATGGCAGTAAGGTGCAGTAAAATATTGTTTATGGTAATAAAATGTTATTGATCTTAAATCACTCTTTTATTGATATTAACAATTTAAATTTGTAAAATAGTTGGTGGAACTACACCAAAGACTGAATAAATACGTTAGCAAACCATTAATTAAAATATTTGATCAAGTTTTAATGTAAATTATTACCATTATCAACTCTACTTTTTACACAATAATATAATTTGTACAAAATATTCTGACTATTTATAATCAATGTAGAACACACAGCCACAGTATAAACACATCTATAATATTAAATGCTCTGTGTATTTGAACTTTAATGCAAATATAAACAACCATTTTATGAGACAAACAAGAGGAATGTCAAGGGAAGTTGCCCACAGCACCTAAGTGCGGAATGAATCTTAATGTTCAGATGTGTTACATGCTGGACGTTATCTTTTCACTATTTCCTTCGTCTCTGGTCTGAAAACGCAGCTGAGAAGGACGTCTCGACGAACAGCTTCCGTTTTCTTCTTCCAGTTTTCGATGTGCCTGGCACGCTCTGTGCCATTGTGTGGGAGATGACCGTTCTGCTGTGACCAAGCCAACCATTGTATTAACACAGTATTATCAAGCTACTTGCTATTACATAGATGCAGTTGTGGCCAAATTTGGGTATAGGTTTATTAATTATTTGATATTTTTATTCCCTACTCATTTTTGATATGTGCACATTTTGCAGAACTAAAAATTAGCAAAGAAAAAAAGTATCTTTTTTATATATAAGTAAATATGGTAGATAATTGTTTAAATTATTAAAAAGGGTTTGAGCTTAATCTAGAGATTTAAAAAAATATATATACATATATTAAACAATGCCTATGTCTGTGGAGTGTTGCCTTAGTAATCAGAGCTTGCTTAAACTATACTTGTGTTATATTCTCACCCACTTGGTCCCCATTTGACCAATCATACAAATATTTATTTGTATGTACACTCCATTTACCCTGATGCTGAGATCACTATCAATTTAACGTTCACCTGCCGTTAACTTAACTTAATAGATGTCTTGGGAGGTCTTTCACATTAAGTGAACATTATTACATGAAGGGTATCACACGAGGCACCATACAAACTGCTAGACAACAAACTGCTCGACAAGCTATAAAAAAATATTTGGCGGCTAGGTGGGTCAAGTGGCCGACACGACTTAGACCAACTGCTAGACAAGATCAAGTATAGGAGTACAAAGTGATAGACAATCAAGCTATCGACACGAGAGAACAAATCTGTAAAAAGACCAACTGCTAGACACCCAGAAACGACATGGACCAAGTGATCGACACGAGCTGGACCATGTGATAGACAACCAACCGGTAGACAAAATGAAAACATTTATTTGGAAGGCTGGGTCGGTCAAGTGGCCGACACGACTTGGACCAACTGCTAGACAAGCTCAGGTATAGGAGTACAAAGTGATAGACAACCAAGCGGTCGACACGAGAGGACCAACTGCTCGACAAACTTTGATATCATCCAGCTAAGAGTGGGCTAAGTGACAGAACAGTTAATTCAATACACGCTTGTCCTTGTTTATACTCAAATAATCCCCCCCCCAACTCGTCAGCTTAACCTCACACTACTTGACATATTTTTGTAGGGTTTGCTAAGAATGTAGGTGAAAATAACTCAAAATAATGATAACCTTATAAAATAATATCACGAATTGAATTGTTTTCTAACGGATCTAAAGATTTTGCTTAGAATGTATATGTAGGTATTTTTTTGCCTAAATAACACTGTATTCTAGGTGTAAGTATTGTTTGACCTCCTAAATAACACTATGCTAGGTGTAAGTATTGTTTGACCTCCTAAATAACACTGTTTACTAGGTGTAAGTATTGTTTGATCTCCTAAATAACATGTATGCTAGTTGTAGGTATTGTTTGACCTAAATAATGCTGTTTGTCCCACGGTCTAATAAGGTTTTAGAGTAGCTTGAATAAGAGTAATCTTTCGACTGAGTGGTTTGGGCTGATAGTTACCATCCTTCTGATTTTTACATCTAACTTTTACACTAATGCGGGGTTATTTCATCTTAACTTAGCTCCTTATTCAACCCATTAATAAACCTGGTGCTAACGCAACATCAACAAAATGTTCTTAGCTTCGATGGTTAATGGTCTAAGGCATCATTCTCAAGATTGACTGGACTGTCAATGACGGAGATATCAGGCTTCAAGTCCGGCCGAGTGATATTTCATTAATGGTTTACATTCTCCCTACATGCAAATGAGAGTACACATCTTATAATAACAAAATTTATTCTTTAATCCATTAGTGCAATTAGATTTTTTTTGGTAGCACTGTGTCTTACCACCTGTTTGGGTTATACGCTTATTTACTAATTACGTTAATGTGTTGAGAATGAGGCAGATTAAATTTATATATAGTGTACCTGAATTTGCGTGGTGGCAGAGTGGAAAACCTTTTAAGAAAAATCACCCTTACTGTACCTGGCGGAATCGAACCCTGATCATAATCTACCAACTTAGTTTCTGGCAGTTGCTCTTTTATATAAGATTTTATTTCATCTTGTTAGTTCTTAAAGTATGATTTAACCATTTATAACAAAACGTTTGTCTCCTTTCCTCAGATCCAATAACTCATTTCATTCAGAGAAACATTATTTATTTTCAGATATCATATTGTATGTATCAAAACCTATTATTTATTTGAAATGATAACTAAACTAGTGTTAGAAAATATGTTTTGAAGAGTGCAATGTTAAGTAAATTATTAAAATTATAAACACGATGGTTTAAGTTTGTACAATATAAGTGGACCTCACCCTTTTTGGGTTAGTTAAATCTAGGTATCGGGAGGGCAGCAATTTCTAGGAGGATCCAGACCATCCTTATACCCAACTTTCTAAGCCCATATTCATCACTTTGCTAGTTTTGAAATAACTTGTCTGTCACTTGAGCCACTCTTAACTGGATTCATCTCGATGTTTGTCGAGCAGTTGGTCCGCTCGTGTCGACCGCTTGGCTGTCTATCACTTTGTCCTCTTATATGGGAGCTTGTGTATCATATGATCCAGCTCGTGTCGATCACTTGGTCCATGTCGTTTCTGCGTGTCTAGCAGTTGGTATTTTTACAGATTTGTTCTCTTGTGTCGACCGCTTGGTTGTCTATCACTTTGTACTCCTATACTTGAGCTTGTCTAGCAGTTGGTCCAAGTCGTGTTGGCCACTTGACCCACCCAGCCTTCCAAATAATTGTTTTCATTTTGTCTACCGTTGGTTGTCTATCACATTGTCCAGCTCGTGTCGATCACTTGGTCCATGTCGTTTCTTCGTGTCTAGCAGTTTGCTGTCTACCACTTTGTCCTCTCGTGTCGACCACTTTGTTGTCTATCACTTTGCCTGCTCTCATCACACGATATAGCCAGCCAGACATCCATAGTAATATTTAGTCATTCATTTGTTGGTTTTATGGCCAACTTTACTCTTCTTAGTGATCAGACATGGAAACAAAATAATTAAGCTAAAATAGGAATGCTAAATTTATCAAAAAAGTCTAATTATAGATATTTATTATATCGATAGAAAACTGTAAACATTCACAAATCATCACTTTATAAATAGTACACATCACAGAGCAAAATACATTGCGGTACTTTAGAATGCAGATGTTTGGCTCGAACTGCTATGTTAAGTCTTGTGAACGTGATCATGCATGTTTTCTTAAGTTAAGTGAACTTTACGTTAAGTAAAAGTTGAGTTGATCGTGATCCCGGCATGAAAAGTATCAGTCTTACCTACTACTACACTATGACCCCATCTTATAAGCTGCGCCATAATGGAACTATGCAAGGAAGCTTGCTGCTACCTTTCAGGGTAAATAAACTAAGGGTACTTCACTTGGCTCGTACATCTGCGAATCAGGTTCTTTGAGTTTGAATTAAATCTCAAATTGAAGTAAATATTCACAAATTTTGAATAGTTTTTAAATTGAATTATATTTTCGTAAAATATGTTTAAATTATGATGTTAAATAAAAAGAGTTTAAAAAAATTAGATTAATTTTGGACCTTAGTACTTTAAGTAATTATGTATAAATGTAAGTTCTTTAACATTTTTATGAAATGATAGTTGACCTTGTCAAAGTGGTAAAGAGTACCATCTGTTGTGATTATTAATTATTTCAATATATATCTTCAGTACTCGAAGCTAACACATTTGTTATATATTATTCAAACATGCAATTATAAGCTGTGTAAAGGTTTTATATAGGCTGTTTTGGAGGAAAGGGGGAGGGGGAGTTTGCACCTATTTTTCAGTCAACACGGTAATAATTAATAATAATTTACTTTACCTCACAATAATTGTTATAAAACATTTATTAACATACCTTAGGCACATTGTGGGACCTGCATCAGTCTAAAACCTTATTGATTTGTCCACTATTTTGGTTTGATTTAAGTGATTGTATCATATAAATATGAATTTATTTCAATATTCTAGAAGCTTTGCAGACCCTTAACATAGATATATATTTTCGTCGATACCTGACAAAAGAGTTTTACTGAGTGATGAGGAGAATTTACAGGTACAGTTTAAGGCTGAGCCTACCCATAAATGTACAGTTCTAAACAAAAAAAATAGTATTTAAAAAAAATTTAATAGCCCATCATTGTTGTTTTTTTATTTATTTTAGTGACATATCTGGGAATATTCCATAATTCTTAAGGAATTTTTAAACCATGCTAAAAATAGTTTTGCAGGATTTTTATTAAAAAAGTTTCCATTTCAATGCATTTTGAATGAGAAAACAAAAATTATTAATCAATTTATTTTCTTTGTAAAATTAAGCTAGAATGTTTGTTTATAACACATCATTCAATGAATAATTTATTCTTTTTAGATCCATTTTTAAATTTTGGTTAGTTTCAATAATCACGACGATATTGAGCTCTAATGACTCCCAAGTTGTCACTAGTTAAAATACAAAGTTTTAAATACAACTCCTTCTACAATTAGTTATCTTAGTTGATAATAGGGCTAATTTCTGTGACCACCTTGAGTCAAGGAAACTTTAATACCAAGTGCATTGGGATAAGAAGGGTCGATGTCCAATTATGAAAATTTTCATAATTAAATGTAAACATCATAATATATTAAATAATAAAATACTCACAAAGTCTTAACTGCTTTGTGAATAAAGATAGTTGGTCCCTACTTGTAGTGTAGCCCTATGTGAGTCACTCTGGTGATAACATTATTTTCATAGAAAAAAAAAACCATATGCTGCTCCGTGTACAAAGTTTTATGACATTAGCCCTTATTTAACTGAGGCAGTCAAACTTGTAAAAAATCTGCAGCACTTATGGCCTGCATTCTTTCACGGTTTTTCATATTCTTGAGCATTGCAGGTTGTAATAATAAGTGTTAAAAGTTATATTCAGAGTATAAAAAAAATGACTGCACATTGAATTTTCAATCCATTATCAGTATTATAATAAATAAAGAGGTATTCCTGCTCATATCAAAGATAGTTATTTTAAATAAAATATGGTCTAAATGTAATTTGGAGATGTACTCAATATGTTTTTATTTTCTATATTTGTTTTATGGTCTAATATTTGACTCTCATTGGAATAAGTTTTTTTTTTAAATTAATGAGCGAAGTTTTTGTTATTCAAAGTGTGAACATGCTTATTTAAAAAAAAAAAAGATATTCACTGTCACAAACAACTGACACCTACGTGATTCTTTTACGGATTGAAACTCAAGTTAATTTCTTTATTCATTCGACTCCACAACTGGTTTCTGGTCTGATTGTATTTATTTGCAAGTAAGAATTATAAACTCAAATTTTAAGCTAAACTCATCAAATCCGAATCTAGGCTCTTAAGATTATAGATTTCGAATCAAATGCGTATCTTCCTAATACTGATATTTTAAATTTTGGATTGAATCTGAAAAATATACTAAATTTCGAATTGAATTTGAATCTTACTACGATTTGAATTCAAACTTTAAATTTCAAAGATTTGCACCAGCTTACCTAATACTATTTTTACTACTACTATTATTATTATTATTATTATTTATTATTATTATTAAAAACTGTTTTTGTACTTGGTATTGACATTTAATCTATGTAAACTACTTAGGACCTTCAATAAATATGGAACCTACACAAAAGCTTTTTTTTTATTACTAAACAATGGTTTCCAATTTAAATAATATATTATATTGATAACACTAGTTGGTACAATGCAATTATTATTTCGGATGTATCCAAGTCCTGTCACAGATATGTATTTGAACATAATAATGTAAATGACACCATGATACGGGTTCTATTCCCACGTATAGGAGTAATTTTTAACTATATTTAAATTATTTATGATACATTATTGTTAAATTAAATAATATTTTTAAAATGGAAAAGGCTTTAGTGCTAAATTAAAATAAATAAATGTGTACTTATACTATTAATTTCACGACAGCACGTTTGCCTACTGAATTGTGGACTTTGTGTTTGTTTCCACCATATCTAAAATAATTATTGTGGTGAAATTATGTTTACGTTTATGAGACTACAAGTATGGGTGATTGTGTCGCGTATGAATTGGAGCATTGTGTATCATCCTGAACTAATGTATTTTTCCCCCAACATTATGATTTCACACACGATTTTTAAAGCATAGAGCATTGTTTCTCCATCTATATCAGGATGATAGATTTTGATATATCTCCTATATTTCACGCCATTTTTGTATGAAACATCCTTATGTTCATGTGTTTTGAGTTTAGGAAGCTCAGTAAATAGCGTACTAAAAATAAAAATACAATTTTTTAATTAAAAAGGTATCTTAGAAAAATAAAACTAGTATTAACTAAAGCAAGAATATTTTTCTAGTGCAATATTTATGTAGAATTGACTATTAACTTTTCATATTTTCTCACTGCACCGTAGGGTGATTTGGCACCCCATTGAGAACGTCTGGCTTAGACTATAAAGAAGTGATTCCCAAACTGGCATGTGTACCCCCAGACACACGCAACCTAACACTGAGTTTTATGAATCATAAAATATAATGTTAATACAACATACAGTACTCCTAAATTTAATTCACCACATTTAAAACACTCACTCCCGTATTTAGGTAAATTTTGCAGATTAAAATACTTATAAATTAATTTGAAATATTTTTGAATATAAATACAACACATATTACTCCTAAATTTAACTCACCACATTTAAAACAATCACCCCCGTATTTAAGTCTGATAGACATAGACAAATTAATGCAGATGTTGACGTAAAGTGATGGCATTTATTAGACTTTCTATTCATATATTAAGGTTTTGTTAATATATTGTTAGAGCTTTGGTACCATTTGAATTGAATGTTTATTTTTTGCAAGACAACAGATATATATGTCTTTTATTTCATAAACGTAGGTTAGGGGCTGTCCTCAAATTACGCTAGCCTTTTTTTCATGATATTGTCCTCCCGCTCCCCCTTCCTCACCCCATGTAAGGTATTGTAAGATTTTCCATGGACCTTCTCCCCCCCCCCCCCTCATAAAAATCCTTTCGCAAGATAAATTCTGAATCCTCACCTCAAAATCCCTACTTAATTTAAGGACGGCTCCTTAGGCCATGGCCCCCAAAATGGGTATGCACCTGACCAAAGCTTGTGAAATACTGGTATAAATTATTTTTTTCAGGTTAAACAAGCTAAGGGATGGTAGCGCTCCGAATATTACCCCACGTTAATTCACATCTAGTTAGGATTAAGGCCTAAGAGAACTCCACTCGATTGGGATTCAAACTGACCACCTAATCACATGTTATTGGTCAAGCAATTTGGCGTACTTGACACTGTCTGAGGCCTCTAATAGACCAATATGTCATATTTTTCTCGCTCTAGTCTTTTGTCACTATTGATAATCTCCAGACCAAAGGTTTACTTCTTTTTGTTCTGGACCCTTTTTCATGAGGCAAAATAACTATCGAATCCGGGCAGTAATAAAGTTATGTTGAGAGATTTTTTACACTCTATAATTTCAGTATCTCTAGATCAAATGAGAAATAAACGTAATCAACATATATATACCAAAAAATCACTGGTTTTTACTTCCCATCCGGGCTGAATAAATGTATATTAAGATATTGGGGTGGTGGTGATGAAGTAAGAATTACAGGAAATGTACCCACAGTTGTGTAGGAAAAGAGAAGGAAACAATTGAATAAGCTCTACCTTAAATACCTTCAGTAGAGATTTGATCCCCCACTTATCCATCAATGACAAACCTGTCTATTGAGCTAATGCGAGAAAGATGCTTTCTTAGAGCCGGTGACCACCAATGCGGTAAATTGCTACTTTTAAGAACTTCTATGAAAAAGTTGCTCAGCACGTTTTACTACCCATTCAAACTACCCAAAGATGTACACTAATGGGAAGAATAAGGAAGTTAAATGTCATTGTCGTCGTATGCCTGGGGGCATGTGTACAATTTCAAAGGACTGTATTTTTACACAAAACTATTTCACTCTTTCCCTTTTTAAAACCTAAATATTTATACACATAAAGAAAATATTGTAATCATGAACATTTTCTTCCTTTAGAATACCCCGACCAGTTTTTGGCTTATTTCGTACATGTCAGACAGAAGTGTCTTGCTGGCTGAGCAATGCCATCTATTTTGAGAGCTGAAAGCTTAACACACCGCCAACTAGGGTAGGCAAACCCTTAACGGTGTTTGAACAGAGCTAATGTTGAGAAAAATCTGTACGATAGCATCTGTGTCCTTGAGGAAAAGGTGAAAGCTGATGCTACTGTTTTATTTCATTGAGAACCAAAAAACCTATCTTCGTCAGCGGTGGAGTGACTGGAAAGTCTTGGGATAAAATTTTGGGGGCGGTTAGAGAGGGAGGGGGAGGGTTAGCAGGTAGACAGTCTTCTCTGGCTATTATGGATGAAAACTGTGAGTCATTTTTTAAGTTAACCTTCACTTCATATAAACAATAAGCTCATTTAGTTTATTTTAACGATGAATGATGATCAGGATTCGAATCCCCAATGGGTAAACAAAAGTTACATATTTCTAAATGATTTCCCTTTGTCCTTCCACAAAAATGTGTGTACGTTACCTCTGTTTTAGATATTTCTCATTATTAACACACTACTGTCATTAATACAAATATAATTATTAATTATACTAAGTTTGCTAAATACAGATATGCCGAACTAATAGAGGGGAGGAAAACGGGGGGGCGGATGCTAAGTATTTAAAGCATTATCTCAACGTGATGTAGAATATGAGTATGTGTTAACTATGGTTATATCCTCATCTACATATTATTTAAATTAAAAAATGACATCTGGACACAGGAATTGAATTGGGACCTACAAACTATGTTTTGATACTTGTTATAAAACTAATTCATTACATCTGAACAAAGGGGAGAAAAAACATTTGACGATAAAGGACATAAAAAAGATGGATTGAATTGAAAATGTAGGTCTATATATAATGATTGTGGCGGTGGAATATTGATTTAGACATTATGTGCACAAATGGACCTATTGTTAGTGTCTATTTGGACATGTCTGTAACCTGAACCTGGCTAATACAACAGTGGTTCTCAAATCATGTTACATGATGCCATTTTAGGTTTTCGGTGCTATTATTTTTTTTTTTTAGCTTTTTTTAGCCCCGCGTGTCTTACTCCCTGTTCAGTTTACATGCCTTTGTACTAATTACTCATATCTAAATCTAGGACAGACACAAAATCCATCCCCCATCATCACTGTGAAAGGGTAAAACCACATTCCAGCAATGATAAATTTCTCGGCCATGCCAGGAATAAAGCCCAGGACCCATAACTCCGTTGGTGGACGCACTACCAATGGAGCTAAGCTTCATAATTTCCTAGCATGATTTTTTTTTTCAAGTTATATCCACAATCAACTTACAACATAGCCAGGCTAATTGGAAAATAATATATTTTCTTATCAGCCTGGTAACTTTTAGACTTATTGCAATGAACCCTTACAGCCTTAGGCTATTAAGAAAATGCACCTTTGTTCGCTCATTCAGTCTAGTTGATTCCAGGCTTATTGCAATATGTCCAAGATAGTGAAGGCTTATTAAAACGTCTACAGCAGCGGTTCCCAAACTGTGGGACGTACAATTATTCCTGATGGTATGTCGTGAGAAGTCAAACAAAACAAACCAACTTAAGTCGTAAAAAATTGGAGAGGTGAGAGAAGGTAAAAAGTAACATTATATATATATTAACCTATAGATTTCATCTCATGGCCAATATGATTAGTAATCTATCTTTATTTATTTAACATATGCACAATTGTGCTTGCATATTAACGTCTCGTGCTGTATTTTTTGTTCAAGGTCATTCTTAAAATTATTTCCATAAAATATTTACTAAATAGTTAATAAGTGATTTACAGCGTCTTGGTAAAACATTTATGTGGTCCGCAGCTAAATAAAGGTTGGTGACTTTTTCTTTACAACTTATATCCAAGAAAACATATAAAATTGGTTCAAACGGCAGCATAAAGCTACCATGCATCAACAATGGAGAGTGTTTCTGATTGTTATTAAATGGCTGACGATTTTACACATCTATTACTTAATAACTCTTAAAAATGAGCGATAAATGACCCTAACACAGGATTAGCCCTAGATAACTGAGTGGTAAGATATTTAATTGTTAAGTTTGAGGATCCGGATTTGATTCGAGATTTCAAAAGAATTTTCAAAAAAGGTTTATTATTTAAGTTCAATAACATAATATAGTTTTGAAGTCATTTCACCAACTTATTAGCAGTTTGGGCTTTTCGAGTTTCTTCGTAAAAGCGTTTCATTGCTTTGGAATGCTTATTCCTTTTACCCTTTACATCTCTTCTGCCATTCTTAAACTTTTGTGGGGCAGTTTTTTTAAACAATAAAAGTTGTTTTTTCACTATTAATACACTTCACACATCTCTAAAGATATAAAATGTAATTACACTCATCCACACTGAAAAAAAATCCTTCCATCAATGTTGCACTTGCCACACTGACTTGAAACCGGTGGAGAGCCAGGTAACAATCCCTAAAGAAAAATGGTGATGTGTCAGGGCGATAAGCTTTACAAACATGCCAAAACCCCTAGCGACAGATTTATGGGTTTAAGGACAGACAGCTAGTGACTTGGAGTGAGAAGGGATGAGTTGTCTGCTCTACTTTGACCAGGCCGTTCTGTTTCGGCTATTGCCTATTGCGGGATTGTATCAGATATATTTTCAAATCTGGGGGCAAAATATGAAGCACTTCAGCTCATATAAGTTTTCATGAGTTTCAGATTAAATATTAAGGTGAATGAATTACCATAATAAAGTTAAAAGAAGTCGGCATTAATAAATTTGCTTCCCCTATTTATTACACATGTTTAAGTAAAAAAATATGAATTGAATATTGCATTTTATTTTGCAATTTTTTATGCAATTAATTGAGGGTTCATTGAAATAATATTTATTTCAATTAATAAATCTCCTCAAGTTCTTCTAACATTCCAAATACGAAATATTTGTATCATTTGGTTTTTATAAAAATTGTTGCATTAGATGCCAAAATTTCACACTTTTAGTAAACATTGTGCTTAAAATATACATTTAATCTATTTATAATACTCTGATCCAAGTTTGGTTTAAGAAGACCTAAAATATATATATATATATATGATTAATTTTGAGCCATACACACTTAACCAACTCTGGTTACCCTGGCAACACTCCACTGCACTGATCAAAACACATTTGTGTGATTCATTCTAAACATGCTTCATATTCGTTTATATTTTAGATTATAAGCAACAATATTGAGGTTTATTATAATTTAAGATAATTTGGTATGAATCTTTAGATAAATATTGGCATTGATTTCAATCACCTAGCCATGCCAAATAACCAATATTGCCTGACTTTTTGACAGAAAGTTTTCAGTTTACACATTATTATAACATTAGAGAAAAAAGTATTTTACACCTATCAGGATTCAAAGTAACTAAGTAAACTGAAAATTGAAAAATGACACCTGGCACGGGAATCGAACCCGTGTCCAGGTGTCATTTTTCAATTTCCAGAATATGATATCGGAGAGGTGTTATCCTCACTAAAATGCATTAACAATAGTTCCGGCTATTGTTTCACTAACTAAGTAAAAAAAAAATTCAAATTGAAAATAGAATAACTATCATTAAATCTTACATAACATCATTTTAAAATTCTAAATGGTTCAATTAAAAAAAATTATGTTTCAATTACTTAATAAACCAAATGGCAGAATTTAATAAATATGTACTATAATAATATACAAAATAACATTGTTTTTTATTTCCTGTGAAAATTTAGTAGTCATTTTGCAAACTAAAATCAATACACAAAATTTAAAATATACTAAATAATTAAAACTGTTTAATTTTTATCAAAATATAACATTTGACTTTGAACTCTTGTTTCCTTAGTACACATAACATTATAAGATTTGGTACACATAGTTTCATGCTTAGTAACATAAAATAAGTGAAAGTAGGAGAAGAAGAAAGGGGAAATAAGGAGAAGAAGAAAGATGCAGGTTTTTATAAGTCACTTTTCATAATAATCAATTATCTGATGGGTCCCTATGATTACTAAAATGTTTTTCTGTGTGTATGGATAAGTAAAACCTAGTACTCTGCAAGCACTCGGATTTTGAGCTTCAAGCCAAGATTGTCATTAAAGCTCAGGCTCCAGATCAAAAGTATTGTAGGCTCGTCATTTTCAAGCTTCCTCTTGATTGACATTTAAATCAATTTTTAAAACTCAGTGGTAAGTATAGACTATTTAATGTAGATGATATCGGCAGTTTCACTTATAAATCATTTGGTAACTTAGCAGATTTGTAAAATTATTATAAAATTTCACATTAAAAGCATAATAGAGCTCTAAAACTACAAGTAAACTTTTCAATATTGTCATCCATTTCGAATTATCCTCGACTGAAAGTAGCCTCAAGGCATGAAATATATCTAAATAGATCTTGAAAAAATTGAATAAACAATATTTTTACTTGGTCCATTTCTACAACTATAATTTCATTTAAATTTAAAATGTAAGGTTTATAATACGTATTGTTTTTGGACTTAAGACATTATAACTTCGAAAATATGTTCATCTACAAAACTAGCATTAGTTACTATTTAGTTATAGCATTATGTTGGCGAACTTATTTAAAATCAGTGTTGATTAATCTTGCAATAAATATTTACCAAATCTATCACATTTTACACAAAAAAAAACCCATTTACTATTTCATATTGTCTACTAGAAATAATATTCTAACTATCTTATTTTCAATTTAAAGTATGAACATCAACATTTTTAGCATCAAAAGTTGAATTGAAATAAATTTTGTGATAAAATTTCTACCAAAAACCTTCCAAACATGTACTGAGATGTGGTGGGAATAAAAAATAAAATATTCAAGTGTATGTATAGCCTTATAGATGATATAAAAACCATATTTAAAGTATCCAACAGGACACAAAATCCTATACCTATCTTTAAATTGTTAAAATTGGTGCCAACTGTTAAAATAAAAATGGCTCCAGTACACACACCTTGCCATGAATACACAAAAATAGATTTAATAACTTTTTAAACGCAGATAAAAGTATTTTGGTTTTAACAAGAATATAATACAAGGTGCATGCATAACTGAGCACAGAAAAATAGAATTGGAATAGAGTAAATAATCATGCGTGGTTATTACATTTTTATACATTAAGGACTAATAAACAAAATATGAAAAATTTCTAACTGCTTGTGATTCTAAGTTTTCTTATAGAGTAAATAAATTCACGGATGCATATTTTGGTAAAATATTAGCTCATTAAATCATCACTTAATAAACTCTCTTTTATAATTGTTAGTGCAATTTTAATCTCCTAAAAAGACATATGAATGTTGTTCTTATTTCTAAATCATGTTTTTTATTAAAGTGTTATTTCTAATTTAAAACCATTATTTTAATTTTAAACTTTTTTCTTCAGAAATATTTAATATCTATAAAACTGAGTGTCATTCGTATTTTAAGAACATTTGTGGTCAAATATATTTAAAATCTCACATTTTAAAGATGTGGTAGTTAAATTTTATGTTTGTTTTGACTGGTGATATTATGAATATATTCAAACATAGGAGCTTTATTAAATACTCGACTCGAACTAAAAATCCCAAGCTCGCAGACCCTTAGTAGAAACCTAAGGGTTTGTACTAAGATACAAAACCTGTAATTCTTAAAATTTCAGTAAAAACAAAATTGTATCATATCCAACACAATTTTGAGGAATATTTGGTGGGAGGTTGTTTTTTTCATATACTTATAAGACCATTGATCACGTTTCTTAAAGGATTTAAAAAAGTCTATTATCAATTGTTTCTGGCATCAAAATAATAAATCAAGATTTATTTGATCAGAGCAAAGTAAATGTAATTTTTTTAAGTATTAAAATTGAAGTTTAGGCACAAGTTTAAAATTGGTGCTATAATGTGATTCATATCATACAAATATAAGATACTTAGTGGGTGAGGGTGCTTAGATATAGGATGCCAGTAAAAAGATGATACTAAGGACCTCACCAGCTCAGCCGGTTTTGATGAGCTGCAAGGAGTGGAAATGGACAAGGCGTATGGAAGAAGATGGGCGGTGGTCCGCACCTGTTGATGAGAAGGTGCTTAGCCTGTCTCTCACCTGCCCCTCGGTGGTGGTGCCACTTACCACGGCCCCGCGCCGGCGGATGTTGAATGCACCATATACGATGGGGTTCATGCACGAGTTGGTGCTTGCAAAGATGAAGAGGAACTTTTGGATCCATTGGTCTACCTTTTTGGCTGATTTGGTGTCGCTCCAGTACCTGCGGACATACAAACAGTTATACAACTAGTGCGCTGTCTAGGATACCATTAAAATGTCATTCTCATCAGCTGTTTTGGGATCTGACGCATCACCCTCATGTTGGATTGAATAATCGGTGACTGGGAAAGTGTGGTTCTAATTTGAGTTGGGTTGACTGAGGGTGGTTTTTTTTACTTAGATGGTTTCACATTCTTCTTCCAGACAAATGCTAATTCAATTACATTTCCTCTGAAATTTTACCTATCTTATTACTAATCCATTAGTCTTCAACAGGTATTGAGATGTGCCGTGAATAAAAAATAAAATAACCACGTGTATTCAGAGCCTTATAGAAACTATAAAAACAAAATTTAAAGTATCTAACAGAACACAAAATCCTATATTTATCTTTAAGTTGTTAAAATTGGTGCCATCTGTTATAATAAAAAGAGCTCCAGGACACAAACCTTGCCATGAATACACAAAAATGGATTTAGTAAATTTTTAAAAGCAAATAAAAGTTTTTTTGTTTTGTTTTAACAATAATATAATTTATTACATTCTTAGCATGTGTGTATTTATCAAATGTACATGAAGTGTAACAAAAACATAAACGTTAAATGTATAATATCTTCATGTTTTAATTACTTTTCTATGTCAATAAAACAAGATTTTTTTTAAGGATCCACCAGGATTCTCCTTGTAAAGTGACAAATTGAAAGAACAAACACCATTGCATGGTGTTAGGACTAAACCTTGATTTCCCATGTAAAGAGTTTGCTCTGCTTTTCTGGCAATTCATAATTGGCATTTTCTTGAAATACATGTTGACAGCAGATAGTTCCAAGCTTCTTAGAATGCTTATAAGTTGTTGATATTGTATTATTATTTGCATCTTGATTTCTTAAAATTACCTTAAATATAAAACATTATAATTATTGGTTCAGTTCCTGAACATTCATAAAATTAAAACAAATGGGTATTTTTTTTAAAAGCGTTTTTCATCTTCAGAATTCTATGTTTATATTATTCATCCAACTACCATCATCATTGTCATCATAAGCATCCATTTTTATATTTTGGTCTGCCTCCATTTTTAACCTCTCACTCACACTCTTGCTGTCACCTGCTCCTCCCATGTCTTTCTTTGTCTCTCTTGCGGTCTTTTCCCTACACGAAATAGCTACATCACTCTCCTGAATACATAGGGGGAAAGCCGCGAGGAAGACCAAGAAAGAGAAAGAGGTAAAATATTAAATCGTCCTCACTCTTGAATCAAAATTACAAGTATTTCTATAGTCTCTTAGACTATTGAACCTAGTAATACAGGATAGCTGGTACAAAAGTCTGGTGTAATATACCACTCACCACACACACATGATGTAGTAGGGAGTCCAGCAGATTATGAACACAAGGACTATGATTATAGTCATCTTGAGGGTGCGCACTTTTGCTTTACCCAGGTAGCCCAGACTAGACCGGCGAAATGTGTCTGAAACAATGTATCACAGTGGTAACTTTATTCAGTTTATCTCAGGTCAAACTGACAAAAATACCAAATATATAACTTTTATACACAATATCTACGCTGATAATTAAATGTAATTATTTTCTTGCACAGTGTCTTAATGTCTGTCTGGGTTATAGCTTATATACCGTACTAATTACACTAAAATGTTACTAGTTATAAAGGTTTAATCAAGAGAAAGTGTACCTGCATTTGTGTGGGATGAAAGTGGGAAACCATTTAAATATAAACCGCCCTCAATAGACCTGACCAGGACTTCAACCTCGATCTCCCCATCATTGGCAGTCCAGTCTACTGTGAGATTGACGTCTTGGACCATCCGATCACCAAGACGAGTAAGGGGCTTTTTTGGCATTTAAAAAGTTACTAATATTTCTTGATATATTCATATGTCAAGTCAGGTGATAGGCTGCCGCCACTTTTGGCAGATGATATCGATAATATATTGAAATGAAATCACTGTTACCTAAAACAAAATTTCTACATTCCAGAAGCTTACAATATGATGAGCTGAATTTTAGTGTTAGCCTCGATACATTATTAACCCTCTCCCCTCCAAAGTAATGTATGGATGTGTTACTGATGTTTATAAGCCCGATTTTCTTATGAACACCCTTTTGAAAGACCTTTTTGTTTTCCCAACAAAAACCCTACTATAGTAGGATTCTGTTAGGGAAACAGCCATTCCAGACAGTTATTCGTAAGAGAATTGGACTATAGCCCTCCACTCTAAAGACCCAGGCCTGCCAACTGACCTGTGGTGGTCTGCCTGGAGCGCCGGTAGATCTCGAGCAGGATAGAGACATAGGTGAAGATGATGACCAGGAGGGGTATGCCGTACATCATGGCCATGCCGAACACGAGGTAGGTCAGCTCCTGGGCCTTGGATGGGAACGAGTGGAAGGTGACGCACTGTACGTACCAAGACACCTTACTGTGGGGCTCCACGTGGAACAGCACGATCTGGGGGCAGGGAAACAAACATCGTTAAAAGCCTGTCCCACCGGATAAATAATCCACGTCTTAATACTCTATACCTGTATGGCCTCTCGAGTATAACCATTATTTGGTAACTGTATGCAAGATCACGAAAGTTTCTTCAATTTCTACGGACTATATGCATCAGGGACATGTTCATCCATCCCCGTGGCTGAATGGTTAACTAGTCGTCTGTAAGCAGTGGTGTAACTAGTGTAGGGCATGTGCCCTGGGAGGGCGATTTTATGTTTTTATTAATTTTAGGTACTTAACGTACACTTTCTGAACCGACTGATTATATCAGTGCAAGAGAATTTTCTATGAGCAAGAGTGAAAGGGCCCATCAATTTTGCCGGGGAAGATATGTTCACATGCCACATTCAACATGGAGCTTCCCCTCCTAAAGTTGTGCTGCGGATTTTTATCGCTCAAGACAAATTCACTATCAATATTCACAACAAAATAAGTTTCATTTTTTTATATTATTTTATTAATGGTTATAGAATGAGTGACCGCCTCTGTGGTCTAGTGGTCAGAATTCCTGGCTACAGATCCAGAGGTCCTAGGCTTGATTTCCAGCGCTTCCAAAATTTATCTGTGAAGCAGTAGGTCTAGAAAGGAGTCAAACTCAGTCTTGTGAGGACAAAGGAGGAGCCACTTGAATAAATAAGTAGTAGCTTTGGTTTAAAAAACTGGAATAAAGGGCCGGAAGGTTCGTGCTGACCACATGACACCCGCTATCCGCAAATGTTGGCAATATCATCGGTATAGCTCTATTGCGGGTTAACGCTGTGGAGTTGTTGGGGTTTTTATTTTTAGGTTTTTTTGCAACATCTATTATGATTGCTCAAGGTTATTTTGGTTTAACTAAAATGCTATTGGAAATTATTATTATTATTAGCACCGCGTCTCACTACCCGTTCGGATTATACACGCACTAATATGTAATGTTAGGGTGATTGTGAGACGAAATGGAGGACCTACAGTTTAACGTGGAATCCGAACCACGGTGTAGGCCTGGCACTCCACACATTAACAAGATGTCTTGTCAGAGGTGAAGGAAGGGTTTGGCAATCAGATAAATCTGTGCCGGGACAAGGATTGAACCCCGTAACCTCAGCACAGACTTATCTACTGAAGCAGTATTTTATTTATTCTGAGCAAAAAGGTTTTTTTTTGTTAGATAAATTGTAAAAGTATTGTCCTTAACTCGCGTTCCCCACATTCCCACCTTAAGAGTGGTTGGAAAGGCAGGCTGTCGGAGTTAGGCCCCATGTTGGTGTACTAACATGTCCCCGGCTGTTGTGGCGCTACTCTAAGGATGGATGTAAATGTTTTATCGAAGTAAACAAAAGAGAGCAAGTGATGGATGACACAATCCTAGTCTAACCTAACCTATGGCACAACACGATCATAACCTTCACAAGCCTAACAAAGTACGCATGATCTTAAGTTTGCGGAAAATGAGATGGAAATTTTTTTGTTGGTTCATGGGGCAGAACTAGTATTGTGTATGGCTGAGGCCAAATTCGTGTTTCCCCCTCTCATCTTAGCTGTGCTTGACATCATGTGTTAGGAAAGGTGTGTGTGTGAAATATGGGGGGTTGGACACACACGGTTGATATAAGGAATGGGTCTGTCAGCACAGTTAAACCATTATCTAAATTAGTCGAACTTTAGGTTAAACACAGCTCTTCGATCAGGTGCGATTTAATTAAATATTAGTTTGTTTTTATTCAACGGACACTTTCTAAACACAAAACCATGTCAAGTACACGATTAATCTCATACACTCAACTTAAGTGCCTTCCAAGAGCTTTGTTCAATCGTTAAAGAGTATACCTGCTTGTATAAGTGTTCAGGTTCGATTCCTGGTTTAGAAAAAATGAATTTATTTAAAATGGATTAACTCTCTTTCATTGGTGGTAAACTAACTTTATGGGCTCTGATTGATAAAGTTAAGATAAAGCCGCTATAGATTGTAAAGGTATTAATTTTCTATCTTTAGTGACAGTAATTGGTAGGAAGGGTAGTAAATTAATTTAGACAGCGGCTGATATCGATCTTGGTTATCTTGTATATTGATTGATCACTCTAACGACACAACACAACATTTTGTGTGATCCAGGGAAACAACGTCAAGTTACGAGTGAGAGGTTTTGCACCTGTGGGGTGCTAAAGATGATGGACAGCACCCAAGCCACTGACAGCATGATGCGGGCTCTACGATCCACGCCATGGAGAGCCATAGGCTTCAATACAGCGTAGTACCTGGAACACATACATAAACCTTAATGGTCTGATAGTAAACATGACATATCGTGGACGGTACCTGAGTGCCTGATAGTAAACATGACACATTGTGTACAATACCTGGAGTGCCTGATAGTAAACATGACACATCGTGTACAATACCTGGAGTGCCTGATAGTAAACATGACACATCGTGTACAATACCTGGAGTGCCTGATAGTAAACATGACACATCGTGTACAATACCTGGAGTGCCTGATAGTAAACATGACACATCGTGTACAATACCTGGAGTGTCTGATAGTAAACATGACACATCGTGTACAATACCTGGGTGCCTGATAGTAAACATGACACATCGTGTACAATACCTGGAGTGCCTGATAGTAAACATGACACATCGTGTACAATACCTGGAGTGCCTGATAGTAAACATGACACATCGTGTACAATACCTGGAGTGCCTGATAGTAAACATGACACATCGTGTACAATACCTGGAGTGCCTGATAGTAAACATGACTCATCGTGTACAATACCTGGAGTGCCTGATAGTAAACATGACACATCGTGTACAATACCTGGAGTGTCTGATAGTAGACCTGACATATCGTGTACAATACCTGGAGTGCCTGATAGTAAACATGACACATCGTGTACAATACCTGGAGTGCCTGATAGTAAACATGATACATCGTGTACAATACCTGGAGTGCCTGATAGTAGACCTGACATATCGTGTACAATACCTGGAGTGTCTGATAGTAGACCTAACATATCATGTACAATATCTGGAGTGCCTGATAGTAGACCTAACATATCGTGGGTAATACCTGGAGTGCCTGATAGTAGACCCGACATATCGGGGGCAATACCTGGATTGTCTGATAGTAGACCTGACATATCGTGGGTAATACCTGGAGTGCCTGATAGTAGACCTGACATATCATGGACAATAACTGGAGTGCCTGATAGTAGACCTAACATATCGGGGGCAATACCTGGAGTGCCTGATAGTAGACCTAACATATCGTGGGTAATACCTGGAGTGCCTGATAGTAGACCTGACATATCATGGACAATAACTGGAGTGTCTGATAGTAGACCTGACATATCGTTGTCAATACCTGGAGTGCCTGATAGTAGACCTGACATATCATGGACAATAACTGGAGTGCCTGATAGTAGACCTAACATATCGGGGGCAATACCTGGAGTGCCTGATAGTAGACCTAACATATCGTGGGTAATACCTGGAGTGCCTGATAGTAGACCTGACATATCGGGGGCAATACCTGGAGTGCCTGATAGTAGACCTAACATATCGTGGGTAATACCTGGAGTGCCTGATAGTAGACCTGACATATCATGGACAATAACTGGAGTGCCTGATAGTAGACCTAACATATCGGGGGCAATACCTGGAGTGCCTGATAGTAGACCTAACATATCGTGGGTAATACCTGGAGTGCCTGATAGTAGACCTGACATATCGGGGGCAATACCTGGAGTGCCTGATAGTAGACCTGACATATCGGGGGCAATACCTGGAGTGCCTGATAGTAGACCTAACATATCGTGGGTAATACCTGGAGTGCCTGATAGTAGACCTGACATATCATGGACAATAACTGGAGTGCCTGATAGTAGACCTGACATATCGTGGGTAATACCTGGAGTGCCTGATAGTAGACCTGACATATCATGGACAATAACTGGAGTGCCTGATAGTAGACCTGACATATCATGGACAGTACCTGAAGTGCCTGATAGTAGACATCGTGTACAATACCCGGAGTGCCTGATAGTAGACCTGACACATCATGGACAGTACCTGGAGTGCCTGATAGTAGACCTGACACATCATGGACAGTACCTGGAGTGCCTGATAGTAGACCTGACACATCATGGACAGTACCTGGAGTGCCTATTATGGTCAATACTCAGTGGAGTTAACGTTGAGTAGAGAACAGTAGTGTAGGCCATATTATGAAGTAAAAAGGCTCGATTATAATCCCTAAAAGAAATTTGAAGGACCTTTCTCCTCATAGGTCAACACTTTGAATTTAGATCTAAAATATTTAATTTTGATGATTGATACAAATTATATTTCTTACCATCCCTTCCACTCTCCCTCCATTTTATTTTATCCACAGATCTGTAAAGATGCTGGGGCGTTTCTACAAAAGTGTGTGTGGGCTCCATTGTCCCTGTGGCCAGACCTTGGAACATCTACATTCTCTGGGGCTCCTGATAGACCGGACGTGATTGCACAATTCTGACACATAAGGACGAGCCAGGTGTTGTCAAAGAGACCCGTACCGGTGGGTATACGGACAACGGCGGCAGTATCGTATAGTATGATTTGCCTGTGGCGGGGAGGTAGGGCCGCGAATCTCGGCTGGCTGTACTGAAGTGTTTTATAATATATACAAAAAATTTCACTTTCCCCTAACCCAAATTCGGCAAACACATTGTCAACAATTCTCATCCTCTACTGACTACTCCATTAGTTTAGCGACCCAGATCTACTTCAGTGGCGTAATGGTCTAAGGCGTCACTCTTGTGTTGGACTGGAATGCTGAAGACCGGAAGATCAAGGTTTGAATCCCGGCAGGGTCTTTTGAGGGTCTGTAATATCAACCAGTTATGTTAGAGTGACAGCTTTGTGAAGCTCTCAATAAACAAGCTTATATATTAAAACTAAACTAATAATTTTATCACAAATAACATTTTCTTGTAAAATAAAATCACATCAAATCGTAGCTTGGCTGGATGTAATATGAATGTTTGTCTTCCCTAAATGTAATACAACACAACACCTCTGTTCTTTGGTATTGGCAATTTATCATTACTGCGCAGGGCTAAGCTTTGTTGTTCAAGGCCATCCGATCGCTGAGAGAAAGAATGAATTATCAATAGACCTTGGATTTGATCAAAGCGCCTGCCTGCTTTTCTACAAATACATTGCCTTTTAAAATTTTAAAGTTTGGAATATTTTAAACCGAATGGTATAAAGCAAGGGTCCCCAACCATATGCTCGTGGGGATCATGGCGCCCTCTGACTCTTTTGTGTGTACCCGCCACTTTTTTTTTTTTATCACAGCTTGACAATTAAATATAACAGAAATAGCTGCATCAATTGCAAGACCTATTCAAGTAAGAGCAGAAGAACTGGAGTTAGATATTTTGGACCTTCACAACGACATTGTGCTCAAATCCTATTACAAAAGATGAGATCATTGACAGAAAAATTTTCCTTTCTTGAAAAGTGCAGCGTACAATATTAAATCGTGTTTGCGTTCAACTTATAAGAATTGTTGTTTATCACCATGAATATCACAAAATCAAAATAAAGATCTTGACTTAGTGAAGAACATCTTGATGGTTGCTTACGAAATAATCCTACCTCCAAATTATGAAATACTAGCCGATGAATTGCAGGGTCAAAGGTCACATTGACTTTTAGTTTGGTAAAAACGGTTTAGATAAGTTAAGACTTGTTTTAGCATATAAACCGAACGGGTAGTAAGATGTGGTGATAAAAAGAAAAACTTTGCATCTTGATTATTTGCGTTATTTTATTTAGGAATATTAAAAGTACATTATATATTTTAAACTCACTCTTTTTTGGAATGATATATGTTTTTCGCATGATTATTTGTTCTATTTATTTCCAACTATAAATCTGCCTTGAAAAATTAAATGGTGCCCATCGCACTACCGATAGTTAGTCTTGAATGTGTTCTACGGTACAAAAAGGTCAAAGGCGTTACTCTCGTATTAGAATGGCCTCCCAATAGCGGGGAGATCGGGATTCGAATCGCAGTTGGGTCTATTGAGGGTGTTTTTTCCTAAATTGTTTCCCACTCTCCTTCCATGCAAATGCGGGTAGATTACCTCTAATTGCTTCATTCTTTCTCCTTACCCTATTAGAGTAAACGTATATCCTGAACAGGTAGAAAGACGTGGTGGTAAAAAAAAAGTCAAAATAATATAAAAACGTATCGATGGCTGTGTTTGGTAAACCGCGCTACTCTCGCAGTAGACTAGACTGCCAATGACGGGGAGATCTAGGTTCAAATCTCAATCAAATGTACTGAGAATGGTTTTCCCAATATGGTTTTCCATTCCCCTCTCCAAGCAAATGTTGGCACACTTCTTCTAAATATAACCTTCCAAATCCCTAAACATTCAGCGTAATTATGGTATTTACAGGTGTATGAAACATTAACTGGACATTACTCAGTCTTCTATAAAGTTAAGAAGTATCTACAATAATATTTCCAGATTCTTGAAAATAAGGAGGAAGCAAGAACCAACTAATCTAATATAGTCCTACAGTCGTGTCCTAGTTTCGGTGGGCAGATAAGAAGGGTCAAGGCCCCCTTCGTCAAGTCACGGGTCAAAGAGATTTAAGAGACGGTCATCTCGTGACTGATAGTTGAACCAGGATTCGCACAACCTTCACTGGGACGGCCTCAGGGAATGTTGTCGAGCCTGATGCACCAGGACTACCTCCTGATATTAGGGAATTGATGACGGAGTAATTTGAGCTTGGGATACTTTAAACATGGAGTACTTTTAACCTGGAATACTTTGATTCAGGGATACTTGAAACCTGATAAATAATTTTAGTCTAGGCTACTTTTAACTTGAGATAATTTGAGCCCGGTATAATTGGACCATGGATACTTTGAATTTAAAATATTTTGAGCCTATGATACTTTGAATCTGGCAGATAAAATAATGAGTATTATTGTTTAAGTATATAAAACACCTCATCTAAAACCGAATAGTATCCGTTTGAATGTTAAAAATCAGTGAATAAAGTTTCGCTACCATACTTATAACCACAGAACCTAGTTCCCCTTAGATGGAGAGTCAGGCACATTATTCGTGTGGCCAAATCCGTCACTGTTATTTTACCTTAGAAAATATGTCTTATTTTAGACAATAAAGTGCGCTGCGTCAAGAACACGCAGGTAGGGCGGCATCAGAAAGATTACACTTTATTAAAATCCTTTCAGAAATCCATACTTCAAGTCATGTTATCTGTAGAAAATTCTGGAAGCTGAAGAAGGAGGCAAAGGACGGGGTGCATTGGCGGTTTAAGTTCACTGACAAAAGCCAAAAAACAGTGGATCCGTCGTAAGACAGAACACATAATAATGATAATATTAATATAATACTAACAATATATTCAAGTGTTATAATTTATCAATTAATGTCGAGTTCAAAATTTATGTTTGGATTTTCTGAACGGTCCTTCCAAATGTGTTCTTAATGTACCTGCGAATTGTATGTGTGTGCGAGAGAAAGGGAAGGTCATGGGGTCAATGCCCAATTAGGATCAGTGAGTGATGATGGATGACAGGAACTCGAGTCCGACTTGGTGACGCTATTATAACAGCGCGCTAGGGGAGACCGCCTCCACTAACAAGACAGAGACAAATAATACAGACATTTCCACTCACACTCTCCCTTTAGTTGATTGATTTATTTACATAAATAGATTTGGAGGATATTTGTTTTAATGTGACCCGTACTGGTTACCACGTTGTTTAAAGCGTTAGATTCTCATTACTATTGGTTGGCGTTTACGTGATAGTTGGGGTTTTATACCAAGCTAGCTGTACTTGCAACTGTTTTCCTAATATGATTTATTATTTAAGCTTTTACGTCCTCCCACCACGCTAATGTGGGGGGTAATTTCCATAAATTACCCTCTTAACCCTTGAATGTTGGTTTAATACGTGAATAGCTATTGGGATAACCGCTTCGGTTAGTCGCACGTTCTAGGGAGACAGACCTATTAAAATAAATAACATCTGCTGACATAGTACGATGGACAGTTATGCTCTTTGGTGAAATGTGATGCTCTTTTCTTCATTATGTTTTGTAACAGTGTATATTATTTTGTTTCGCTTAACTTATGATCGACTTAGGCAGGGATTTTATTGTTTATGGTTCAGTTTTTAAATAAAAGAGCAAGAAATCTGTATGGCGTTCCGTACCTTTATATATATATATATATATATATATATATATAATATATATATATATATATAACATATTATATATATATGTATATATATTTAGCACCGCGTCTTACTACCCGTTCGGGTTATACACAAAATAAAGTCAAATAAGACTCATAAAAATGTAGTTAAATTTTCATTATAAGGACGTGACTGAGAGCTAGAAAAGTTACAATATCTAATTTAACGTATTCATACGTCAAGTCACGTTATCTGCAGCTGTCTTTTTTATAAATAATATCAATACCTATAAAAATAACACTAATAAAATAGAAAAATGTTATCAATATTGGCTGCAAAGAAATATGTTTGTATTTTCTAAAAGGCTCTTTATAGACCAAAATTCACGTGATATTTATTAATATTTTATTTCATTTATACATACATACACACACATATATATATATATATATTATTAGTGTGTGTTGTTGTTGTGTGTGTGTGTGTGTGTGTGTGTGTGTGTGTGTGTGTGTGTAGGTTTTTTCAGCTACTTTACAGATAAATGAAGAAATATAAAAATAGAGTATCTGAGGAATTATTGTACTGGTCAGAAAAAAATATTTTATTTTACAAGAACTTACTGTAGAAAGGTTTATAACGTTTATTAAATTTTTGAATTGAAATGTTCATTTGTTTTGATAGAAAGTAAGTTCTATAGTAGGATTCTGATACGAGAAAGGGCCTTCCAGCAGACTCTTCATAACAAAATCCTACTAATAACCCTATCCATGTCGAGGACAGAATCTGACACAAATAATCTACTCGACTGCCCGCGCGTCTCACCTGTCTATGGAGATACAAACGAGCACAAAGCTGGATAGGTACAGCCCAAAGATCCTGAAGAAGGCCATGACGCGACACAGGGCGTCACTCGCCGTCCAAGCGACGGTGAAATTCCAGCCTATCTCCAGAGGCATCATCAGCAGCGTCACCTGTGAACACACCAAGAACCCGGTGTCATTTGGCGTCTACTTAAAAGAGTTCGACTGGTGGCAGGATTGCAGGAGCTCACAGGAGATATGTAGGCTATTAGTGGGTCTGAAAGCAACCGTCAGGGCTATAACTTACTGTTAGCGAGATTTACTGACATGTTCAGCTTTGACCCGTGTCATCAGGATTCAGTTCGAATCTCTGTCTTCACTGAGGGGAGAATTTTCCGTATTGTGATTTACTTTTTGGTTTATTCATCCACTTATCCAGGATAATGCTGGTGCGTTTTCTTAAAATTATATTTCCTTACCCCGTTTCTTTTATTTATTGTGAGTTGTAGGCCTATATATTTCATATAGTGGAGTAAAAAAAAAAATTTTTTAGGTTCTATTAGTAAAACTATAGTGAACCTCTAATCATTTGCAATTAAAAACTGATTTCTAAAAAATAAATACAACATTTGGACACCAATGGATTGTGAACCAGAGACTCTTATAAGTGGTTAAGTGTCTAAATCACAGCGTCTCAACGCTCTCTACGATGAGGGATACACATAATTGCTTTGCTGTAACAGATTTGACACATTCGTCTAACAATAGAGTTAATACTGTGCGATAAAATGTTCATAAGAGGACAGTTAGAATAGCTACTATATCTACTTTCACGTATTCATACGTCAAGTCATATCTGCAGCTGTCATTCTCGCTAGATATCATACATACCTATAAAAATAAAGTTAATATATAAAGTAAGTCAAAGGAACCAGTCTCATAGTGTTTATTTTGAAAATTTAAAAAATTACACCTGGACACGGGAATATAACCAGGGACTTTTGACTTAGTACGCCAATGCTCTTACCACTGAGCTATCCAGGATTCGTCCCGTGCCCAGGGTCAATCTTCACTTATATTTTAAAGCAGTCTCTATTATAGACGTGCGGAAATCATCGGCTACTAATTTGTTATTTCTTTTATTAATATCACAAGCTATCAGATAACGCATCCACCTTCAACTCTGAGTTGGCCTTGGGTTCGATTCCCGTGTCCAGGTGCCATTTTTCAATTTTCAGGATATGATATCTAAATGAAGTAATCCTCACTAAAAAGCATTAATAATAGCCTTGGTTATTTGATTCGTCTTGTTTAGTTTACCAGAAATATGGAGGTTGGGGTTCGAATCCCAACAGGGTTTATTAAGGTGTGGATATACTATAATCAGCCTACTGGTCAGGATCACGCGTTCTTGTTCAAATCCAACCCATTATAGGAACTATACAGACAGCCCGAGAGAGCTGTAAGGCTGGAAAATAGGACGTAGTGCACTATATCGGCCGACAACTCACGAAGAGATCGGCGATGGCGAGGTGCATGAGCAAGAGGTTGATCCTCGACTTCTTCGTTTTCTTGCGCCGGAGGATTATTAGGACGGTGATGTTGCCTACTGATGAGATGATCAACAGGATGCTGTACGTGACAATGGACACCACGTGACCGGAATTGAAGATCATGTCTATAGGGAGCTTCCATTCTGTCGTGTTGTCCTCCCGCGTTACCAAATAGGGCAGCTCCTCAGATTCTTCTGCAACCTCCATGGCTGGAACACAACACGTGTAAGATAAGTTGATACAATGTGAAATAACAGAAAACGATCAAATCGCTGGTCAGGATTTAGTACTTCCTCTGTTACCTCCATGGCTGGAACACAACAGGTGTAAGATATGTTGATATAATGTGAAATAACAGAAAATGATCAAATCGCTGGTCAGGATTTAGTACTTCCTCTGTTACCTCCATGGCTGGAACACAACAGGTGTAAGATAAGTTGATATAATGTGAAATAACAGAAAACGATCAAATCGCTGGCCAGGACTTAGTACTTCCTCTGTTACCTCCATGGCTGAAACACAACAGGTGTAAGATATGTTGATATAATGTGAAATAACAGAAAATGATCAAATCGCTGGTCAGGATTTAGTACTTCCTCTGTTACCTCCATGGCTGAAACACAACAGGTGTAAGATAAATTGATATAATGTGAAATAACAGAAAATGATTAAATCGCTGGTCAGGACTTAGTACTTACTCTGTTACCTCCATGACTGGAACACAACACGTGTAAGATAAGTTGATATAATGTGAAATAACAGAAAATGATCAAATCGCTGGCCAGGACTTAGTACTTCCTCTGTTACCTCCATGGCTGGAACACAACACGTGTAAGATAAGTTGATATAATGTGAAATAACAGAAAATGATCAAATCGCTGGTAGGATTTAGTACTTCCTCTGTTACCTCCATGGCTGGAACATAACAGGTGTAAGATAAGTTGATATAATGTGAAATAACAGAAAATGATTAAATCGCTGGTCAGGATTTAGTACTTCCTCTGTTACCTCCATGTCTGGAACACAACAGGTGTAAGATATGTTGATATAATGTGAAATAACAGAAAACGATCAAATCGCTGGCCAGCATTTAGTACTTCCTCTGTTACCTCCATGACTGGAACACAACACGTGTAAGATAAGTTGATATAATGTGAAATAACAGAAAACGAACAAATCGCTGGTCAGGAATTAGTACTTCCTTTGTTACCTCCATGGCTGGAACACAACACGTGTAAGATAAGTTGATATAATGTGAAATAACAGAAAACGATCAAATCGCTGGTCAGGATTTAGTAATTCCTCTGTTACCTCCATGGCTGGAACACAACAGGTGTAAGATATGTTGATATAATGTGAAATAACAGAAAATGATCAAATCGCTGGTCAGGAATTAGTACTTCCTCTGTTACCTCCATGGCTGGAACACAACAGGTGTAAGATATGTTGATATAATGTGGAATAAAAGAAAACGAACAAATCGCTGGTCGGGAAATTAGTACTTCCTTGTTACCTCCATGCTGGAACACAACAGGTGTAAGATAAGTTGATATAATGTGAAATAACGAAAACGATCAAATCACTGGTCAGGAATTAGTACTTCCTCTGTTACCTCCATAGCTGGAACACAACACGTGTAAGATAAGTTGATATAATGTGAAATAACAGAAAATGAATCAAATGCTGGCAGGACATTAGTACTTCCTCTGTTACCTCCATGGCTGGAACACAACAGGTGTAAGATATGTTGATATAATGTGGAATAAAAGAAAACGAACAAATCGCTGGTCAGGAATTAGTACTTCCTCTGTTACCTCCATGGCTGGAACACAACAGGTGTAAGATATGTTGATATAATGTGGAATAAAAGAAAACGAACAAATCGCTGGTCAGGAATTAGTACTTCCTATGTTACCTCCATGGCTGGAACACAACAGGTGTAAGATAAGTTGATATAATGTGAAATAACGGATAACGATCAAATCACTGGTCAGGAATTAGTACTTCCTCTGTTACCTCCATGGCTGGAACACAACTCGTGTAAGATAAGTTGATATAATGTGAAATAACAGAAAACGATCAAATCGCTGGTCAGGATTTAGTACTTCCGTATACTCCATGGCTGGAACACAACATGTTAAGATAGATTGTGATATAATGTGAAATAACAGAAAATGATCAAATCGCTGGTCAGGAATTAGTACTTCCTCTGTTACCTCCATGCTGGAACACAACAGGTGTAAGATATGTTGATATAATGTGGAATAAAAGAAAACGAACAAATCGCTGGTCAGGAATTAGTACTTCCTCTGTTACCTCCATGGCTGGAACACAACACGTGTAAGATAAGTTGATATAATGTGAAATAACAGAAAACGATCAAATCGCTGGCCATGATCTAATTCATATGACTTATCCACACATCTACATTGTTATGATAGACTATAGTATGATTTTAATAGGAAGCCCGTTATGTTAAAACCGGAATCTCATTGCCACAATGGCGGAAATAAAAATATGAACAATTGAACTTACATTCTTTGTTTTTTAATCAATAATGTGATGATAAATTACACATTAATACATAAGGAAAATATTATTGGAAGCGTTTGATAACTTTTTAATTGATAAATCAAACAAGACATTTCTAGAATGTCATGTTTTAATGACTTTCAATTCATGTTGGTGGTTGAACGTGAGCTTCCAATCAAAATCAAGGTTTACTTATTTTACGTTACACTACTTTTGCCAAAGGTGGTTTGATATCCGAAAAAGTGCTTATTTTAAGAAATATTCCTTTCTATTGCAATAATAATTGATCTTGCTCTAATACAAAGTAAAATAATTTATGTTATGCTCTGTAACATTTGATATTTTTCATAATGCTCCTAACATAATGCAATTGAACGCCGGACGTCGTTCAATAGACGTCACACCACATTGTAACTGTTCTTTAAAAATTCAATCCCGCGTCACCTTTAATATCGAGTGAGTATATCAACAAACAGTCCATTTATCCCAAGCCCCGCTGGATTAGTTTAATGCGAATTTAAAAATTTCCCATCTTGAAAATGGCGTGAGTAACCTTTGCTAGTGTAAACAGTTGTAAACACGGAACTTGTAGACAAATCTGAAGCAGGTGTAGATAAAAAAAAAGTAATATATTGTTTAGTCATCTAAACTACGTCCAAAATAATATTTACAACAAAAAACTAATACTTTATCGTAAGATTGGATGCCAGCACAGAATTTTTTAGCGAGTGTATCAAGGTCCTATTTTAACTTGACCATTTGGCATTTCGTCTGTCAGGATGTTTGTCGTTTGTCAAACGTGTCGGGGGTTTGTCATCTTTATTTATTAAGTGCAGGCCACTTTTTAGAATCTCTCGTTTGTAAATAATTTTTATGTTATCTACAGATGCCGCTATCACAAAAAAAAACAGCCAAATAATTATTTTCATAATTTCAAATTTAAATAATATATAAATGCTTAAAAGAAAGGAATTTTTTTAAAAATAAACTGTTTGTCGTTAAAGTTTTGACTACCAAAAGTTATATTTGGGCTTGCATATCATTGCGGTTTGGCGTATGGATATATGAATGTAGATCTGGTAGCTTTTCCTAGCTGTCAGATATGACTATTCGTAAGTAAATCAGGTTTTATATTGAATAACAATCCTATAACAATCAGATCTTCACGGAAACGATACATCAGAGTGACACTAGGAATGGGATGTTTCGTGTAGTTAGCATCCTCGAGTTACAGTGAACGACGACCCGGCTTCAATCATTCATTTGGGCTGTTAGTTTCTAGAAGTTCTTGACAAGGGAAGCGATAGTAACTGAACACGTCTTTATTGGCATGTCAAGTCTACCCGTCTCATATTCTGTTGCCATGGTAACGGAGGACGCCAATATCATAATGAACACGCCAGGGCCATACCATGAAATGTATTTATATTTATTTATTATAGTAGTGGAGGAGCTCCTAACGGTAATAATTTGCGGGGAAATCCCCCAAGAGGTAAAATGAAAAGGTTTTTTTTAAAAGAAATCACCTCTTAACTCTCCCTTCTCCTTGTAGCAATTTAAAAGGTTTTTGTTTACCCGCTTCGGTGGCCGCATGATCTAATAATCTAAGGCGCTATTCTCGCAATAGATTGAACTGCCGATGATAGAGAGACCGGGATTCGAATTCCGGTCGGTTGTACTAAGTTTTCTTCCTAAATGGTTTCCCACTTTCCCTGGTTGAAAATGTGAGTACAATTCCTCTACATTGTTACCTCTCTCATCCCTTAACACGTTAGAATAATTAGTTCATTTGTATTCAACCCGAATGGGTAGTAAGATGTTATTTAAAAAAAAGTTTTTTTTTAAACATTTGAATATGAAGCTGCTATTAAATTTCTTTAAACATTATTGTTCTATTATTCATTAAAGAGGAATACAAAAAAAAAATATTAATGATGATTCTGGGTAAAGTGCCCTAAGCTCCTTCTCCCTTCCATTGATTAGATTCTGGGCTATATCGTGGTGATAAGGTTAAAACCTGCTTCGGTGTTCACATGGTCTAAGGGGTCACTCACGTGTTTATACTTGACTGTCGATAACAGGGAGATTGGTGTTTGAAACCAGTCGGGTATACTGAGGGGGGAGGGAAGTGTTCCAAAATAGTTTTCTACTACCCCTCCACACAAATGTTGGTACACTTCCTTTAAATTCAACCTTCCTCATCTTTAGCTCATTAGTTTAATTAGTACATATTTGTATAACCTGAACAGGTAGTAAGAGGCAGTGTTAAATAAAATAAAGCTAAAATGAGAGCTAGGGCATTATTACACTGTCACATTTTATTTTATAAAATACTGTAATCTAGTTTACAAATCTTTTATAAAAATAGTCCTAGCAGAAATACCCGGCGTTGCCCGGGGAAACTGCGCAATGTATTGCTTGGTTACCCCGGTCAACGCATTTCTTTGCTTCAAACAGACAGAAAATAAAATCCGGTTGTTTTATTTCTTCCGACTCAGTTTTTAATAAATTTAAAAAATCTAATCACAAATGTAATATTTCTATCTATGAAGGGGCTACTAATTTTAAAATGTCAGCCCTCTGGGTGGGGTAGGCATCAAGCAATGCTCATGATAGACAAATTCTTCAGGTTATCGATACAGGTGAACCTTATACAATATTCGCTAGGATTTTGTAATAGAGACATAAAAATGTCATGGTCCGATATGAAGACATAAACTCCACAATCAGGATATATCATAAACGTGTTTTTTCTTTAAATTAATGAAACAGGTTTGATGACCAAATTTTAAAAACTTTGATGAACCATTCATAAATATTTTGACATGATTGTCGTCCGTTTTTTGTATTCACATATAATGGTCGAACTTTGAGAAAATGATATAATAGCACACATTTTATCAAAGTTATGTTTTGATAAATTTTATAAAATAAACATTTTTTCTCTTATAAAATGAATATTTCATTGTAATACTGACCTTCAAAATATAGTGTCAAAGAAAATAAATGGGTGGATACAAACGTGGATGAGCTAAAAAAAAAAAAAGATTTATTATTTTGTTATTGTATGATTGGCTAATTTCTTAAAATTGATGCCATAGTTAATTTAAGTTTCGTGTCATAATGCACCTTAATTTGCGGTCACCTAGTGTATGGTACCAGCTTCACAATATATTTTATTTCCGGTAGCGAAGAAGTAGCATAATGCACTTCCGTTACTCATTACTCTGTTTTCCTCATACCCTCTAAACGATACTTAATGCGGGTACATTTCATCGAATTACTTTTTACATCCGTACCTCTTACATCAAGACGTTGAATAGTCCTTGTGAGACAAAACAATCATTAAAACCAAATATGTACGATTTAAAAAAATAATATTTGTTTGTATTAGTTACCATACTGATTTTTAAACACAGTTCATTCTAATGGAAATACAAATATTTTATCATGCAAGTCATCTCTACCATTGTCACTGACGACAATAAAAGAGTGCGTAGCAAAGCTAGGTTTTCCATTTTTAACAAAAGCATCGATGCCCTAAAAAATAGGATTTCCTTAGTCTCATTCCTAACAAACGTTCAAACACGGGATTTTTTTTAGTACCGTAAACGCGGGCTACTTGAGCCCTGGAGGTTAACTTGAGCCCAAAACAGAAAAATGGTGTTTGGTTCTCTGCGTACACTCAACATCAGTATAACGACGTAGTTCAGTGCTTAGCTGGTAGGCGGCAGCACTAGGCAGACCATAGTGTGAGTCTAGGAGGTTTGGGAAGTCGCCACTAGTGGCAGCACTGGTTATGCAACCTACACATCTGTTTGTTGTTTATTTCACTCTGCAAACTTTCGTCTGTATAGATATCAGGAAAAGCCTAGAACTGGAGGTAAGTGCATACATTTCATATTTAGTTTATCATCAAAGCCAATTGAGGATTGTTCATGTCCTAAATAACTCATTAATTGTACAATATGTGGTTAAGTACAACTGGTACACATTATCTGCAAACTCGGGTTACTTGAGCCCATGGGCTCAAGTAACCCGTAACCACATTTCTTGCTGTTCAGTGTATAAATAGGTTTGGGCTCAAGTTGCCCACAACAATTATGTCACTATTTAAATGTTTAAGTTTTTGTTTATTATATTTTTATGTTTGGAAAATATACATTAAATTATATTTACAGATGATGGAGACTTCATATAATGGAGTTAAACATGTGCAAATGTACCTACTAGGTCCCTACCTACCTATTTTTGCTTGTCAAAATAGGATTTAAGGTTCCGTACTGGAAATCCTAATTTTGTGGTTTTTTCTTTCAGGATTATCTGACGCAATGCCTTATAAATATAAAAGACTACCTGGAAACCGGACATATGCTGACTTTACTCCCGAAAAGTTGGAAGAATGCCTAGAAGCTGTAAGGAGTAGGAGGATGACCCAGCGAGAAGCGGAGAGTTTTTATAAAATTAGCAGAGCCACTATCAAGAGGAAACTAAAAAATGAACATCCATGTAAACCGGGGCACCCAAGAGTTTTTACAGATGAAGAGGAGCTTGCGTTTGCTAGCCACCTAAATAAGTTGTGTGACTTTGGGTTTCCTTGTGACGAACTTGATTTTAGATTTGTCATAAAAGCTTACTTAGATCGACAGGGACGTACCGTTGCTGTGTTTAAGAATAATTTGCCTGGTAGAGATTGGGTTAAGTCATTCCTAGATAGGCATCCCAGTCTTTCAGTTCGATTTGCAGCTAACATAAAACGAACAAGAGCGGCTGTGGATGAAAAGGTCATCACTGAATACATTCAAAATGTGGGAAAACTGCTCAAAGACACACCCCTGAAAATGTCTACAATTACGACGAAACCAATATGAGTGATGATCCGGGTAGGAAAAAAATAATTTGCCGAAGGGGTACTAAATACCCCGAGCGGATTATGAACACAACAAAGTCCAGCATAAGTGTAATGTTTTGTGGCAATGCAGCCGGACAGTCCGTTCCACCTTATATTATATATAAGGCCGAAAATCTGTGGACAACTTGGACGGAAGGTGGCCCACCTGGGGCTAGATATAACCGCAGTAAGCATGGGTGGATCGATTTAGTAATTTTTGAGGACTGGTTTACAAGTCATCTGCTTCCAATTCTTAAGAAACAAGAAGGGAAGAAGGTTGTAATTGGAGACAATCTTACTTCACACCTCAGCATCAATGTTATTCAGCTCTGTGAAGAAAACAATGTGCACTTTGTTTGTCTTCCACCTAATTCGTCCCACCTCACTCAACCACTGGATGTGGCGTATTTTAGGCCTCTCAAAATGAAGTGGAAGGATGTTCTTGACCGATGGAAGCAATCAGATGCAGGTAAAAGAATCGGTGTGCTTCCAAAGGATCAGTTCCCGATGCTGTTGCGAACTGTTTTAGAAGAAATTGGTCCAAACATGAAAAGCAACCTAAAGGCGGGCTTCAAGAAAGCTGGATTAGTGCCTGTAGACGAAAATCAGATCATAAGCCGTTTGCCAAATCAAGACAAATCTAAAGCAAATGCAGACTTGTCTATGATTGGGGATGCATTTCTTCAACGACTTCAAGAGAAGAGGAGCGAGTTTGTTACACCTCGCACTACTAAGAAGAAAAAACTCCAAGTGCCACCTGGACAGAGTGTAATTGTGTCTGATTTCTGCTCTACCAGTAATACCAGTGCCTCCGTGGAAAACAGCAAACACCAGGAAAAAGGTACAAAAATGAAGGCGTCTTCAAAAACAACCAAGACCACCATACGAAAGAGAAAACAAACATTGGAAGACTCCACATCAGAAGAAGATGACGCATTCAGTTTGAGATCAGGAGGTGACAGCGACATCAGCCTCTACAATAGTGATGAGGAACATATAGGACACGTGTCTATGACTTTTTGCCAAACCAAAGCCAAATCAGCACCAACAACGGCGCCTGTAACGAAAGGTGACTTAGAAATAGGCAATTTTGTTCTGGTAAAATGGAATGAGAGGGAATATCCAGGAGTCATCCTCGCTAAAGAAACAGAAGGTGTTAGAGTCGACTGCATGGAGCCTACACTAAAAGCTTGGAGGTGGCCCAAAAACAAGGATGTCTTGTTGTATAAATTTGAAGATGTGGTAATGAAAATAGAACCCCCAAAATTAATAAAAAGAGGTTTATTTTCTTTAACTGGACTCTAAACATTGTTATATAACTACCTAATTTTGTTTGTACAATATCTAAAAAGTTATGTTCAAAATTAATGTTCAAAATTAATATTTGTCTTTAAAATAAACGTTTGGAAGTTCACTGGATGTTCAGAAATTATGTTATTCTAATAACCATCAACCTACTTGGACACAGACTGCCTTCAAATGGTAGTATTTATGGGAATTACAGTCTGGGTTCAAGTAACCCAACCTTAAGGTTAACTTGAGCCCAAATAAAACAAAAATATAAAAATATTTACTACGTCACAAACTATGCGTAATGTACGTTAAAGTATCCATAATAAACTATAGTTTAATAATATAAGGTGAGTATGTCAAAGAAAAAAATCTGTTGTGCCTATTTTAAAAAATATTGGTAAAAGTTTCAAAATCTGGGCTCAAGTAGCCCACGTTTACGGTACATTATACATGTATTTGTGAATAAATACTGTTTAACCTATATTTGGCAAGTTTCTGAAATGGGAGTCTTAAAAAAGCAAATTACCTTACTAAGTAACACGCTCATTTGTGAGAATAATGACATAACTAAAAAATGGTCGTTTTTAGTTAATTGCAAAAAAATGAAAGGGAATCTTGAGTACTTTTTACTGGAAGAATGACTTGAGCGAGTTTCTAAAAATGGCCGAGAGAGAGCAGTAATGTCGTTATTGCGCTGTGCATTTTCGTTACATGCCTTATTTCTATAGTATGTTATCTCAGTTAGCACTTGGTGTTTGATGTGTAAAGTCTATTTCGTTCTCAGTAACAAAGTCATATTTTCACTCAAGTCGTCCATGTTGCAAAGGTAAGAATACATTTAGCTTAATCTGTTATCATTAAAAACGTATTATTTCGACTTGTGACTTTCTTCGTAATAAATTTTACTTGGTTTATGCTGGGAATATTTTGCAATGTGACGTTCTTCCAACAAAATTATTGTTATGTTTTCGTATTAGTTCGCTTTATGACGTTATTCTGAAAAACTATTTTCATTGTGTAATATTGAAATCAGTATTATTTTCTATTATGGCGTTATTTTCGAATAAATATTACTGTTAATTAGTATTTAGTTTTGATTATTCTTGATCATGACGTGATAGCCAACATTTTTTTTAACTCAATAGATTTTAGATACCAGTTTCTTAGTTGTGACTTGATAACTATTTACCTAATTTTAAATACTAATTCTACTCAAAACTTATTAAGTTAATCATGATTATTTATTTTGCAGTATTTATGGCTTCTCGCGGTAAAGTGATGGTAAAATTAGCCGCGAAAGCGTTATAAACCGAAGATGTTTCCACCTTTGAACAACAACTCCTAAAAGAAGATAGTATGCAAATTTTGCTTAGCAATTTAATGTATACTTTATATGGGGACTATTTTAAGCTGGTTGAGAGACAAACACATTGGGAGGCACCTTACTTTCCTTGCTCATCCTGTCAACTGTTATTTATTTAGGTTAATCTAGTGAAAGAGCTTATTTTGTGGCTCTCGAGCTCTCGAGGTCAACCATTGATGAGTGACCAGCCTGTCTAATAATAAAACAGAAAGGGAGTAGAGATTTATGGGTTGTTAAACTAGATAAATATAGAAAACCATTTTAAAACGTAGTTTACTAATTAAACTAATTTCCTCAAACATGTAATGGAATTATCCAGTCTATTTGTATTATTCACGGTTCGTTTTGAATTTTGCTTTTCAATTTGAAATAATTCCTAGTTATTATTATGAAATAATGATGAAATTTACTGTCCTATTCAGGTAATACAGAACCAGTACTAAAACCAGAGCTAATGCAGTCAAATAATGACAAGTCTGATGTAGAGAAAAATAATAGCAGTGGTTCATCAAGTAGCAACTCCTGTAGTACTAGCTGTAGTGGATCTTGTTCGGAATCCGAGTCATCATCTGAGGGTAAACTCACTGTTTATTTTTCTAATAATCTATTTTATTCATTTTATTATCAGTGACATTATTCCATTATCTTTGAACCAATATTATCGACTTCTGTGTGGTAACTGATTTATTGTGTATAGTTTCTTTGTTTCTTTTTTAGATTGATTGTGAGGATTTTATTAATGATCCAACCTATACAGAAGAGAAAGTTGATGAAAAAGAGAGTAGTGAAGATGATTATAATGAATGTAACAAGAAGGAGGCCAAAATCATCGTTTCTGTTTATGATAATAAACTCAGTACCACTTCTAACAACTTTGCTCCTAGTGTTGCCAGAACTTCATTCAAGTCATCTCAAAGTAACTCAACTGATTTGTCGTTCAACTTGAGGTCAACCAATAGCTCCACAATTTTGACGAGTGCGTTAAAAAAAAAGGTAGAAAGCGCCAAAGGAATGAAAGGAAATGGAAGAAAAATTTGGCTAAAAAGTTGATAAATACAGGGAAGTCATACGAAACCCACACTCCAAATAAAAGGTTGAAGAAAGAAAGACAAATGAAACCGGCATGTACGGACAATTGTAAACTTAATTTTTCATTTGAAATAACTGAGGAATAAGGACATAAAAGATTTGTTGGTTATTGGGAGTTAGATGATATTGAGAGACAGAGGAATTTTATCCAAAATAATATGCAAGTTGTACAACCAAAATACCGTTATGTTCGTGAAGGTGGTTCCAGAAATAAACGGCGAAATAATAATGCTTTTTACTTTCATCTACAGGAAAGGAAAGTTAGAGTGTGTAAGCTTTTCTTTAAGAATACGTTAGATATAAGTGATAGGCCAATAAGAACAGTGTTAGAAAAACAAAATAATGTTACTAATACTTTACTCGAGGAAGACAAACGTGGGAAATATGGAAAGCATCCCAAACTTGATGAGACCATCAAGGATGGTATTAGAACGCATATCCGTTCAGTTCCACAAATTGAAAGCCATTACACACGCGCTAATACATCCAAGCATTTTATTGATGGTAGTAAATCGATTGCAGATATTCATAAAGATTATGTTACAAATTGCAAGGTGAAAAAGGTTTAATTTGGTAAATACGTGACATTCTACAGAGTTTTTAGTGAAGAATGCAATAATTCATTTTTCCAACTAAAAAAGGACTTATGGGACGTCTGTACAGCTTATGATAATGCTGAAGTTAAGGAAAAAGAAAGCTTGGAAGATAAATGTAAACAGAATTTGATTGAAAAAGAATTATCTCGTTCAGAGAAAGATGAAGATAAAGGGAAGTCTGGTATTATACTTGCTGTGTATGACCAACAAGCTGTTTTCCAATGTCCAAAAGGTGATGTGTCGGTTTTTTATTATAAATCGAAGTTGAATGTGTTTAATTTTACAATTTACGATATTCACAAGAATGCCGCTAATTGCTTTGTCTGGGATGAATCTTGCGGTAACAGAGGTATTAATTATTTGTATACCTGTGTTTTCAAGTACTTGGGAAAAAAATCAATAGGTAAAAAGAGGTGGCTGTAATCTTTTACTCAGACAATTGTGCCGGCCAACAGAAAAACAAGTTTATGATTTCGTTGTACATGTTTGCAGTGAAAAAATTTGATAAAATCAAGTCCATTGCCCATAAATATTTGATAAAGGGCCACACACAGAACGAAGGTGACTCAGCACATTCACTAATAGAAAGACAAGTGAAGAAACAACTGAAAAGGGGATCCTTATATACTGAATCTTTAATCTCGGCTATTAGAACAGCTAGAAAAACAGGGGAACCGTTCCACGTGTATGAAATGTGCTCAGAACACTTCTACGACTGGAAAAATGTGAATATCCAGATGGTAGTCAATTTAACAGTGAATACAAAGAATGAGGCAGTGAAGTTGATGGACATAAAAGTTTTGAAAGTTCAAAAAGCCTCCCCACGATCACTGTTTTACAAAACGTCGTATGCCGAATCACAGTTTAAAGAAGCTATTGTTTTATATATATAGTGTTGAAGTTGAACTAAAGAAGGCCTACGACCGCAAACCTGGAATTTCCGAGAGGAAGAAAACTGACCTTTTGGAGTTGCCAAAGAAAAATTTAATCCCAAAATATTACAGTTTATTTTATAATGCTTTGTAATAGAATAAGAAAACCTAATGGAGTGAGTTTGTTAATTGAATTTTCATAAATGTTTGTATTGAAAAAATTACGAATAAGATTAAAATTACTAATGTAAGACTGTTTGTTTAAAAGTTCTTGTGTTGGATTATGTTAATAAAGTTATTGTCAGTTTACTATTTTCATTATTTTTAATTGACTTAGATTTTTAACTACCAATAGAATCATCCTTATGAACGATTAAAATTCTCAAATGCCAATTTTTTTTATGACAACGACACAATTACAAATAATTCGAAGTTGAAAAGATAAGTTTGAAAAAAGTTTTTTACAACAATGACATAACCTCAAATAATTCACAGTTGAAAATAATAAGTTGCAGGAAGAATGTCATAAGTAAAAAGGGGTTGCTTTTAGGGGTAGCTTTTACTAGCAAATGATAATTATTTGTATTGAATGAACATCTAATGATACCTTTAATAAGATGTTATTAGTGCCCATGATAAATAGTAATATTTTAAAGAGTAGTGAGCACTTTTATTAATATTAAACTTTGAAACCCCTTTTCTGAAAAATCACGTTTTTTTTAGTTATGTCATTCTTCTCGCAAATGAGCGGATTACTATACAATAAATGTAAATGTTAAAGACGATATCAAGTGTCCTGGTCATGGGGGAGTATGTTTTTACTTTTACTTGGTTTTTTATATTCGGCCAAGTTAAGACTAATTCTTCTTCTTACACTTATCTGTGTGTGTATGTGTATATGTTAACGCTCATACCCGATTCAAGGTTAAACTAGATCAGACTAGGCCAACTTGATTAATTCTAAGAGTCTCAGGATGTACTAGTTTAGGCTAGTCTAAATTAATTAATCCTGAAATTTTGGCCTAACTCACAAGATAAACTAGTATGTCTTACAGTTTTATTAGGCCAAACCAGGTTTAGGTTAAGTTAGGTTAGGTTAGGTTAGGTACGCTAACAACGTTTGCGCGTGAACTATGAGTGATGAAATATGTCCTAGGTCGACTCGTCGTATGGGTTAAGAAGGATGAAAACTAGTATTGCCTAGAAACATCGGGATATATTGGTTTATCCTACAAGCGGCAGGATATATCACTTCGGTCTAGTACGATCTAGTTTTTCCTGGGATCGCGTTTTAACTGTAACATACATACAGGATGTACCGTAACATGTCCACTTCAGCGGTGAACAGGAGACACTAACACAATGAAAAAAAAGTTCATACAAATATTTGTCCCATTTGACTTTGTTTCAAAGTTATAGTCGTGTTTGTACTCCAGTAATGTGGAGCTGATTAACATTGTAGAAAACCTGCTTCAGTGACCGTATCATCTAAGGTGTCATTATTGTGTTGGACTAGACTACCAATGACAGGGATATCGGGTTTGGATCCCGATTAGGTGTACTGAGGATTTATTCTAAAATAGTTTTCCACTTGCCCTCCATGCAAATGTAGGTACACTTCCTCTAAACTCAACCCTACTCATTACTAACACATTAACGTAAATAGTAGTTATGTGTATAATCTGAACAGATAGACGTGGTGCTAAAAAAAACTTTAATAAAGGAAGTGGCCGCCTTAGGTCTGAATGCAAACCTGCAGTCGTCGTGTCGTAGAAATACGCACTCTTTCAAAAGTACCAAGTGTTTGTAGGGTTCATTGGAAGCCTTCTTGTATACGTAGATGAAGTATTTAAATGCTGGTGATCAGTCGCGAGATATCGAGTATGGTATACAAACAGTTTAGTGGAATAACTTGGTTGTAGCTCGGAAACAAGGTCAAATGGGACAAATGTTTATATTAACTTTTTGAAGTTATACTTCTTTAGGCGCGTTATGAAAAAATGATGAGAGTGAAATTTTAAGATGCGCCGCATCACTGTAACACAAAAGTAACAGGTTGAAGTTAAACCGCTCATTAAGTCTCGATAAAAAAAAGCTACCAACAAAATAGAAATAGAACCTCTGTTAGTCGCGCATGTTGGTACGCTCGTCGCCTCTGATCACTGTTTTCATATATATAATATTTATCCACATGTTTCTAGTTTCTACATTCACAACACGTGTTTTAGTTTCATACAAGTGCGAATTATATATGTGCTAATAAATTATATTCAGTAGTGATTTAAATTGAATATTTTGATTAATATTATTTACTATTCGTAAATATTAGTGAAAAAAATTGTGCTTATAGACTTTTTCAAGTGCTACAATATAATTGAGGTTAACTATCCGTATGTATTATTTATTGATATAAATTAAAATATTATTTTTTTGTATTTATTTATATTATTAGTTTAAAGTTTAAGTTCCATTAATAAAACATTAATGTTTTTAGAAACTTTAAAACTTATTTTAAAGTTATACTAACTACCATATTTAGTGACGAGATGTCTTTGGACTTGGAGGAATACAAACCTCTTTGGATCTAGACGAAGATTACACAGTCGTTTTTGTTTTGTAATACTGCAAGAAATGCCATTGCGTTGTTTGATGTAAAAATCCAACAATAAAAGGTACGTAATTGTTTTGTTACCACTGTCTAAATTGAAACAAATTTTGTGCTTGACATACGTTTTGTTATTTTAATTAATTCATTATTAATTGGAGTACAGTTATGTAACTAATTGTATTTCAAGCCAATACAATAATATGCCGCCATTTAAATTTATTGAAGTAACAATCATGATTTAATAGTTGCGCCTACTCTTGAGTGGTGGCAAATAAAAGGCGCAACTTTGCTCTCAAATTGCGCCTGCTCCTTTTAGTGAATAGGGATTTGGAACATATTTCAAACTTGCGCTGGCGCAACTATTTGCTCCCTTTGTTGAATCCAGGCCAGTAGTGATTTAAATTGAATATTTTGGTTAATATTATTTACTATTCGTAAATATTAGTGAAAAAAGTTGTGCTTATAGACTTTTTCAAGTGCTCCAATATAATTGAGGTTAACTATCCGTATGTATTATTTATTGATATAAATTAAAATATTATTATTTAACATAATTAATACTAAATATTATTAAATTATTTTTTATTTTTTAATGATGCCAAAGAAGTATAACTTCTCATGCACGTACATAAGTACACACACCCATTTTGTTTGATTGTTTTTGTGTTTCCTGTCCACCGGTGAAGTGGATCCCACACATACACACACACACAATATATATATATATATATATATATATATATATATATATACGGTTAAGTGCGCATATAAAGTATATATATACACCCAAATATTGAAAATGCCCATTTCACGAATTGGGAAATTCCTGTCCATTCCATGAACTGGCCTCTTCTCTTGGCCATTTCACTAACTGAGCCAAAATTGCACGAACTCTTTCCCTTTGCATCCAAATTCCCGGTTAATAATGTATTTATTTACCCGGTTAATTGACCTTGAGATGGGCTCTTAGTCAAGGAGAAGGGCGAAAAAGACTTCACAAGACGTATTTGGCCAACCCTACCTACTAATAAATCAGCTAATAAAAAGTTACTTACGTAATGTGGAATGTAAGAGTAGTAGGCTGGTCTCGATCCTTGGAGCACAGGTTTGGTGGCTACAGTAGTTTAGTGGCTAGGCTGACACACGACGCGATCATCACTGCTCACACCTGGCAACACACACTGTAGCTTGAGATGTTTTATATCAAACCTTGAACTAGAATTATATATAGTACTAATGTGACGGCCTATCTTTAAAATCTTTTAACGTTCATACACAAAGAGAATGTGAAGAACTAAGGCGGCCATCTGGCTCAGCGAGAAAGTATCAATCGCTGTCAAGCCACACGGCTTAAAATACAATGGTGTGTGTCGTTTTCTGGAATTACTTCTCTATTTTGATCTACACTGATCTTATACTGTCTTTCACCTTTCAACTTCAACCACCCTTTGTAATGTCAATCAGAAACATGGGCAATAAAACTATGAAATTTATCATCTCAAGGTCGTTGTTAGCTTACAATTTTCTGTTGTAAAATCATCAAATAATTACTGTATTTGTTAAGGTACGGCTCCATAAAATGTTTCAACTAGCGTTTAAAATTAACTACTGTTAAATTTATATTTTTTACATCTATTTTTTTCTATTAATAAAACTCAAACTATGTAGTATTGTTAAGGGAAAAGAGCCCTGTTCAAATATTTCAACTTTATTTTGGCGTGAATTATATTTTGAAATAAAGCATAGTAGAATTAAATATTGCGTTAGAGATGAACGTCTCAAAGGCAATTACCAAGGTGGCCCCCTTAACATGAGATTTGATTAGATTGGCACAAGAATAATTCCCTCCCCCCCCCTTATAATCCCCTGTAATTTTCCAACTGCCATCACGCGCAACTTAACTGTACAGCATGTTGCTTCTTGATCTATCTCAAGGGGTAACACACTACGCGAACTGTTTGGGAAGGTAAAACAAATTTTGAGAATGCCAACATAGGCAGACTTAATTTATAGCTTATGTGTTTGATTAATTTTTATAGACATACAATTATTTTAATTTAAAATATATAACTATCAGATATCTATACTTTTAAAGCAATTTACTAAACATGTATTAATTAATAATCTTCCTTCAGATTTAAATAAAGTCGGAAATTAGCCTATTCCTGAACCTTAAAACTTATACAACCCCGTAGCAAAGCACCCTATAGCCCCCATCTACACTTTCAACTCCCCTTTCCTGAATTGTAATCTCTGCTACTTTCAACGTAGGTGGGCATATGGGTAATATACCGCTCAAAATTATATGTGGTCGGAGGCAGCCAGCTGGTTTCGTCACCTGTGACATCATCTTACTTGGACTTGATTTAAAACTGCGAGACCATATTTTTATACCGTTTTGTTGATGGCATGATTAAGTACAATGCCTCCCCAACTATCCTTTTTCCAAAACTGAATCTCAGATAAGTGCCATACTCAGGTAAATGAACAACCAACCCTAATCGACTTCGGTAAATCATCAATTTCACACACAATTAAAACTTAATTAGGTCGGATTAGCCATGTGATTTATATAAAATACAGTCCAATTTGTATAGGAATAACCTTTTTTGACAGCTATAGTAGTTATTATTTATTATTATTATTATTATTATTATTATTATTATTAGCATCGCGTCTTACTACCTGTTCGGTTTGTACGCACTTACGCTAATGTGTAATGGTAGGGTGATTGTGAGAAGAAATGGAGGACCTACAGCTTAACGTGGAATCCGAACCACGGTGAAGGCCTGGCATTCCTCACATTCACAAGTTGTGATGAATACACGTCTTGTCAAAGGTGAAGGAAGGGTTTGGCAATCAGATAAATCTGTGCTGGGACCGAGGATTGAACCCCGGACCTCCATCACAGAAGTCCGACACCTTACCCCTAGACCACCAGGTCATATAGTAGTTACTATATCTACTTTCACGTATTCATACACTGAGTAATGTGATCGGTAGCTGTCACTTTATGAATACCTATTGTAAATACCTATAAAAGAACACTAATAATAAAGTAAAATGTTATCATTTATGACAGCCAAATAGATTGTTTGTAGTTTTTAAAAGTTTATTTCCACATAAATGTACCACAAATAATAATAATAATAATAATTTCACCGTGTAATGTATGTTTTCATAAATATAAAGGTTTTGTTAGTAACTAAATAAAACCTGACAATAGCGTTACACCCCTATAATTTTCGGCGTACGGTTTCAAAAGTTGCCGAGGAAAGGAGTTAATTTCTATAACCAGTTTAACTATAGATAAAACCTGATCAAAGGAGTTCACTCTTTCAGAATATATGTGATAACGTTACTGTGCTTACATTTATATTTATGAATATAGAAAATAAATTGAAGCGTGTACAAGAATCCAATTTGAAAAATGCATCGGACATTTTTCCAATAATTCACCAAGGATTGTTTGTGGATTATTACTTGCCAATTGTATGGATAAATAACTTATATTTTACCCCTAATTCAAGCATGGTAAGTAAGTTAAGATATATGATTGGCCCTTGGAAACATATGTCTCGAAACATATATAGTTTAAAATGTCTATGGAGTTGATTTTGTTCCCGAACCTTCCATTTATAGGCATATAGCATTTACAAATAGAGCTATTGACCACTAAACAAAATTTAAGTTGAAACTAAAACTAAATTATGATTCTGATAGGGAGAAAGGTTAGGAAAGTATAAACATATATTTGGGGTCAACATTGATAACATTTTACTATAATTATTTTTAGTATTAGTTTATAAGTATTGATATTATCTATCAAAAATGACTTGATGTATCAAGATATGAGAATTGTTTTAGTAACTTTTGTCATCTGTCAAAAACTTATATTCCTATCTGAATCTGTCAATGCTATTATTATTTTTGTCGGGAACCATACGTCAAGTCCAATTTTGATAGAATGGAACTTTTTTTGACAGTTATAAAAGTCACTAAAATATTTTATGTAGGTTCACGTGATTTGAAGATGTTATTTTTGATAGATAATATAAATAGCCATGGACTCAATAATAAAGTAGACTTGTATAAATGCTGACCGCAAATATATATGTTCATATTTTCTAAAAAAAAAACTTCCAGCCAGAATCCTACTATAAAAGCGATCAACAATTTCGCGCGCAATCTGTAAAGTAAATAATCTCGTGACTCTCAGAAGTCACCCGTTACCCATAATGCCGTGCACACCTGGCGTTGAACGGAGGTCGAAGGGAAGAGCAGGTACAGACAGAACAGACGCACTCGACAGATCAGGTTCAACACTGCCTCCGACACGCCGAAACGGTGACTTGGTGGCCCACAACGCTCGGCGATCTGCGCATGCGTGGACACACACACCACACACACACACAAACACGCCACGACCTAATCAACACACGGTATTGCGAGCCACCCTTGTCGCGAGATGATATTTACTGCCTGGGAAATAACAGACCTCAACTGACTGCGCTGCACCGCCGTCTATCCCTCACAAAGATGACCTTCTAGTCTGCGAGGGGGCTAGCAGGAACACCAATTGATGGGGTAAAGACGGGAAGGGGGGTTCTTGGACATGGTCAAGAGTGTGGAGACATTGGACTTCAGATGGAGATACTTGAGTTCGAGTCTTGTTGAGGTAAGTTTGAGGTTCAAACATAGATACCTTAGCTTGAATCCCGGTGAGGTAGACATTGGCTTCAGGTGGAGATACTTGAGTTCGAGTCTTGATGAGGTAAGTTTTGAGGTTCAAAAATAGATATCTTAGCTTGAATCCCGGTGAGGTAGACATTGGCTTCAGGTGGAGATACTTGAGTTCGAGTCTTGATGAGGTAAGTTTTGAGGTTCAAACATAGATACTTTAGCTTGAATCCCCGTGAGGTAAACATTGGCTTCAGATGGAGATACTTGAGTTCGAGTCTTGATGAGGTAAGTTTTGAGGTTCAAAAATAGATATCTTAGCTTGAATCCCGGTGAGGTAGACATTGGCTTCAGGTTGAGATACTTGAGTTCGAGTCTTGATGAGGTAAGTTTTGAGGTTCAAAAATAGATATCTTAGCTTGAATCCCCGTGAGGTAGACATTGGCTTCAGATGGAGATACTTGAATTCGAGTCTTGATGAGGTAAGTTTTGAGGTTCAAACATAGATACTTTAGCTTGAATCCCGGTGAGGTAGACATTGGCTTCAGATGGAGATACTTGAGTTCGAGTCTTGATGAGGTAAGTTTTGAGGTTCAGACATAAATACTTTGGCTCGAATCTCGCCGGGCTTCAGATGGAGACACTTTGGTTCGAATTCTTTTTAGGTCAACCTTCACCTCATCATTTTATGCAATAGCAAGTGTGATACGAGACGTCCGGAGTTCCTTACAAGTGGTGTACAAGGCACTCACTATCTGTTCAACGCCTGTTAAAGGTAAGCTTCCATTTGTCCGCATCGGATGGACCGCCCGCATCGGATTTATTTCATGCACTATGTTCGGAACATTCGGATTTCCGAAGGAGGTGGTTCCCGACATTTATCCTTCAGTTATATAGTGTTTCGTGTGTACAATGGATATAATAAATGTTTGTGTTTCGAAAACCCTAACGAACAGTGAGAAATAACTAGTCATTTCTACAATATAACTGAATGGAAATCTTTGGACGAAATTTTTGAGCTGTTGTCTCCACATCAATGCGCAAGAAAGAAAGAAATCTTCGGGTATTTATATTTATATTTTAAACATATATTCGATGAGTCACTTGAAGATACTTTACTATTTTATGAAAGTTTATAATATATATCAGTGTGTATTATATTCAATGTAATAAATGGGTTAATACACTTTCTAAATATCATACATATTTAGTATACCTATGACTTTATAGACATAATAACATATTCCTAGTAATTTCCAAACAATAATTGTTACAGTAACACGTTGGCGTCATAAGAACAACGAGATCAATGCCAGGGTTTGTCCCATCTGTCCCTAGCAGACGACAAGATTAAACGTCGCGTTTTGTTCAGTTGAAATGGGTGGGTTCGTGTCTCTATAGTAGTATACAGAGTTCATTGGGAATAATGTGTTAGTTGATTGCTGTCAGAAGAAGAGGAACAGAGAAGAAAACATGAGTTGTGGGTACACAACACAAGCAACAAAGGTTCGGAGTATGGATAATAGCATACGCTATATTCTTCTCTTTTTTTATCACCACGTCTTACTACCCGTTCGGGTTAAACGCTTATGTAATAACTACACTAATGGTTTAAGGGATTAGTGAGGTTATATTTAGAGGAAGTGTAGCCAAATTTTTGAGGAGAGACAGTGGAAAACCATTTAGAAAAACCCACCTTCAATACACCCGACCGAGATGCGAACCTTGATCTCCCTGTCATTGGCAGTTTCACTATATCTTGATTTGTTAGAAGACATAAAGTTTTCTCAACAGTTTAGTAAGACTCATGATAAGTTTATAGATTATGTCATCTGCACGCATCACAGGTATCTGATTTTAAGCTGCCTCCCGGAATAATGAGTGGAATTTCTGATGTCCGATACGTACGATACGGATAGATGAACGTAGTCATATTAAAAATAATGTAAATAATGATACAATCTGATGGGTGTGGGCCACCCGATGTGAGCCAGTGGACGAACAGCTGTTGTCTTTATAAACAATGGGGTGGGAAACGTCTACGACCAGAATTAACCACCACCCGTTCACGGTAAAGCTGTGATACCTTTTGACAACTTATTGATATATTTTAATTCATTTGGATAAAAACTTATACATAATAATTGTGTCTACAGGACCAGTCCTGATAGCTGAATCAAATTCGCCTAAGTTAAAAATTACAACCTGAACACAAAAATCAAATATGGAACATTTGGCTTTGCCCACCAATTGTGCACTGCTTAGTCATCCCGAGCTTTTGTAGTTAGTTGACTATTTACTAAAATTCAAGTTACAAACAAAAATATTTCCACATGTTTTTGGTAACTTTCTCTAAAATTGCAGGGTACTAGTCATGATGACGGCCTTGCAATAACGGAGAAGGGGGAGGAGGATATAACGAATTTTCACCAGTGCGGCTCAAGCTATATTAAAACATAGGGCAGTGAGTCATTAATTAATTTCAATGTGAGGAGTGAAATGGTTTAGTTGTAAAGATTAGTCACTTATTCAATTAAGGTAAAAATGAGTACTTGGGTCTTTATCTTTGAGTCATCCTGATTTGTCTAGTATTCTGGGACATCTTTCATCAGTTGTTGGGTTGAGTCTGATGCGGTAGCTAGTGAATGTGTCGGCCAATCAGAGCCATCAACAATCATGATATTAGGGGATCAAGTCAGCTCTCTTAAGTAGGTGATTCTGCTCAGCTCCCAGCATGCCCCCCTTTTCAAGCTAAAAAAGAGTCTGGATTATTCTTGCATTACCAACCAAGAACTTTTACAGGTTCACTCATTCAGAGCTCTAACCTCTACCAAAAGGAACCTCAGTAGAAAAAAGAAAAATACCGTCACAAAAATCAGAAATTATGTTATTAACACCAGTTAATAACATTTGCAAAGAGAAAAAGAGATAGAATGAAGAAAATAAACCTATACGAGAGGAAATAAAGAGAAAACGTGAGGATAAGATGAAAGGAAAAGTTGTGTCAGTAAGACGAAAACTAAATAGTGAGTCAGAATATGAGAAACAGACAAAATAAAAGTCTGTATGCCTTTGATGTTGATGTGATTTTGATTACTGGGTACAGTGTAATAGTTGCAGTGCATGGTCGCATGATACATGTTCCGAGTACTAAGCTAGTGGGCCTTACATATGTGGCCACAGTTGATGACAAGAGTCGCAGACCCTTGGCCAACGCAGTTAGTACTCTTGACCGCCTAGAGTATGCAGATTACAATTTTGTACTAAAAAATAATTTCTACCTATTTTAAAAACTTAATGCCATACAATGTTTGCTTTTAAAGGAACTGGTATTTTGGAGTAACTGTTTACATTGTATAGTGTTATTAATTTTAGAATAAAAGTTTAAAGTTTTGGCAATTTTTTCTTTAGGTGCGTACTCTTAGCCAAACCTCCTTTATACAAGGTTCAGTTCAAACCGACGTGTTCAAAATAATCGTTGGGATACGATACGAGGATATCATACAAGTGTGAACATGCCATTATTTTTTCATAAAATTATTGTCTTAGCCATTGAAATGAACTTTTTTTTTTGCTATCGTATGGCACATTTGACCGGGAAGGACTTTGACATGCAGGTTCAGTCACCTTCTGTGTAGGCCTATACTATTAGCCACTCTGTTGGCACAAAACATTTCCCAGGGTACACCAAAGGAGGTTGTTTACACGTCGTGCCCTCAATGAGATTATGGTTATTATGAATTTGTGGAGCCAGGGTGAGTCTAAACCTAACATAAGCCTAACTAACCAAACCTTGGTGACCATTGGGATTATTCTTATAAAGGAAAAATACCATAGGTACTAGCCGGGAATCGAACTCGGAACACCTAACGTCGTAGCCAGGTGCACTGAACACTACACCATGGGGCCAGCTAAGTGAAAATTTAATGGAGTTTTAAACGGCGTGGCCTCTTGTTACGACTTATTTTGTAAATCCAGTAAAGCTTACATTGCAAGTACTTGCAACCTAATCAACCTTAAATGATTGAGTTTCATTTTAGTGAAAAATTTGTTTTCAACGAGTCCAAATTCATTGTCTGTGCTTTGTTCGAGTTGTTGCGTTACGTGAATTCTGATCACACATTAGTTTATTTACTCCAAGGGTTCGGCCAGACTGACAAGCATGCGAGTGACTGGGTGGCCAAACTGGCGAGCGAGCGCGGGATTAGCAGATAGCTCTCTATAGTTTTTGAGACGGCAAAAGTTCGAATCTTGGATCGATGAACTGAGGATGGTTTTTGACAAGTGATTTATTGTTGTGGTTTTCCCATCCTCTTTCCGTGCTAATGGTGAGTTTTATTTGTAAAGGCCTACTTTGATTATAATATTGAAGTTTTTTTAACATTAAATTAGGCCATTAGTAGCAAGTGTGCTAAGCCTATCGATAATTATAAAAAAAGTCAAATATCATGTTGAATTTAGAAGTTTTCCTAGCACTCAATGGACCAACATATAATAATATTGCCCAGCGCCTGTAAACTAGACTGTGCCGGCTCGAGCGCACTCGCTCGCTCCAGTCTGGCCATACCCTAAGAGAACGTTACGTGAACGTCAAGTTGATCGTGATCCCGGCTTAATGGCGGCTGGTAGAAATGAAAATGCTCTCCACACTACCCTAGATATCCTTTACATACAAACCCCACGAACAAAAACATTAAATAACACGTTTATTAAAACGTATACACTAAAAATAATAAGGACGTAACTTTGTAAGCCTTGATTTATAAAGTTTATTTTTCCGCCACGTCTTATAACCAGTCTTTCACTTATAAGGAAGGGAAGAGAAAGGAATCATTTGGATTTAATGTATCCGCATTTGTGTTGAGGAAAAGTTAGAAACTTGTTTTTATTTCTCTCAATACACCTGGCCGAGTTTGAAATCCCAACCTTCCCGTCACAGGCGAACCAGACTGAACGGTTGGAACTCATAGCTACCGATGCGGGTCATTTTCAAGCTATTCTTTTATTCAGAGAAGCAGAAGGTCAGATTCATTAAAATTTGAACATGATGGGGTTTTTTTTTAAATAAAAGAAAATAGAATAAAAATTGTTGATTCCCCGTCAACTAATATCGCCACGTGCCTTGAAAACACTGCCGAAGGTCAGGATCCTCTATTATTCTGTGTTCGTATCTGGTAGCTCCATCTTTACTACGACGTTCTGAGAGAAAGGAGTTTAGCACTAGTGTTTCCATCACAAGGAAGAGGGAAGAAAAAATGGCGATATGATCTCTTCCCGATGGCGCTAACAATGTAGACATCTCTTCATTAGAGCCTGCCTCTGTTGATGATGACAGTTCTGAGGCGTTCACCTTGGGGTGTGTCGTGGTCTCGACCAACCGCAAGCCTCCGTCGCAACGCGAACCCTCCAACCCGTCGTCAAGATGTTTACCGGTAGTCGTGAAACAAACAAACCAAGAGTCCTGACATGTGTCACTGTGAGTTGACAAGGAATCGCGATTGGTTTGATTATACGTCTATCGCGAACTTCTCTCTCTCTCTCTCGCTGTGGCGTATTAAGTCCGTCAACGTTAGGCAGGAGGCTAGGGTTCGAACCTGATCGTTTTCATCAAGAAATAGCCCACGCTTTCCCATTCCGGGGCGTATGCAACTTGCAGCACAGCTTCCTGTTTGGTTTAACCAGTGGCGTGTCGTGACCATAGGCGTCGTCACTAGCTATAATTTACTGTGGGGGATGAATGGGGGACGGGGGACGTAACGAACACATATTCATATACAATTTAAAAGATATAAATTATTTTCCACGCGAATAATATGTGATATAACCCACTTCGGTGGTTGCATGGTCTAAGACGTCATTCCCACAATATACTGGATGGTAGATGACGGGGAGATCCGGGTTCAAATCCCAGTCGGGTGTAATGAGGGGAACTTTTCCTTAATGGTTTTACACTCTCCCTTCACGAAAATGCGGGTACATTACTTCTAAGATCAACCTTCCTTATCGCTGACAAATTATCGTAATGAGTACATTTGTGTATAGCTCAAACGGGTAGTTGAGTGTAGTGCTAAAAAAATATATCTGGATTATTTCTATCAGTCATATAAAAAAAGGTACCTATCATTTATGCATTGCTTGATCCATACGTGGATTTTTAAATTTCATAATTCCTTGTTTCTTTTACATGACTAAGATTATCCCATTTGAGAAGATCATTACTCAAGACGTCCACCGGGGTAAGCATAGCTTGATTGAACTTTACTTGTGGATGAGTGGCGTGGAATGGAGTGCGGCCAAGGTAAGTCAAGCTTGTTTTATTAAAGCTATGAATTGTTCTCAACACTCTGTATAACATCATCTTCATGTGAAGTGTGTAGATCAGAGCCTATGTATGATTGGTCAAATGAGGATCAAGTGGGTGACCACATATCATAGGTACCGTTTTAACAAGCTCTTATTAACCTGGTAGCGCTCCACGACCCGACACTGGGTTCTACTTAAATGTATTTTTATTTAGCACCGCGTCTTACTACCCGTTCGGGTTATACGCTTAAGCACTAATTACGCTAATGGATTAGGAATTGGGAAGGTTGAATTAGAGGAAGTGAACCCGCATTTGCGTGGAGAAAGAGTGGAAAACCATTTAGTAAAAATCACCCCCAGTTCACCCGACTGAGATTCGAACCTCGATCTCCCCGTCCTCGGCAGTCGAGCTCAACACGACTAGCGCGTCAGACAACTACGCCACCGAGGTGGGTACTTAGATGTAATGTGTCACCTAAGCAGTGGTGCGTTCATAAAATTACTTGAATGGGGAGGGAGGAGGGGTTAATGCGGAAGCGTGTCAAAGCTATTAACTATGTCTGTTTTTTCTTCAATTAAACATTTAGAGGACTTTTTAAAGTTTTCTGTGATATACCTAGTGCAAATCAAGGCTTAAACTTGGTGTTGAATTGTAGCGTCTTCATCACTTCTTCAGTAATTTGAATTATAGCTGTGCTTTGAAAGAGAGAGAAGAGGTAAAATTCTCCGCTTCTTTTTCCTTCTGGATGCATCAACGTCCTTAAGAAAATAATAACATATAATTTTCTTAAAAAAGACAATTTGTTCTAATCGGGAGCTCAAGTGCCTGTAATGAATAACAGTGACGTGGACTCTAGAACGTTCTATCAAGAACAGATGCAGAGAGTGGCGTGTCATGGAGTAAGGATAACTTGTTAAGACTGTACCTGTGATATGTCTCCCCTAATTTATTCCCCTTCTTGATAAACTATTCATAGGCTCTCCTCTACGTACTTCATTTGGAAAAATAACCGGCCCCATGGCCTTGGCTACGAGTCTTGGGGTCCCTGGTTCTGTTCACGGCTGGTACCTTGGGTATTTTTCTCGAAAAGTGGAATCACTTCAACAGTCCGCAGGATTTGGTTAGTTAGGTGTAAGTTAGGTTTAAGAGTTTTGGGTCTATCTGCAACTCACACTAACCAATTTAAGGGCACAGTATGAAAATGTTGGGATTTAAGGAAACTGCATTAGTATTCACATGGAGAAAAGATAGAAAACCATTGATGGAGGAAAAACTTTCGGTGAACCAGGTAGGTACAGAACCAGAGTATCGTAGGTCAGAATAAAATTTTCAGACCACTTGTAAAATTTTCGTTGATTTACTTTTAGAAAATAGGCCTACAATATTTATTTGCGACCAAAATTGATACCATCTATCAAAAGTTACAGCTGCAAATCACATTATTTACATTGGAATGTGTGAAAATAGCTCTAGTAACTTTTTTAACTGCTAGATAAAACCCTTCCAGCACACTTCGGTGGTCCATTGGTTTAAAGCATTACCTACTTTCACAATAGATTGGATGGCCAATGATGGTGATATCAGGGTTCAAATACTGGTAGGGTGTACTGATTGTGGTGTTTTCACAATGGTTATCCACTCTTCCTTACGCAAATGTGGGTGCGCTTAATCTAAATTAAACCTTATTCCTCACATTCGCGTAGCTAGTACTTAAGGTTGACCTTGGTAGTTTCGGGATAAAGTGCTCGCCTCATACCCTATGTTCGTGGGTTTAAGACCAGCCCGGGTCGACTGATTTTTCTTGAGTGATAAAAATATGTAGCACAACTTCCTTTGGAGGGAAAGTAAAGCCGTCGGCCCTATGTCGATTGTGGCGTGTCAAAGAACCTTGGAATATACGTGAAAAAATTGTAGGCCCTTTTGCTCTCGCTCATAGAAATTCTCGTGTGCTTATTTAACCAGTCGGTTCAGAAAGTGGACGTTAAATACCTCAAATAAATAAAAATAAAATCCTTTATATATAATTTGATAAGCCCTTTTCCGGTAATAGAAATTATGAGGAAATTACTGAACATATTTTGACAAACCACCACTCATTTTAACGGTTAGGAGTTCAGGATGTCGGGGTAAATAGTAGTTTTCTAAGAAACCCCGATTTTCACAGAGAATTTTCAGTTTTTTATTCTTTGTTTAATCACCATGGAAACCGTTATTTTCTGCATGGATGTAAATCTTTGAATAAGATATATCTATCTCTTTGGCTAAAACAATTATAGCTCAATTTTTATTTGTTGGTCCGAGCACATCACAAATTTCTCTTTGGATACTGGTCATAACACATCTAAATTGAGATTCCTAATCTAGGGAATAATTTATTTTTTATTGGAATGTTGTTATCGTTAATTCGTACTTAAATCAATAATATTGAGCATAATATGAGAATTAAGAAGTTAAATTGTTAAATTCATGAAAATATTGTCAACGTTTTGTTTCGCGCATGATAAAATGATGTTTAAATATGTTTTGGTATGTATTATAATTTAAAGGCTCAAAAACAATAAAATAATCTTGAGTAATGTTAAAAAATAGCCATTTTAACTTAAGTATGAGTTTTGGTGTTAATTTTTTTCAAATAAAGGGTTTTAATGTTCATTTTTGCAAATAGTAACATCATACAAATACTTAAGTTAAGCTATGTTTACATTTTACCGCTTACTTTAGAGGATATTATATTTAAAACTGTTTTTTTTTGTGTACCCCATAGATCTTTTCACATTCTTACAAATGCAGGAAGTTCATTTATGTTTCCATGTTGATAATTTTGAAGGAGTAATATTTCAAAGTATCGTAATATTTGAGTACCACATCTATAGTTTCACATTCTCTCTCTATGTCAGACCCTCTCACGCTCTCTCTCCTCACACACACACACACACACGCACACACACATACTATAAAACACTCTCTATATTATAGTATTTTCTCATTTTCTCTCTATCCCACTTTATTTCTCTCTCCCACATACTCTTTATCATACAATTTTTCTCACATTATTATCTTTATTATACTCTTTCTATTAAGCTCTATCTAAAACGCTCTCTCTCTCTCGCTTTCTCTCAACCACCCTCTCTCCCAAATTCCCTCTATCTCAAACTCTCTCTCAATCTCTATGACTCAAACTCTTTCTCTCTCAAACGGTTTCTCTCAATCTCACTCTATCTCAAACTCACACTCTCTCAAACCTAACCTCTATCTCTCAAACTTGCTTTCTAAATCTCTCTCTTTAACTCTTTCTCTCAAACAATCTCTCTCTTAAAAACTCTATTTTTATCTTAAGCACTCTCTCTTTCTCTCTCAAACACTCTCTCTTAAACTTTCTCAGTCTAATTTTCTCTCTCTAGCTTTCTTTCTCAAACTTTTTCACACGCCCTCACATTTTACTCTCTTTCACACAATATCTCTTCCAAAATTTTACACTCTCTCTTTCTCACACACTCTCTAACACACTTTATTACGTATTCTACCAAACATATTATCTTTCTCTCACACACTCTCGTTCACTTTCTCTCCCCCTCTCTTTCTCTCAAACACATTCTCTATTCTCACACACTACACGCACTTTTCTCTTCTCCCAGTAGTTTTCTCTTTAGCATACACATACACTCACTATCAATCGCTCACACTCACTCGATCTCTCTCAATTACTCATTCTCAGTCTCTTACATTCACTTTCTCACACCTCACACTCACTCTCTCACACTCACACTCCTTTCTAATACTCACTCACACACTCAAAAACTTATACTCCCATTTTCACTATTACATTTTATCATTTTCTCTATTTTATATCTTATATATAATTGGATAAACCTGTTTACACCAATAGAAATTACGAGGAAATGACTGAACAGAATTTGACAAACGAACACTCATTTTAAAGATTAGTTAATCAGAATGCTGGTAGAAATAGTGGCCTAAAACTAAAACCCAATTTTCCTAGCGAATTTTCCATCTTTTCCTTCTATGTGGACAGTGGTTCATTTGTACAATCACTCTTTGTTTACATCACAATAGGGACCCTGATTATGTATATAGCTGTATATTGGTAAATAAAATATTTATCTTTGCCAGTTCAATAATTGTTACTTGTGTGGTTTGGTGCAATGAATAGATAGAGATATGGGAGAGGGGCCATCGGGTCGTGAAGAGGAAAAATATAAGTTTTTATTCAAATTACACACCGAAAACTATATATCAAAGAAAAGTTGATAGCCTTTGACGAGTAAGCTTTTAACTAAAAAGTGAGTGAGGGCTTGGTATATGGATACTTTACCAATAAAAAGTTTAAAATATATTTTAGTACAATAATCTGCAGCCATCGCTGCAATGATCCACTAGTAGTACTTAAACGTATAACTCTAACAGGTAGGAAGAAGAGGCGCAAAAAAAAAATCCTTCTAATGAAAACTGTTTTATACAACAAGCCTGCCGGTCACAGAGTTATAAATCATATTGTGTTTGCAACAGAGGCGGCTCATGTATAGGCACTGCAGAACTGCAGCACCCCCTATTTCCACTTGATATTATCGATAACATTTATTATAATGAGTCCTTTTTTCTTTAATTCTTTCTTTATTTTTGTAGTACAATATATAATCCTTAAGCTTAATGTCAGTACTTCAGTAGCCATCCCCCATTTTATGAAAAAGATACAAAAATCTTTGTATGGAACTGTGCGCTTCACAGTGCCAGTGACGTGATGTTTGACTGTTGTGCGCATGCGCACATATGAGACGTGTGAAGAGAAAGGCGGGACTGCCAGGAAGAGAGAGCACTATTGCTCTCGCAGTGCCAGCTTTGGCGTGATGGTGGAAGGGATTTTTTTTTTTACTCAGCGTGTGTTGTGCTTAAAAACCGTGTACCATATTCTTGAATGTGATAAAGTGTAAAATAGTGTAAAATTAGATTACAATTCTGATCCAGCTATTCTATTTGATTAATCTTTTTTCGGTTCTTTAATTTAACAGAAAGACTAAATGCTCTTGCAGTACTTTCAATGGAGAAAAATTTCCTCAATTGTCATCCAGAGAGCAAGGAGAAAATTATTGATCTTTTTGCGCAAATTAAAACAAGACGAATGGATTTCATTTTTAAATAAATAGATCAAACTTGAACTGTAACAATTTAAGTTAAAGTAAGTAAAAAAATATCTTTTTTGATAAGATTTTATCAAGTTGCTGAATACATTTTCTTTTTATACATTTTTTTTTCTTTCTACACAATTTTAAAACGAAGGCTGAAAACATTCTGTAGCAGCACCCCCACTAATTTTAGCTACGAGATGCCACTGGTGTGTAATACACTTGTTTTGTTAAAAATACAAAACAAACACGGGTCCAAACTCTACAGTAAAAATAAAGTACAGTGTCCATACAATGTTGATAAACTCCTCATCAGAGTTCACGATAAATACATTTGAGATCGTTCGTAAACATAGGTATAGTGGGACTCAGCTAGGAAGGAAATTTTAGAATATACAAACATAGATCTTTTTCAATCAACATTGATGACATTTTACTTTATTACTTTTTTTAATCGCTGCGTATTACTAACTGTCCAGGCTATAAGCACATATGATAATTACTCTAATGAGGTAAGAATGAGGAAAGAAGCGTTATAGAGGTAAACTACCCACTTTTACATGGAAGGAGAGTGAAAAACCATTTAGTAAAAACCACCCTAAGTACACCCGACCACGATTCGAACCCCTATTTCCCCTTCATCAGCAAGCCAGTCATACACAAGAGTAACGCCTTAGACCAGGGATCCCCAAATTTATTGAATGGAGGGCCACATTAGGATATTGAAATTTTCTAGGTGGGATGGTTCTAAAAATACACATACAGTATTCTAGATGTATAAAGCTTATAAACATAATTAAAGATGACTATATTTAATCTGTGCAGCCAACATAATTATCACCTCCCTGCTCAAATAGAAAACGGTTTGATCAACAAACACTTTATGAAACGTGGCTACTGAGGGCTTGGGAGCGTTACACCACAGTTATAGACCTCGGTGGTCTTGGGGTAAAGTGCTCGCCTTAGGACTCAACTGTCTTCAAACTCAGTCGGATCTTCGGAGGGGAAGTAAAGCCATTCATCCCATGTCGATTGTGGCATGTAAAATAACTCTGAAAAATGTGTGGAAATACCTTTACTGACCAAATTGGTAGACCCCTTCGCTCTCCCTCATAGAAATTCTCGTGAACTGTTGGTTCAGAAAATGCAGGTTATATATATATATATCTTTTTAATATACACAACAGTTTGGTTGTTTTATTGCACGTTTCCAAGTCTTCCACCAGCCGCTTATTATGGTAATTTATTTATGAAAGTATTTTGTGTATCACATTCAGGAGCAGCATCATTTTGGTAACTGTAATTGAAATTATTTTATTCGTTTTAAAAAAAAAGTGAAAGTGTCCGCGGGTCGGACAAACACATTCCATGGGCTGGATCCGGCCGCTGGCCGTAGTTTGGAGACCCCTGCCTTAGACTATTCAGCCAATGAAGTGGATTACTATATTATTAGTACTATTCTATAGGTATTGACCCTATCAAAAGTGAAAGTTTCCTATCACATGACATAACGAAATGGTTTCAAAACTGGGCACCGCAAAATATTCCGATGTTTTCAATTAAATGACACCCCACGTGGTTTTAGAATCGGACTATTGATGTGTTTGTGCGATGCTAGGAAGGACACACACAACCAATTCAATCGCAAAAACTCGCCAATAGATACGACCAAGATGGTTGAGAACTTTCATCAGATGGTTCAAAGGAATTGAGATATTGCCAATTCATTTACAGCTGGTAAGCGATCATCCATGGCATCTTGAGACCTAGTAAATTCATTTACAGTTGAAAGCTGGTAAGTGATCATCCAAGAAATATTGAGATATCGCCAATTTATTTACAGTTGAAAGCTGGTAAGGGATCAGGCAATAATTCTTGAAACATCACCAATTCATTTAAAGTTGAAAGCTGGTAAGTGATCAGGCAATAATTCTTGAAACATCACCAATTCATTTACAGTTGAAAGCTGGTAAGTGATCAGGCAATAATTCTTGAAACATCACCAATTCATTTAAAGTTGAAAGCTGGTAAGTGATCAGGCAATAATTCTTGAAAGATCGACAATTTATTTACAGTTGAAAGCTGGTAAGTAATCATCCAAGAAATATTGAGATATCACCAATTCATTTAAAGTTGAAATCTGGTAAGAGATCATGCAATAAATCTTGAGATATCGCCAATTCATTTACATTTGAAAGCTAGTAAGCGCTCATTCAAGGCTTGTGAACATATTTATATTTCCACCATAAGCTAAGGAAGTTTATAGCTCCCGCGTGTGGAGAAATGACCCAAGTTATTTTGGTTCCTGGCGACGGGACACTCAACGGACATGGAGTTTCGTTGAGGAATTACGCCCAGAACACACTGGTGGTATTTCGGTATTTGATTTAGTACAACTCATTTACTACCTATGAACAACCATCATGAGGAATATTATTAGCAAAACAAGCAGCTGTAATAAAATTGTGTTCGTAATGTAGTAGTACAGATTACAGGTTTCAGTGATGTGTGAATACAGTGCGTGTGGGAGATACTTTAGTTTAACAAATTAGTTTACTCAACCTTGATAAAAAAAAGTAAAAGATAATACCTTTTCTTTGAAAGTAAAAGTTTGAAGTAAGTGGTTTTATTAAAATATATTTCATAGATATGTTGATAATTTAAAAAATATGCTGGGATTTTCCAAAATCTAAGTTAGTTATTTCATGTATTTATACACAAAGTAGTTTCTGAAAAGAATTTTATTTTTGTTGGTAACATTTTCTATTACCGAAGCAGGACTGAAAACAATGACAGTGTTCATTCACGTCGTAGAGTTCGTAGTAGCTACTTCTTTGGTCATTTCATGATAGATGCCATCATTCTTTTAGCACCATTTTCTCTCTATACTGAATTAAGTACAAAAACCCAATTCAGTGGCTGCATGGTCTAACGCGCTAATCTCGTGTTAGACTAGACTGCCGAAGACTGGGAGATTGATGTTCGATCCCTGTCGGGTGCACTGAGGGTGGTTTTCCCTAAATGTTTTTTCCACTGTCTTCCTACGCAAATGCGGGTGTACTCCCTCTCGATTATAAATCTCCCTAGTCCCTAAACCATTAGTGTAATTAGTACATAAGCGTATAACCTGAACGAGTAGTATGACGTGGTGCTTAAAATAATGAGAGAAGAAGCTCCTCCTTTGCCCTCACGAGGCTGAGTTGAGTGTATCCTTCTCGACAATATTATTATCGTGTTTCCTTAAGCTCGGTATACTTTAAACATTTATTTTTCCAGATTCAGTTGAATTGAATATTTTATAATCAGATAATAAGTTCGTTCAAGAACCCGTCTCACCCCACGGATAACAAACACTTAACTTAGGTAAGTAAAACAGCTCAAACCAAACGTCGCCTCTTGGTACGGTTTCCTGTATTCCATATTGAAAACAATGGAATTGAGACCAGTTAAAATGTCTCACCATATGTTAAAAAAAAAAAATTGAACTGTATTTATTCAAAAATTTAAAAACTACTGGCCTGATCACAATTTCACTGTTGTCAAATGAAGAATGAAGAAAACTGCATTTCTATTTGTTTTCTGGTTCGAGCGTAATCTTGTATTTATTTTTCCGGTTAATCGGTCTTGAGTTGGGCTCTTAATTCATGACTTTACAAATTATTTATTAAATAATAATATTTGAGAGGTGAAATTAATAATATAGGGTCTACTAAAAGGCTTGGGAAAAAAATCTACATTCCCAATATTAGCCTACATTCAATATTTGCTTTAACTCTTGTTGGTATTAGTTGTCATGTTCAATGATTTAATGACGAGAGTAAGCTTACATGAATTCTTTAGGTCCAAAATAGAATGAAATAAATTTATAAATATTGAGTAACAAAGTATGCAAAATATTTCCCTTCGTAAATTAAGCTGGAACCAAGATTGTTGAGGAATTCGTGAAGAGCTGTCATATTGTTTGTTGTGACGTATAGAACACAAATATTCGTTATACTCGACTGTTTGACTCAGCCCGTAAAATTACTTTGCCATAAAATATGTAAATCTATTTTTGAAATTTTAGTATCTGAAATAATCCTCCACTTGAAAAATATATTAAAAACATATTCTTCTTAATTTTTCCAGTGCCATTATTCAGAATGATATTTTGGCCATCATTTTATGAACATAAATCTGATCAGACGTTCTTAATTTCATCAGAGATGCCTTCCAGTAGGGTTAGAGGGGCAGGGAGGTGTAATTGTAACGCAGAAAACACAAGCACAGAAATTGGAAAGTAGCTATATAAAGCAGATATGTTTTCAGATTCGCTTATCGCTACCAGTAAGCTGTATCTTTATTGGAAAATATTAATATGAAAAGTTAGAAGAGTAATACAACAATAAATACACAGATCTCCAAATATACTATCTATAACTTCTCAAAGTATAATAATATAATATTTAACACCGCGTCTTACTACCCGTTCGGGTTATACGCTTTAAGTACTAATTACGCTAATGGATGAGGAATTGGGAAGGTTGAATGAGAGGAAGTGAACCCGCATTTGCGTGGAGGGAGAGTGGAAAACCATTTAGGAAAAACCACCCCCAGTTCACCCGACCAAGATTCGAACCTCGATCTCCCCGTCCTCAGCAGTCGAGCTCAACACGACAAGCGCGTTAGCCAACTACGCCACCGAGGCGGGTAACTTTTCAAAGCAGTTTAAACAACTAAATTAGTGGCCTCGACTGACTATATTGGTATTTATTTAAGTATAATTCAAGCAAACAAATCAATGAACATATTTTTTACGATTTCATCATTTCTCCAAGCATAAGTTAAACAAAGAACAAAATAAATATAATATTGTATTATCATGTGTGCACTCAAAAACGAGATTTGAAATAAAGACTTTTAAGGAGTCGGAACCCATAAAAACCAACATTTCCCCTAAAAATATTGAGCTCTAATTTTTCATCGATCACAAGTTTTTCTATATACTTTGTGAATATGATATAGACTATTAAAAACAGCTGACTACAAAATGATTGTCTCTTATAATCTATGCCGCGGCGGAACAGACATAAGCTAATTTGCTACCGTTCAAAAGAATGTATATGTAAATAGCACTTTTGATTGATTATGTGATTAACACATGATTAAACAGGAATAATAGACCCTTTGAGTTTGACAAATATCGAACCATTCTTTTCTCTTTAATTAGATATAATATACCCATAATGTTATCGATCATTCGCATCAATTAAGCTATAAGTTTAATATATAGTTATTAACTTCTTAATTCAAACGTGAACGATAAATAATGTAAATTTTAAAGGTAAGCTTAAGGAACAGTATTGGAAACTTTCTAAAATGGAGATGTAGAATTGTCACACGGTAAACAAATTGTTTTAAGGCATTCAGGAACAAACTCCTTACTCCTAGGTGACACACATTAAACATGTAACCACTTCCTGCCTCCTAGGTAAGGCACACTAACCATATAACCACTGCCTGCCTCCTTGGTGAGGTACATCAACCATGCAACCAACCCTTGCTTCTTAGGTGAGGCACACTAACCATACAACCACTGACCGCCTCCTAGGTGAGGCACACTAACCATATAACCACTGCCTGCCTCCTTGGTGAGGTACATCAACCATGCAACCAACCCTTGCTTCCTAGGTGAGGCACACTAACCATGCAGTCAACCTTGCCATTAAAAACTTAAAATAATAATCTGAAGTAAAAATTTTGTCAGAAAACTCGGTATTGTGAAGACTGGTTTTCGTTTGGTAAAATATGGATGCAGGCAGCTATCACTTATTTGTTTTGTTCAACTGAAGCCTTATCGTAAACGAAGTAAACAACGATTAAATTGCACAATATTATTACTTCACAGTCCCTCAGATTACTCGGCTGGGATTGAAACCCATCTTGTGTGCGTCAATGAAATGGACCATCTTGAACAAGTCTGTGAAACTATTTACTGTTGGTCACCATTAGGGGTTGAAGCAGCGTTGTTGTTGGGGATGGGGGACCCCCGTGACCCCCTGCAGTAACACTAATGCCAGACGGATTGTCATACTCTCGGTAGGAACTACGCCAATCTAATCTAAACAGCGGTTACATGTTGGTGTACCTCTGGAAACGGGCATACAGACAAGGCCACCTGTGTGAATGGATGATTCAATATGCGGCCATTTGTGTCTAAAAGAGGATTATGCGATACAATAATAGTCGTATAGTATATAATATAGATTCGGATATGTTATAATTATTGTTTTAAACGATAAGTGATAAATAGCGAAACAGTATTTATTCAAAATTCTTGATATTATTTATGAGGGAAATTGTATGTATTTTTATGTCATCGGTAAACTAAATATTGTGTTTACGCTAGGAAATATTATATCAATCAAGTACGATTGTTTATGGTTAGAAAAAATAACACGGGCCTATGTTCTCCTTAGTATTATTCAAAGTGGAACATCCACTTGTTTACCATTTAGAGTTTGCAATACTTTAAATATGACCCATAATCCTTAGTACTATCACACAGAGGTAATGTATTGTGTATTATGCTTTAAACTATCCCTGCACTTACTTGTGAGTTGAGGATTAAGTTAGGTTTTTTAAAAACTCATTCACACCTAATATGTTTAAGTGGTCTAGATTATAAAATAACAAAGTATACAAAACTTTGTGTATATCTAGTTTATATTTTAAATAGCTATAAAAAAATTGTATCAACAACTTAAACAATCCTACCATCTTAACATTTTCAATATTTATTAATATATATATAATAAACACTAGCTATTTAAAATAAGACGAGGAAAATGGATCACGTATAAGTTCTTATAAGAGTTATTTATTATTTTAAAAACAGAGTAAGGTAATTTAAAAAAACATTATTCTTTACCTTGAATTTCTTACGAGTGGCCATTTGAAGCACTTTTCAGAAAATGCAAACATACTTTTTAGATAGTATTTTAATATTTTGTTATTGTTATTTACTAATTTTACATTTATTGATAACATATATCAAACGTTACACCAAAATATCATATGAATTGACGTATGAATATGTAAAATTAGATCTAGTAGCTTTTCCTAGCTTTCAAGATAGTATGTCCATTTGTAAGAAAATTGGCATATACTACACCGATGTGCGTAGCCTATTTTTAAAACCCATTTCAAATTAATTTTCTATCAAGTTTAAATTTGGAAAAAGGAAGCGCATCTGCAGTAATGCCGTTTTATTACAAGTTAAATGATAAAATTAGTTCCTTGTTGAAACTACAATTCGATTAAGATAGGGAGGAATCTTTATTAACAACAACAAAAGTAAATCAAATAATTCTCATAGTTGCTTATGATTGGCAACTATCACTTCTTATTGATATTATTATCAATAACTAAAATATCAATAATAATATAGTAGAATGTTATCAATGTTACCATTAAAACAAGTTTGTATTTTCTAAAATCTAAAAAATTAATATTTAAAAAAAACCATTTAGCAACATCATTTTCAAAAGCAACAAAATTATTCAAAATTGAGATATATAACTTATAAAAATAATCTTTAATAGTAGTCTTTTAATAATGGAATCTCTCTTTAAAAAACTGATGGTGTGCCTTGGCAATTTTAGCGCCTTGATTATTGTTCCGTGAGTTGAAAAGGTTGAAACTCTCTGTTCAATGTGTATGTTGTTGTTTACATAATGACATATTCTCCAAAGATAACAACAAACCAGCGATGTAGTTCCTACCTGGCGTGGCAGAGCGGGGTAGAGTTTGGGAACACACGCACGCGCGCACGAATTGTCTCTCGAACCACGCTGGACCACAGCCTCACGAAGACTGACACACTGGACGCGCGAGAGAAGGGATAGGGGAGGGGTCAGGCCCGCTGTCCGCACTTCAGACCCCGGTCATCCTAGGACACGCGAGGGACTCGTGCTAGATCAGTATATCGGGCGATAGCTATGGACATGTGTGGCCAGATGCTAGTCCTCGCTCATTTAATATAAGTCAAATTTTCATACAAAAAAACTTTTATCTGGCTGACAGAGAGGCTTCATTTTGATTTGATTTTGTGTATTTAACGTACACTTTTATGAACCGACTAATTATATCAGCATACGACTTTATTTGAATCTATAACAGACTCTCCAGCCATTATTTCATTGATATGAAAGGGAAAACCCACCTTTCATTAATTGATAAATTTTTAGCCATGATGGGAATCTAATCCCGAACCTTTAGCTCAGTAGGTAGACATTCTACTGACTGAGCTGAAGTATAGGACCTATAGATCTACTTTCATGCATTTATACGTCAAGTCATGTGATCTGAAAATATTACTTTTGAGAAATAATATAAATACCTATAAAATAATAACAATAATTGAATAAAATATTATCAATGTTGACTGAACCAAATTAGTTTGTATTTTCTAAAAGGTTCTTCCTGTAAAAGTCATACCATAGTAATATTATGTTAGAAATGACCATTTATAGAATTAAAATAAATTTTTTGTGGTCAACATTGATAACTATTATCATTATATTTAGGCACTGATATTACTCGTATATATAAGGTTGTAGATCACATGACTTGACGTACACATATGGAAATCTTAGTAACTTTAGTAACTGGCCAATAAAGGTTCCTTTATATCTAAATCGAACTGTGAAGATGGTGTTTGTATGATTCCGCAGGCGTTTATCCTATATGGTAGCAAGCTTACCGTGGATTATTCCACTATGGTATATCCTATAATGTAAGGTTATGGTTTATCCCATCAAGATAAGACTGCCTGCTACCTTTTCGATCAAACGGAGTGTACTTATTTTACATGGAGGATCATTACATTGGTACAGTAGCACCATGGCTTCTTTGGTGCTGACTGACAGCTAAAAACTTTTAAAAGTTATCAGACCAAATTATGTATCCCTACGCTGAACCATATGATCTGCAAAAACATATGTTTAGCAGCTGTCACTTCTGACATTCAAAATTTAGGTATATTCCTAAATGTTGAATTTCAGATGTCAGCTGTGAGCTGTCAGTCAACACCAAAGAAGCCATGGGGCTACTGTAGAAGCTGGTATCAGGAGATAAGAGGACTAAACGTAAGGATCATTGAGTCTGGCTTTGTCAGGAAGGCTTAGGATCGTATCCCGGACTGGATGTACTGTGGTGTGTTTTCCTAAATTATTTTTGACTTCTCCTCCACGCAAATGTGAGCACATATTATCTAAATTTTAACCTTTTTTCATCCCTGCCTCGCTTGAGTAGTTAAAATGTGTATACTTCTAACGACTAGTGAGACGTGGTAGAAATGTATATACATTTGAGCCAATCTTTACCACCATTCTGACTGATATATGGCCAGTTAATTTTATATTTATTGATGAGAACATACCACAGGTACATTTTAAATTAACTATAACCACTTCAGTGGCCAAACTGCTTAAGGCATCACTCTCCTATTAAACTAGCCTACCGATTACGGGAAGATTGGGTTTCGAATCCCGGTCTGGTTTACTGAGAGCGGTTTTCCTAAATGGTTCCCTAATATCTTTCCATGCCAATGTGACTAGATTACGTCTAAAATACTCCCTTCCTCATACCCAACACATTAGAGTAATTATCACACATGCGTATCATCTGAACAGATAGTAAGATGCGGTGATAAAAAAACTTTGCTTAGTCTGGAAACAGTCTACGCCACTGCCGGAAATGCTTATTAGTTAAGATGTTACTACCTATAACTGCAAATAAACCTTAATTTTTAAGTAAAATATCAAACTCGCACGCCCCTATTAAAGAGCCTTCATTTGTTAATATGGTGAACAATTTATGTCGGAGAGAAACACATTTAATGGTGGCCATATTTCTAAATTATAAGATATAATATATTATATCTTACAATAATCCTTATATCTTATAATATTATTATATCTTACAATTTAGAAAGATGTCCACCATTAAATGTGTTTTTCCCCGACATAGATTGTCCACCATAATAATAAATGAAGGCTATTAAATAGGGGCTTGCGAAGCTTCGAAACTTCGACTTGGCTTCGAAACAAACATCAGCTTCGACTTCGATTCGAAAAAATTCTGGCTTTGAAGCTTCGCCAATAAAAATATTGATAACTAGAATACTTCATTTGTTCAATTATAGCCATTCTTTGCTGTTTTGTACACTACAAATTAATATTCATATGTAAACAATGTGAAGAAATTGAATTGCATGTTGTGATAATAACTTGATTTGTCGAAGTAACACGAAATATTACAAACAATTGTGCAATAAAAAAAATTTCAAGTAATTTCAGTGCATAAAGTAAAATAAATAACCACAATATAAAACATTTTAAAGCATAAAACAACTAAAAGAAAATATTCTAACCTTGATACGGCTTCGAGATTATTTCATATATTCGATTCGAGTTCGCGTCGAATTGAAAAAAGTGGACTTTGCACACCTCTACTGCGCTACGGGTGTAATTTTCAAGTCTTAAAGATAAAATGTATGTACTTTTATGCACAATAATATTCTATATCGTTACACGTCTGAAAAATTAGATGTAGTACAATTTTAGAGTGATTTTTATTATATTGATCCAATATATAATAATGTTCTCTCTTTGTTTAAACGTGGTGTGATGGCGCCATTCATTGTACACTGAACTATTTCTCGATGGTTGCTGTGCAGGAACTGTTACATCCCATGAATATTGTGCAGTGTTCATACAATACAACGAATGCATTCGAGTTGGTAGATTCCATTAAATTTTCCTAGAAAAAACTTGCAGTCAAGTTCTCTAATATTTTCCAATGCAACTTATGGCTACGTCTACTTAGAATATCAAGACCCCGCCAGTCAAAGAAAATTTATGGTATTTGATCATTTTTCAACTCAAAAGTGTTTAATTTTAAAGAATATCCATCAGTCGAGATAGAGACATAAAAATGGCTAATAGTTAGTCCAGTGAGATTTTTATTCGTCAGTGGCATGGCTTGGGGTGTTGCCAGGGAAATCAGAGTTAGATAACTGTAACTGTGAATAATGTTATCATAGAACGGTACAATGGGGAGCCAGTGGGTGATAGCACATAAATGGGACTGTTTTAACAAGTGATGCTTACCCTGGCAACACTTCGCGACAAGGCACTGTTATTCTTAGATTATAAATATTCTGCTAGAACAAATAGTTCAGATGGAACTAACCCGCTTGACGAATTATTCATCTTTATAATCAACTCGTCCGATACCTAAGCTGTCTCAGTAGCGTGTGTATATATTGAGCTAAATGTCCTGGGTTAGATTCACAGCATAACCGAAAAGATATATAGGTTTAAATGGAAAGCTGGGTACTGTGTTGGATAGTTTGTAGCATCCAAAAGGGGCAGATGCCAACAAAACACATAGAATAATATAAAAACTTTAAAAAAAAGGGGGGGGGGGGGGTTAACCCAGAGCGAGTGCCGAGGAGTTCTAGGTTGCAAATGTTTAACACAAAACATTACAGTCCCACAACTCGCAACCCTCGAACCCGTTTGTGGATATTATAAATGTGACCCTCTATCTCAACCAGACAGCAAGAGACTGCACCTTCCTAAAGTTCATACTAAACCAAAATATTAGACGAATTTCCTTGGGAATGATGGGGCATATATCAGAAAGATACAAAACAAGTCAAGAAAGGTCGATATTTATTAGCAACGCTCAATAGTTGCGTAACAGTTTGATTCAGAGTATACAATATAATATAGGTAAACAACATTATGACTCGAAACCTATAAAAATATTCCATAGAAAAGTTAACATTTGTTTTCTTAACATGCGTATAGTGTACGCGAGACTAATAAGAGACTTTATAAACATATTCACATGGTATTACATAAAAATGTAACTCAATGAAGTTAACCATAACTCTATCTTGAAGAGGCGCCCTTCGAGTAACACTAAATTATTAAATATTTTATATTTTTAATATCAAATCTTTGTTTCTTATTTTTAATATTAAAAGTTCGCTCAGAATAAAAGGAGCTTAGCAAAAGACAACAAACCATCTTAACTCGGCAATCAAAAAGTATCCCTTAAGAATTAGCGTATTACAATATGATAAAAATTTAAATATCAAATAGTTAACCATTTGAAATGGCGCGTAAAAGGTTTTGCACAAGTTACAATTCTAATATCAGATAGCAATCCATAATAAATTAACGACAAGACCAAGAAAATGGTTTCCGTGAAAGTTATTAAATATTCCTAAATACATTATGACCATACCGTCGGAACTATCGTAATATAAATGACATTACTATTGGTAAAGCGCCATAACCTCGTTATAAAAAAAATTAGGAAATGTTCCTAACCATAAGATATAGATTTGGATATAATTTAAATATATGGCCGAAAAATTAATTTTGAAAAGTATCATAGTATATATAAAAAAAAGTTTTATATGCCAAGAATGAATTTTGATCTTACATTTTAGTCGCAGAAAGCCGGAGCTTATGTTACCCCTGCTATGACACAGGCGTCAGTGAAAGTTCGTCCGGAGGTTTTGAGCCGTTGTTCCCCGCAGGCCCAGTCGACAGGCGAATGCAGTAAGTCTCTTCTATTTGTTTTGTTTTTGGCGTCTCCCATATAACGTCCAATGCTACAAATTTATAAATCGTGTGGTCATATAATTAGTTGAATCAGAAAGTGCACATTAAATACCTCAAATAATAATAATAATAATTAGCTATTGATGTATAAAAAGCACACATTTAAAACAAGTAACACGTGAACAAAGACATCAATCTTGTTTGGTTTGCTGGTGACGAATAGTTAGAGATTCGAATCCCGGCTGAAGGTGTTTTAATTAAAAAGTTTTCTTTATGAAAATGTAGTCACATTTACTCTATACATGCCTTCTTCCTCTTTACTAGCACAGTATAGATGCGGTGCATTGAAAAATTAGCCCAGTAATTAAAACAAGTAGTTTTACTTGCCCTAGAAGTTAATAATTCTATAAAAAAAGTTTAAATAAATAATGTAATCTATGGTTTTCCTTGAGCGTAATGCTTTTTATTATATTTTGATAAATAGATATTATATGACTTATGCTTTTTTATATTAGAATTTTAGCTCCGATAGTAGCGTAATTATGAGTCGCAGTAACTAAACAAATATAGAAAGAAGATAGTTGTACAAGGAACAGTAATTAGTGCTAAATTTGAGCCAAATACACCGAAAAATATTTTGATTGATTTGAAAATACTTTATAGTAGTAGGCCTATATTTTAAATTATCTAATCAATATTTCTAATTTGTGTTTGTGTCTTCTATTATAGATTCATATCAACATTGATGACAAACATATTGGAGTTTTTTTGTTTTGTTTTTTGCGATTTTGGGTACCCTTGTTTATTGGCGTTGATTGCAATAATGTATATCATGAAACGGGGGAGGGGTGGGAGAAACAGTATGGATCTCAAAGCATGCAAAGATTGTAATAGAGTTCTCCTCCCACGCCAAAATCCCTCCAAACTTCGCGGGTCAGAGGAGTTTAATTGGTCACCCTTGAACCCCGCCATGACGAGCCGTCGTGCAGAGAGTATGCACCATGAGCCTTCTTCTCATTGGTCACCGGGCTAAAAGAAACTCCCTCCTAGAATCAGCCTTTCCAGGACTTTATCGCATCAGCTGTCAAGGTGGACATAGAGTTTTACCACGTAAACTGTCAAGGTGGACATTCGGTTTTATCACGCCAACTGTCAAGGTGGACATGGGGTTTTACCACGTCAGCTGTCAAGGTGGACATGTGATTTACCACGTCAGCTGTCAAGGTGGATACGGTTTTACCACGTCAGCTGTCAAGGTGGACATGGGGTTTTACCACGTCAGCTGTCAAGGTGGACATGGGTTTTACCACGTCAGCTGTCAAGGTGGATACGGTGTTTTACCACGTCAGCTGTCAAGGTGGACATGGGTTTTACCACGTCAGCTGTCAAGGGGGACATGGGGGTTTTATCACGCCAACTATCAAGGTGGACATGGGGTTTTACCACGTCAGCTGTCAAGGGGACATGGGGTTTTACCACGTCAGCTGTCAAGGTGGACATGGGGTTTTACCACGTCAGCTGTCAAGGTGGACATTCGGTTTTATCACGCCAACTGTCAAGGTGGACATGGGGTTTTACCACGTCAGCTGTCAAGGTGGACATGGGGTTTTACCACGTCAGCTGTCAAGGTGGACATGGGGTTTTACCACGTCAGCTGTCAAGGTGGACATGTGGTTTTATCACGCCAACTGTCAAGGTGGGCATGGGGTTTTACCACGGCAACTGTCAAGGTGGACATGGGGTTTTACCACGTCAGCTGTCAAGGGGGACATGGGGTTTTACCACGTCAGCTGTCAAGGTGGACATGGGGTTTTACCACGTCAGCTGTCAAGGTGGACATGGGGTTTTACCACGTCAGCTGTCAAGGTGGACATGGGGTTTTACCACGTCAGCTGTCAAGGTGGACATGGGGTTTTACCACGTCAGCTGTCAAGGTGGACATGTGGTTTTATCACGCCAACTGTCAAGGTGGACATGGGGTTTTACCACGTCAGCTGTCAAGGGGGACATGGGGTTTTACCACGTCAGCTGTCAAGGTGGACATGGGGTTTTACCACGTCAGCTGTCAAGGTGGACATGGGGTTTTACAACGTCAGCTGTCAAGGTGGACATGTGGTTTTACCACGTCAGCTGTCAAGGTGGATACGGTGTTTTACCACGTCAGCTGTCAAGGTGGACATGGGGTTTTATCACGTCAGCTGTCAAGGTGGACATGGGGTTTTACCACGCCAACTGTCAAGGTGGACATTCGGTTTTATCACGCCAACTGTCAAGGTGGACATGGGGTTTTACCACGTCAGCTGTCAAGGTGGACATGGGGTTTTACCACGTCAGCTGTCAAGGTGGACATGTGGTTTTATCACGCCAACTGTCAAGGTGGACATGGGGTTTTACCACGTCAGCTGTCAAGGGGGACATGGGGTTTTACCACGTCAACTGTCAAGGTGGACATGGGGTTTTATCACGTCAGCCGTCAAGGTGGATACGGTGTTTTACCACGTCAGCTGTCAAGGTGGACATGGGGTTTTACCACGTCAGCTGTCAAGGTGGACATAGGGTTTTACCACGTCAGCTGTCAAGGTGGACATGTGGTTTTATCACGCCAACTGTCAAGGTGGACATGTGGTTTTACCACGTCAGCTGTCAAGGTGGACATGGGTTTTACCACGTCAGCTGTCAAGGTGGACATGGGGTTTTACCACGTCAGCTGTCAAGGTGGACATGTGGTTTTACCACGTCAGCTGTCAAGGTGGATACGGTGTTTTACCACGTCAGCTGTCAAGGTGGACATGGGGTTTTATCACGTCAGCTGTCAAGGTGGACATGGGGTTTTACCACGCCAACTGTCAAGGTAGACATTCGGTTTTATCACGCCAACTGTCAAGGTGGACATGGGGTTTTACCACGTCAGCTGTCAAGGTGGACATGGGGTTTTACCACGTCAGCTTTCAAGGTGGACATTGGTTTTATCACGCCAACTGTCAAGGTGGACATGTGGTTTTACCACGTCAGCTGTCAAGGGGGACATGGGGTTTTACCACGTCAGCTGTCAAGGTGGACATGGGGTTTTACCACGTCAGCTGTCAAGGTGAACATGGGGTTTTACCACGTCAGCTGTCAAGGTGGACATGGGGTTTTACCACGTCAGCTGTCAAGGTGGACATGTGGTTTTACCACGTCAGCTGTCAAGGTGGACATGGGGTTTTACCACGTCAGCTGTCAAGGTGGACATGGGGTTTTACCACGTCAGCTGTCAAGGTGGACATGGGGTTTTACCACGTCAGATGTCAAGGGGGACATGGGGTTTTACCACGTCAACTGTCAAGGTGGATATGGTGTTTTACCACGTCAGCTGTCAAGGTGGACATGGGGTTTTACCACGTCAGCTGTCAAGGTGGACATGGGGTTTTACCACGTCAGCTGTCAAGGTTGACATGGGGTTTTACCACGTCAGCTGTCAAGGTGGACATGGGGTTTTACCACGTCAGCTGTCAAGGTGGACATGGGGTTCTATCACGTCAGCTGTCAAGGTGGACATGGGGTTTTACCACGCCAACTGTCAAGGTGGACATGGGGTTTTACCACGTCAGCTGTCAAGGTGGACATGGGGTTTTACCACGTCAGCTGTCAAGGTGGACATGGGGTTTTACCACGCCAACTGTCAAGGTGGACATGGGTTTTACCACGTCAGCTGTCAAGGGGGACATGGGGTTTTACCACGTCAGCTGTCAAGGTGGACATGGGTTTTACCACGTCAGCTGTCAAGGGGGACATGGGTTTTATCACGTCAGCTGTCAATGGGGACATGGGGTTTTACCACGTCAGCTGTCAAGGTGGACATGGTATTTTACCACGTCAGCTGTCAAGGGGGACATGGGTTTTACCACGTCAGCTGTCAAGGGGACATTTTTACCACGTCAGCTGTCAAGGTGGACATTTGGTTTTACCACGTCAGCTGTCAAGGTGGATACGGTGTTTTACCACGTCAAATTTCAAGGTGGATATGGGGTTTTATCACGTCAGCTGTCAAGGGGGATATGGGGTTTTACCACGTCAACTGTCAAGGTGGACATGGGGTTTTACCACGTCAACTGTCAAGGTGGATATGGAGTTCTACCACATCAGCTGTCAAGGTGGACATGGTGTTTTACCGCACCAGCTGTCAAGGTGGATATGGTGTTTTACCACGTCAGATGTCAAGGTGGACATGGTATTTTACCGCGCCAGCTGTCAAAGTGGACACGGGGCTTAGTTGAGACAGAAATTGGAATAACATTACTCTTCACGCTGATAACATTTAAAACACACCGTGAAATCTCATAAACATCAGCTAGTACAAACCCTTGCTTTTGGTTGCACGATCTGAGATCTCAAGCTCTTGATATACTTGCATTGCTTGGGAAGGAAAGGTCGACGTTCTAATCATGGCGTAGTGCACTGGGAGTGGTTTAACACATGTGATTTATCGGGTTTGTTCTCCCAGTCCCTCCCATACGCTAATGTGATGAATTTCCTCAAACATAAAAAACTTTGATTTAGAATCTATAAACAATTTACAATAATCTAAGAATGTATGGAAGCTATTATGTTAGGGTTTGCAACTTAATAAAAACATGTGTGGTTGAGGCCTTTACAAAAAGGCATCAAGGTGAAGATTTACATAAAAATCACAAAGCGTCTGAGCTATCACTGAGCTTTATTACAAACCCGAGATATTTGTATCGGATCACACAATGCTCACAAGTCCCAATGTTCCCAAGTTCCGATATCCGCAAGTTTCAATGTTCACGATTCTCAATATCCACAATTCCCAAAGTCCGCAAGTTCCAATGTTCGCAAGCCCCAATGTCCACATGTTCTAATGTCTGTAGGTCCCAATATCCGCAAGTCCCAATGTCCACAAGTACCACTATCCACAAAAAAACACTGTTTTAAAACTCAACGCCGCCACGGGACTACTTGTGAGGGTATTTATCTAAATGCGAAAGAAATCTTCCAAAGCCTCACCTTGACACCCAAGAGATACAGAGGTCAAACATTCACGTTTCAGCCTCACCCTACAGATAAATACAATCACATAGCCATAAAATACTTTTGCTTAGGGGGAGGAATAATCTGTCAGGTTCTGTCATTAATTAAGGCCCTGCTGGTTTATCTGTAAGCTATAAATGTATAGTCGGGTCAGTAAAACTGATTTTACATATCGAACAATGTTTCTCTTTTCAGCCAATAAGATCACTGCATCGTCGGGTACGTGGACTATATTAATGTATTAGGAATAAAAAATAATAATTTAGAGAAAGTGTACACATATTAGCATGGAGAGAGAGTGGAAAACCATTTATAAAAACCACCCTCAGTACACCCTATAGGAATTCGAACCACAATCTCCCGCCATTGGCACTCTAGTCGATTGCGGGAGTGACGCCCTATACCAGTGGTTGGCAACTTAAGGCTAGTCGTCCACTGGTTGCGTTTTTGTCAGAATTAATTCGTCAGAAATCGGAAGAAAAAATTCGTCAGATTTCGCATATATGGTATCGTCTACTGGAAACGATTATATCAGACGCGAATTAGTCACCCACGATTTCATTTCAGGAAACAATCGTAAAATGGAAAATATAATTACTTTGGAAAATGCGTATTTAGTTAGAAGGCGACTGAATCGAAATAGAAGAAATTGTTGGACTAATAATATATTAGCGAAAAGGAATACATTGGGAGAATTCAATCATTTATTTAATGATTTAAGAGAAGACAAAAAAAAGTTTTTCGATTACTATCGAATGACTCAAGATACTTTTGAATATATTTTAAATGCCATTAGTCTATCAATAATTAAATTTTCAAATTTTCGTGAAATCATTCCACCAGAAGAACGTCTCAGTGTGACTCTAAGGTAAGTTATACAATCGTTGCAATAATACACTTTGTTTAATTTTATTCATAACTATATAAGAATTACATTGTAACATCATTGAAATGTGAAAAATACTGTTGTAGAGGCTAATTTTGCAATTGGGTATTTAAATGTAAAGAGGTTTCATTGTTTGTTAAGGATGCTGGAGATGGCAGTGGTGTGGATGTTGATCCTTCAGTTAAATAGTTTGATGATACACTTGATGGTCCCTGAGAAGCGTATACTAACGGAACTCTTCCCTGTGAATGCGACATCCTGAACGCCAATTCTTCTTCTTCAATAAATATTTGCTGCAGTTTATTCCTAACTATCAGTTTTCGGTTATTTGGCACGCTCTTTAGATAAGGCAGGAGACTAATTAAAAACTGGTACTCACTATCTTCCTTCATTTTATCACTTTCAGAAAATATTTTGAGCTTGGCCTTCTCTATTTCAAGGAATTGGTCATCCACAGATTGTTTTACTAATTTTTTACGCTTATAGATGTTAGATGTATCTCGTTGAGGAATTTCTTTATTTTTAGGTATACTCGATGTAGAAGGCTGCTGTTTGGTTTCATGTGGGACAGATTCTTGTGAACAAGCAATGTCTGGTGTCTCCAATAATAGCATTTCATTCACTAATTCAGAGTCGACATATTCTGACTCGTTATTGAGTGCACCTTTTACAGGTGATACATTTCCATGAAGTTTCCTTCGCTGAATACTATCAGATAAAAACAGCAGAAATTTATAATACGGCCATGTGGAAATGATTACAGAATCTGCTCCATCCCCAGATTTGTGTTGTTTGGATTTTTGGAATTCTTTTCGAAAAGTGTCTCGAAGTCCTCTCCATTTCTTTTTTACATCTTCCGCTGAAAAAAATTACATATTTACTAAAATCACATATTAGTAAAAAAAATATATTCGTACACCCTATACCTATACCTATATATGTATATATATCTGACTATAGTATATATATTATTTATATTACGTTTAATCTTATAGCTTTTACAATTCTTACCATATTATTAGTTTAATTATTAGTTCCCTAAATATATATAAATATTTATGGAACTAATAATTAAACTAATAATATGGTAATTTATATAATTATATATAATAAATATACTTAGAAACATATAAATATAGAATATATACTATTATTACGTTTTTATTATATTATTTTATTATTTTATTTTTATATTACGTTTAATAATGTTATTGCGTTTACAAGTCTTATCACATTATTTTAGTTAATAGTTACCATTAAAATATTATATTATAAAATAAGGCTAAAGTGTAATTTTTATAATTTTCCGTTCCCGTACCAATCCTGCTATTTTGACTTATTCCCCGTTTCCGTCCCGCAATTAAAATGCCATTTCCGTCCAACCCTATTTATAAAATGTATTTTTCTGTTGAATAGTATGTAATGGTAAAATCTAAAATAAGCTCATTTTGTAGGTACTTGGCAACAGGCTCCTCGTTCAAGACATTGGGATATTCATTTAGAATTTCAGACATTATGGTTGGAAGAATTGTTCATGAGACATGTGAGGCTATTTGGGATGCATTGAATTCTGTACATATCCCATTTCCAAGAGACGATGACATTATGTCTATAACTGAAGGATTTTGGAATAAGTGGAACTTCCCAAATTGCGTTGGATGTATAGACGGGAAACACATACGCATAAAAAATCCAAAGCATTCAGGCAGCATGTATCGCAATTATAAACAGTATTTTTCAATCGTTTTACAAGCGGTTGCAGGGCCAAATTACAAGTTTATTGCTATTGATGTAGGAGCATATGGCAAAGAAAGTGATGGTGGAGTTTTTTCGCATTCTTATCTTTCCAAAAAGCTTGAAACAGGAGCATTGGGTGTTGGAAGACAAAACTCACTACCAGGAACAAATATTTCAGTACCTCATGTTATTTTGGGAGATGAAGCATATCCACTGAAATCCTACTTAATGAGACCTTTCCCAATATCAACACTTGGACCAACAGAAACAATTTTCAATGAGCGTCTCGAGCACGACAAGTTGTTGAATGTTCGTTTGGTATTATTAATAGCAAATGGAGACTACTGCAAAAAGCAATTGAAGTAAGGCCTGAGTGTGCCGATAAAATTGTTAAATGTATATGCTTGTTGCATAACATTATAATAGATAAAGAAGGTGAAGAGCAAGTAGTCTCATCTACTTTCCAACAAACACATTCGGAAAACAGTAGATTTGGTACACTTGGTGAAAATAGAGGCACTGGTTCTGCATATGTTATCAGAGATAAATTCAAAACGTATTTTTGCTCACGAGAATTGTACCATTGAAAATACTTTTTTTTGTACACAATATATTAACCTTATAATACTACTGCTCATGAATATTCACCAGTGAGTTATAAGTTTTGGTGCCAGAGTTTTGCCTACTCAGGAGAGTTAATATTATGTGTGTTATCTAGTTAGTCTGTGCCTGTTACTGGCCTAGTGCGTTTATCTGCCAGATAACTTTTAATAATCTTGAACTTAATTCACCGGGTGAAACCCTGTTGTAGAATTATTAGAGGCAGTGAAATTTTTACTGTGACTATCGCATATTTAACAACCGCAAAGAGTAAAAAAATACTTGTGAGTGAAAACACACTTTTATTTTTATATTTTACTTGTTTGTCATCTAATTTGAATATAATTATTATCTTAATAATTTGGTCAGTGAATTTAAATACTTCTTTGTGTGAAATAAGTTTAAATAATTAGTCACAAAATATTTTTTTTTAATAATTAATACCCTTTTTTAAAAGAACGAAACAAAAAACATTTTAAAATATATAACTTATCGTTTAATAGAGTTAAAATAAATTCATTTAAAATTGTCACACTTAATTTAATTTAGTAGTGATGTGACTATAAAATGTTGTAATAGGCTACTCCTTGGTTAAATGAATCATTGTTATAGATATGAATACAAATCTTCCTCTATATAATAAATTACTTAATTGTTTGTGAATTACCATCAGCGTTCATTTCCTCAGCAACTTCTTTCCATAACTTTCGTTGCACGTCTCTCATGTGATAGTTTTTATCCCTCATGTCCCAAAGAGACTTTCGTTCACTTATCAAAATTATAAGTTTCTCAACATCCATTTTAGGACCGCTTGAACTCTACACTACACAATACAATTCGTCAGAATAACTGCGAACGATCCCATCGAGATGGGATCGTTCGCACATCGGATGTTTTCGCCCGAAGACGCACGAATTTCTTCGGGTGCAGTAGACGACCTTCAATACCTTTCTATGATACCGGATCATTCGCAACTATTCGTCCGACTTGTGACGAACATAATTCGGATGAAAATGCAGCCAGTGGACGACTGGCTTAAGGCCCACGGCTGGATCCGGCACACCGTCTTATTTTATCTGGCCCACACAAAATTTCCGGAAAATGTATATTTATGCATTTAGGTTCAATCCCCCAGGCTTATTACCCCTTAAATGTTATCTAGGTTTGACACCCCTTAATATAATCTACAATTATTCCCTGTCAAAGCCACTAACAGACAAAAGTTTATTATAAATAGTTGACCCTTGCAAGCTACCCTCACCCCCTTCCTCCTTAGTAGAAATATTTTGCTTGATATTATTTTAAATAAAAGCTCCGCTTTTTTTTAAATCATCTGTGCCACCTATTTTTAACTTATATAGCATGTGATATAAAAACAAGATTTCCGAATCTTGCCCTAAGCCATGCGGCCGCCGAAGCGGTAGGTGGAATGTACTAAAGAATGTTTTAATTAAATGTTTTCCTACTCTCCCCCCACGCTAAATTTGAATCCATTTCCCTTAAATTCGGTCTTTTTCATCCCTACTACCTCAGTGTAATTAAATGAGGATATTACAGACAGATAATAATCAAAAGTAAGACCGTTGCAACATAATCGGGGATGAAATGAGTTTATTGATATGAGTAATCTACGCTCCAAAATCAGTATCTTACCGAGTGATATTTGAAATTTTAGCCACAGACAAAATAGATGTTTAAATGACTGGGTTTATGACATTTACCCTGATGTATTTTATATTTACAACCTTGATTTATCTCCTTAGTCTGCGAAACACATTTACGAATTGAACATTCTCTTCTTGTCCTTATACACCCATGATAACCTTCGCATCTTCAAAACATTTTAAAGAAAGAAGAAAAATTCAAAATATAATGGACAAATTTGAAGCATATCACTAAATATTACGATCTTTTATGTAAATAATAACCTTTAAAACAGCTACTAGCCAGTATTTTAACATTGAGTAGTGATTAAATTACCCGTCTTTACTTAATGTAAGTAGAGATAAATTCGGATATGCAAAAAAAAAAAAAGTTTACATTTTAAAATATCCAAACCTTCCTCTTTACCTATGTACTGTAAAGTATGAATAATTTAAAAGATTAAAGTTGTGTTACGTGCAAACAAAATTTTATCTTTGACTTTTTCGGATGACCTGGTGGTCTAGGGGTAAGTCGTCAAACTTCTGTGCTGGGGGTCCGGGGTTCAATCCTCGGTCCCGGCACAGATTTATCTGATTGCCAAACCCTTACTTCACCTCTTACAAGACATGTATTAATCACAACTTGTGAATGTGGGGAATGCCAGGCCTACGTGGTGGTTCGGATTCTACGTTAAACTGTAGGTCCTCCATTTCATCTCACAATCACCCTACCATTACACATTAGCATAAGTGCGTATAACCCGAACGGGTAGTAAGACGTGGTGCTAATAATAAATAATAATATAATAATAATAATATAATATAATAATAATAATAATCTTTGGCTTTGATTCGCATTTTTCAAGCTTCGCTTCATATTAAAAAGTGAGTTTCGCACATATGAGGTGTGGAAAGTTCACTAATATATAATAGATGTATAGGGAGGTGTGAATTACGCTTTTTTAAATATGAAGCAAAGCCAAAGTCGAAGTTAAAGATTTGGTCGTTATTAGATAGCATAACTTATAGATTACTGCGAACAACATTTCATTTGACATGGTTAATGAATTTAAATATTTAGGAACAGTTTTAACAAGCAATAACGATATTATATTGGAAATTAGGAAAAGAATACAGTCGGGAAATGCTGCCATTACTTGGTCTGTAAGTGTCCGACATCTCGCCTACTTTCAAGAAATGTAAAATTCAGAACATACAAAACAATAATTTTACCGGTTGTTTTCTGTGGGTATGAAACGTGGTCCATTTTCTTACATGACGAAAACAGATGTAGGGTGTTCGAAAACATGGTGCTGGGGAAGATATTTGGTCCAAGAAAGGGATGAGGCTAGTGGGGAGTGGAGGAGGTTACATACCATATATCCATCACAACACATTGTTAGGGTAGTCAAATCTAGTAGATTACTGTGGGCAGTTAAGTGCAGCGTGAATGGAAGGATCTAGAACCGTGTACGGGGTACGGACTGGTAAACTCAATAAGAAGACCTAGACGCAGAGGGTAAGATCACATTAGAATGAACTTGAAAGAGATATAGGGTGTGTAGGGGGGACTGGATAGACTAGTTCAAGATAGGGATAGGTGGTGTACTTTAATAAGTGCAGCAATGAACTTTTGAGTTTCTAATTCCATAGAGTAAATTATATAATTGAAATAATTATATATATGGTCCATATATATATATATAATATATAATTTAATCTATGGAATTTATATATATATATATATTACTCTATGGAATTAGAAATTAGAAACTCAAAAGTTCATTGCCGCACTTATATATATAGGCCATATATAGCTTACTTAATAACTCTCTTTCTTTATATATATTATATAGTCGAACCTGGATAAGCAAGAATTCAAGGAACTGTGAGTTTTTTCTCACTTAAAAAAGTTTTTCACTTAGCCGGTTTTCACTAATCCAGGCCTAGCATCTACAGTAGCCCCATGGCTTCTTTGGTGCTGACTGACAGCTCACAGCTGACGGCTTTGAAAAGTTACCAGTCCAAATTATGTATCCCTACGCCGAACCATATGATTTGCAAAAACATGTGTTTAGCAGCTGTCACTTAAGACAGTCAAAATGTAGGTATATTCCTAAATGTTGACTGTCAGAAGTCAGCTGTGAGCTGTCAGTCAGCACCAAATAAGCCACGGGGATACTGTACCTCTATCACTTACGGAGGTATAAGAAAACACAGGAAACAGGATGAGGAATGTGGACACACCTCCCTCAGCGATCGACAGTTATCAACTAATTCGTCTTTGTTTACTAAGGCAGACCTGACCCCTGGCAGAGGAACAAAAAAACACGTGTGTGTTTGTGTGACCTGTCAAAACATACACAATCGCGTTGCATTTCCTGGAAGACAGCCTCACTTATAAAGATCCGGACGTGAAAAACGACTCTCACTTAAGAGAAGTTTTCGGAGGGGAAAATGACGGGGCCTGGCGATTAGCCTCGCAGAGTTTTCTCTCTTATCCAGGTTCGACTGTAGTACATATTATCTCTAATTTGATGAAAAAAATGTAGTTAAGTTTTAATCATGTGTACTATTAAGATTAGTTAATATTACATTTTTTAGATAAAGGGTTCATTTTATAGTAGAAACGACAGGTTTGAACACGTTGGGTTCAAAGAAGGAATAAAGTACATTAGGAAGATTTTTTCCGGAAAAGATGTTACTTTTTCACAAAATGAAGGACCTGTAAAATGCAAACCTCAGCTCCTAATATTATTAAACCAGAACAACAACGAAAATCTTAACCAAACCAGAAGATTGATAAGTCAATAGTTTTTTTAAACAATATAAAACTCCCTAACCCCAACCCCCATCTTTAATCTCCAGCTAATGGTATTTGTTTAATGGAACCCATTACAAATGCTTGATGAAAACACTTTGACAAAAAAAAAATCAAATTGGTATTTTCCTCTTTCAATTAGGCTGCTGAATATTTTTTTTGTTGAGAAAATGGAACATTTCATGCACCCTAACCCAACTCTCATTAGTCAATCACTTTTAAGAGTGTTTGTTCTCGGGTTAAATAGTTTGGAAGGCCAACCAGTCTTCGTGTCAAAAGGACACTGGTTTACCTTTAAGTCAGGCCTCAAATAACTTACTATTTGTTTATATGTTCATCCTAGACCTTATATTAAATTAATGGCTCTAGGATTATGTAAATATTGTACTAAATAACTCTGTGTTTATAAAATGCTCGTCAAACATTACAAATATATAGTTTTAATGTAATTTGACTAAAAAGTCTACAAAATATCTTTAAAATGTATTGAACTTTTGAGATGTTTGTTATAATTTCAATGATCTTTATCAAATTTTTACTATAATATTTCATAACTTGTAATCATTATTGCCAATTTTTCATATATGAATCACATTATAGTGCCTATATAATTAACACATTACATTTATATCTATTTCTTTAATGTTAAAGTAACACAATTTTACTGAAAATTGATTTCTATTATAGATAATTTAAATAAATAGTGAAGAAAAATATTATTTACCTGAACCATGAACATATTTTATAAAAAACTCATTTTTCAAGCAAACATAATTAATAAAATAGATGTTTTTATTATGATAATAAATTATTTTATTACGTCATTTGGTCTGAAAAATATTATTAAATAATAATTTTTTAAGACAGATGGATTCGTGAAACAACGGTTATAAATAATAATAATAATAATATAATAAATAATATAATAGTAATTAGGCCACTTAAAGAAAATGGTTACTCAGTCATTGAGACTGCTATTTAATACAAAAAAGTCCTTACACATTTATCTAGATGGCAGCACATATAATGAAATCATCTGACGACCATTTTATACCAGAAAGCTCTTTCGCGTTATCTTGGTCTGTGTATGATCATAATCGATGTATAGCTGCTTTGGTCGTGATTAATCGATCATTTATGCAATTCTATCTCTTCGATGTGAAGTTGAATTAAGCCCGTATCACACGACACTAGCTCGTACTTGAAATCCAGTGTGCTAGCTAGCGCCTAGATATCTGTATACTAGCTAGTACAATAGAAACGGGACTAGAGTATTCACAGGTTGCTAGTTTGGTATTAGGTTTAGTGCAAATATTTATTGAACGTCAGAGATTAATTTTGGGGTGCAGCAGCTGCATTAATTACTAATAAAGATATTGAAAATGATGAGAGGGAGCGTAGGAAAAAGAATATGGACACGAACTGGTTGGGAAAGACGAAATAATGGTCGCAGGATGCTAAATATGATACATTCGGAGGTTAGGTAATATACATTCGGGGTGACACAAACGTTTAGTATCTCCCTAAATTTGTATTATTTATTTACAATGTGGTCAAAGGCCCCTAAGCCCATGGGTGTCCAAGTACAGTATCCTTTATTCACAAACGATTTTTATTAGGCCTACGCACACTTTATATTCTAAAAACAAACCCACCCAAGGTTGGTATGCTATCAAGTTTATTTAGATTAAAATTGTGTCTGGAACACAGTTTGTCGTTTTTAGATGACATGTTTTAAATTAAATTTATATTTATATTAAATATATTGTCATATTGTGGCAATTTGTTATTATACAAACAAGGATGTTTAGAATAATTTTCTGCCAACAACAAAATCACATCTGATGACCATGTTGGCGTCATTTATACCATTTCTCTACACAACAGTCTCAGCGCACATTGATTGGTTGAATTACACAGACTAGTGTCGAAACTAGTACGAAAATAGCGCGTGTTCTATCCTCACAACTACTATGGTAGCCAGTACCAATTGGCAGGACAAGTATACTTTTTCTTATTCACACGACGCTAGATGATGACGTGCTAGCTAGTGCTAGCTAGCACGCTGGATTTCAAGTACGAGCTAGTGTCGTGTGATACGGGCTTTAGTGAAGCCATTTTTTTTGCGATTATTAAATAATCGAATCAAAACAATAACGTAGTTTAAATATTCTTAATTTATAAAATATAATATATTATATTTTTTTGAAGTTTGACACCAATTTAGGAAATCAGAACAGTTATAAAACTGTCTATATATGTGGGCTGTCACTTTTTAACAAGAATTGAGATGTGGCACATGAAAATTACATACATAACATCAATGTGCCAATACTCGTATCCATTGTACCTATCACTAACTGTTTTGCTATTCTCTAGGTTCATAGAATATAATTGTTAATAAAGAGGGCCGAGGGGCATATAAATGTTCATAGTACATAATTAGCACAGGATATAATTTAAAACAAATAAAATGTTATTATTATTATTAGCACCGCGTCTTACTACCTGTTCGGGTTATACGCACTTACGCTAATGTGTAATGGTAGGGTGATTGTGAGATGAAATGGAGGACCTACAGTTTAACGTGGGATCCGAACCACGGTGGAGGCCTGGTATAATAAAATGTTCACAATACAAAGTAATTGCAGCAAAATGTCGAAGTCAAATATATAACATCGATAGACTAATCAATGTTGGGAGTAAATTTAAAATTAGTAAACACATTTTTAAACAAAGAGTCTTTATAGTGAATAAGTTGTATACTTTAGTTTTAATTTGGTGTTAACTTTATTTAGACATTTTGAGATGACAATGATATAAGAGTAAATTACCAGTTGAGTGTCACCAATTCTAACATCTCTAAGTGTTTTTTTTTTTTTTTTTTCGCAAAGAAGGTATCTGGTTTCCGAGATTAAACAATAAATAACTGACAAATACATACACGAGACAAAAATAGTACTATTCGAATCTCATTAACAACTGAAAGCGACATCTATAAGAATAAAATGCCTATAACCCGAACGGGTAGTAAGACGCGGTGCTAATAATAATATAAGATTAAAATTGTACCATTCAAATTTAATTCAAATTTATTAGTACCTATTTGTGTTTATAAGTTTCCTAATCCGTCATCAAAGATGTGACCGCTTTTGACAATATCAAGACAAAGCTAAGAAACAAATGGTACTCCTAATACGTCATTATTGTCTTGACATGTTTTGACACAATACACTAGATAACTGACAGCCAATATGAGATCTGGAGTTTGGAAATTCTAGGCTTATACTGTACTCCATTAGGCCTACTTTCTATTATGAAAGTCCTTAACCATAGACTTGTAAAGACAAATTTAAAATTTCCCAGCTGTTGATCCCTACTCTACAAACTATCACAACTTCAAAAGCAGTGGTGTATTCTCTGGGTATGCTAGTCCTGCGCCGCATACCCATAGTGATATGGGCTAGTTTTTTGTTTAATTCAATACTGTTTGTGCAAACTGTGTAAATACTAATGTTTAAGTTGTTAATAAATATAACATGTAATTAATTATTAATTTTAAAACTAATCTTGGTTCATATTCCAAGAATACTGTGTTTTAAGTCATTCTTCTTCCAAAAGGTTCTACTTAGCACAATAGGAAACCCTGGGCTTGCTGCAAGGCAAGCTAGGGAAGCTCTAATGACCTTGCACATTGTCTAGGGGGTTGCAACACATTCCTTTCCGATCGCCCATAAGTTATTGGCCAATGAGTGGTTTTCACAACCCAGGTCATATTCTTCCTGTGAAGCAAGCTAAGCATTGTGCCAACTATTGAAAAAAAGATTCAAGATCACAATGATTAAGCTAATTTAGTATAGTTTAAGTAAAAATACATAAAATAAATATATAATTAACTGTAAAATAATATTTTTGAAAAACATGGTGAAAGTGTAATAAGGAAGCAGTTATAATCAAGATTATAGAATTCAATATAAAATCTACTTGTGATAGAGATATTAAGAAAAGTCATATAGTGAAAATATAAACAAATTTAATGAATATATCTGTATACATTATTTAAAGTGAATATTGTTAATTCTACATATATGATTAGATATAACATGTAATAGGTGACCTGGTGGTCTAGGGATAAGGTGTCAGACTTCTGTGCTGGCGGCCGGGGTTCAATCCTCGGTCACAGCACAGAGTTATCTGATTTCCAAACCCTTCCTTCACCTCTGACAAGACATCTTGTGAATGTGGGGAATGCCAGGCCGCCACCGTGATTCGGATTCCACGTTAAACTGTAGGTCCTTCATTTCATCTCACAATCACCCTACCATTACACATTAGCGTAAGTGCGTATAACCCGAACGGGTAGTAAGGCGCGGTGCTAATAATAATAATAATAATAATAATAATAATAATAATAATAATAATAATAATAATAACATGTAATAAAAAACATTAAAATGTGAGTCAGGTTATACTCCTGAATTAGAATTAACAATATTCACTTTAAATAATTTATACAGATATATTCATTAAATTTGTTTATATTTTCATTATATGAATTTTCTTAATATCCTTATCACAAATAGATTGTATATTGAATTCTATAATTTTGTAAAATAATAGTATACGTAACAAGCTTTAAATTATACTCTAATTAAATACATTGATTTATGTTTAGGTATTCTAGCGACATGTATTATCATGTATTTGGCAAACACATTTAACCATTCTTTCAAAATTAGGCATTTCGGCACTGATATAATGGTAAAAGGAGGGGGGGGGGGCTGTGAGCAGGTGACGAGGCTACTTTAACAGCTGTTGACGGCAATTATTGTTTTTCTTTAGTAGAAAGGATCGTGGAGTTTTAATAGTGTTCTTTTAGTTTTGTTTTACATTAACGACTTATTAGTCATTGTGATTTTATATAATTATACATCAAAGAATCCTAAAATTCAGGAGTGTGAGTTCAACATTTCAAGATGATTTAGAAGGAAAAGGTAAAATAAAATATATGTTCTTATAATTTACTTAATCAGTGGCGCACTCAGTCATTTACTTTGAGGGGAGGCATTCAACCAAGGCTTTTAACAAGAATAACATTTTGATGGAGAGAGCGGGTTTGTGGTTGCACAACCTCCTAAGCCCTGAAGGCCGAGAATATTTATGAATATTAAATGCTTTTATAAATAATTTTGAGTAGTTTTATAGCAATTAAGTAATTTAAATAACACAAATGGTATCAAAGATATTATTTGTGTGTTTTTTTCAATTGTTAATTTTGTGTGTAGCGATAAACATTTTGAAAATTAGGCTTAAGTCTGAAGCCTGCTCTTAAAATGTAGCATATACATTCGACACATCTTCAATGCTAAATATTTTAGTTTTACTTAATATTATTTAAATTTCTATTAACAATATTTGGGTGTTGGGGAAAGAGGGGGAAGGGGGATCAAATACCCTGTTTGCCCCTCTCCCCCTCGGGTGCTCCATTTCTTAAATAATCCGAGATAATTTCCCCTATGCTAGTCTGAGTTTACGCATCTAAATAGCTTTTGGAGCATAAATTCCCAAGTTGGGAGACTCGTTTCCATGAAGCATTGTGTGAGATAAGTTGGCTTTAAGAAATAGTTTTAATTGCAACGTGAGTTGGACAATCCACCTGATTTCCTCTCATCAATATCTGATGGACGCTTGATGGATGTATCACTTCATTTTACTCTTATTATGATTGTTTGCTTTGAGTATTGCTAACTGTGTGCTTTTAATTACACTAGGCTAATTGAATAGGCGCTAACTCTCTTATGCATTCAGAAATGTGCCTAGTGGTCTAGTGGTCATAGGTTCTGGCTATGGAACCAGAGGTCCCGGGTTTGATACCCATCGCGTCCAGATTATCTGGGAAGCAGTGGGTCTGGAACGGGTTAAATTCAGCCTATGGTGTACAAATAAGTAGATACTCGAATAAAGTAGTAGTGGTTCCGGTATAGAAACCCAAGCTTAATGGCTGGAGTCAACGTTGTGCTGACAACATGACACCTTATATCTGCAAGAATTGGCACTAATTTTCCAAACCATTTGGTAGCCCCTTGGTAGGTATAGCCTGAATGTGGGCTGAAACCATGGAGTTACTTTTATTACATTTTGAGTGGATGGTAATCATAGTTATGGATAAATAAAAGAAGAGAGAATATGGGAGTAGGGAAGGAGGGGCCTCAAAATTTCCTAAAATAGCATACGGTTAAGTGGAAATAATAAATGTTCGAGAACCCCTGTTCTATAGGGACACATCTTCAAATATACCCCTTGAAATAATCCCTTGGCATTCTTGGACAACGGTGGTTGAGGGTCCTCAGCCCCCAAATCTCCCCTACAACTTTTAGAGTACAGCATACCTATTAATTTTTCTCAGAATACGCCACTGCATTGAAGGGAGATTCCTTATGTAATAGATAGTAGAAATATTAGTAATCAAGTAATTTAGTTGTGTCGTTGTCAGTAGGCAAAGAGTGTATGCCTAATGCGGTATGGGAACGAATCGTAAGCCTAGTACGCACTGGGTAACATTGTTGGACAACTTTTTCCCAACTGTTCCCCAACTGTTTCCCAGTTGTTGGTAAACATTAAAGAAATATTGTTTGCGTCCAGACTGCAATGATGAAACATTTGTTTCCCGTACAGAGTCAGTTGAGTGAATGATGTCTATTGAGAAGGATGCTGCTATGGCTTGTGCTTTGTATGTAGTTATGAGCTGTTCAGGAAGACAGAAAAGAAGAAAACAGTGCTAGGTGCTGCTTCTGTAAAGTGCTTCAAAATGGTTGTACTATGAAAATAAATTTCCGCCAAAACTGAATTTCGAAGACGACAGTGGTTTTAGGAACTTCACTTACATGTCTCCTACAGATTTTGAGTTATTTTACAAATGGTTGGTCACAGGATAGTGAAAAGAGACACACGATTTAAATCAGCAATTTCACTTACTAGCACACGTTGCTTCTTGCCGGAAAAGTTGGCCAACATTGTTGAGTAACCCATTTGAAATGGATCACAGGAAACATGTTTTCCCCGCTGGGAAACACAAAGGCAAAATGAAAAAATGTTTCCCAACTGTTTCTAAAACAAGGGCATCGTGTTGGCAAACAATGATTCTGGGGAAATGTTTCCTAGTGCGTACTAGTCTTAAGGGAACATGAGCTACCCAGTAGACAAATTTCACTCAACCAGTCATGATTGAAGTGGCAGCATTATCAGCCAATGTTTTGTTTATTGTTTAGTGTTTTTAGTTGTGACTTTCGTGACTGTTGGATTGTCGCAGTTTTATGACTCAAATTGTCATATTATGTTGTACATCCAATGACTTAATTGGGCTTTATTGAATTTTGAAGGTATAAATGCAGTGAGTGTTAGGCAATATTTTATGGTTTCCTTATTTGAAGCTATAACTGATGAAATGAGGACATTGAGGTTAGTGTTAGTGTTTAACTTCATAAATATACATTAATTTTTCTAGCAAGTATCCATACTAGTTTTAATTGAGCTGATGTATCTTATTTCACTATTTATTAAAATAGGGTTTCATGAAAGCAAGTTATATAGGCTCAAACCAACTATGAACGAAGAGGAGTTAATTAGGGCTCTGTTATGTTGTTACAACTTTTATAATTTTTAATTTAATTAAGTAGGCTACATTAAACAAAACATAAGTTTCCTTATTCATCCTTTAAAATTTTAAAATTTGGGGTACATTTTAAAATTCGTTATTTAGTGTTCAATTTGCATGAAATTTTGTATAACCATGTTGTTTAGAGTGATGAATTCAAATTTTCAATCAGTTATTTAATAAAATTTCAGGGAAATCCCGTTCACCCTCACGAGATAAATTACAATATGTTTTGAATAATTTATTCACGTACCAGTAATAAAATTGTAAAGCAACTTCCATAAGGTTATGAAGCAGGAAATTGGTAGACAGGTATCAAAATATTGTAGAAATATTGATACATTCAATTTTTTAAATTGCTTTATTTTACAGCTGAAAATGTTTTAATCAAACCTGGCCCAATTGTTAAGTTTTTGATAAAGTGACGAGTGAGTTCAACATCTAAGAAAGCTTGGTTAAATATTGCTTCCAAGTGTGTTATAATAAAGCAGCGGTTTCAATCCTGGGGGTTACAGCGTGTTTTGGGTGGGGTTTTAGCTCTATATTTACTTTTCCAAGGATTTTAATGATTATAGGAAGATACGAAATTTTAATAGAAATTTAAGTTGTTTAACTGCTGAAAACGATCTAGTTACTGCTTAGGTTTCTTTTGGCTATTCTGATAGCTTTTTGCTGACTTGGTTTACTGTGGCAGCCTTGTAATTCTGCTATCAAAACATAAAGTCATCCCGCCCCCCTGCCTCCACCGACTTGGTTATTCTCTTTTACCACATATTATTCACATATAATCATTATTATAAGCAATTTATTATAATTAAAACAAGTATTAGTGGACATGCGTGTTTAATGTCCCGCTCTTTTGGTTTGGTTTGTTAGTGAAGGTAAGGTAAGGATTTTAATTCTGGCTAGGGGTAGTTAATTATAATATCCCTACATGCAAATAAGGGTACATTCCTACTAAATTTTACCTATCCCACTGGTGTAGTTAAATATAGAGAAGCCCGGCTGATAGTAAGACAGTGAAACAAAAACTAGGATTTGAACATTTTTATGTTATCAAAGGGTTGAAATGGCGGCAGATAGAAAAGTTGTGATCATAAACTATCAAATGTTGGAAACCACTGTAATAAAGTCAGTTATATTTTTTAAATCTAAAAATATACGATATAGCTGCAAATTTAAATAAATATATCTAGCTCAATTGGATATTCACCTCAGATCCAGATAAACTGAAATAAATAATAATTCAAGTTATTTCCTTATGCACTGAAAAAGCCTTGTAGCTTTAAAAATCCAGGATCAACAAATACATTTAAAAATCCAGTTACCTAAAAGCTCGGTTCACGGCTTGATTATCGCACCAAATTTTAAAATTTTCCTGGAAACCTCCTGCCCTCCCTCTTCCCCCGTTCTCAACATTGCCCATTGCCCTTGTGCTCTCCTTTACCAATGGGGAATTTTTCTAATTTTGAAATGCTCAAAGTTGGGAAAAACACTGATCCCCCTCCCCCAAAATATATTTCGTGCAACGCCCCTGTTCCTAATATGTCATCACTGACTTAACGTGTTTCTGATACAGTACACATACTAGACAAATGACAGATCCAGCCAGCTCTCGTAGAGATCTGTTGATTTAACTAATAATGATTAAATTTCTTTACAGTTTTGGTGAAGAAAATGTGGATTGAAATTGAAAAATTGTAGAAATTTCAGTGTCTGTCTATACTCCCCGGAAAGCCGACCAGAAATATGCCGAACGTATATGACGGGAAAGAGTAGCTCGTTAGCTATCCGAAAATACCCCAATGTCTAGGTTGGAACGAATAATGAAGTATCGGGAACGAGAAAAATATTGGAAGTGACGCAGTGTGTTCAAGTAAAACCCCTACGGCCGTGCACCGACACAGCCACACCCGATTTTTGTGAGTTTTTAACACTCCTTTTGGCAAATTCTGGTATTTGAGAATGCCATTTGGACTTTCAAAATTGTTTCCGTGTGTTTAAATACATGTTGGGAGGTCGGTTGGTCGGTGCAATAATGTAGCCTACTATTTTCTAACATTAATTAAAATAATTGATTTGTGGCTTGTTAGTTAATTTACCATTATGCATCGAGTATTCGATTTAAATAGATTTTAACGAATTTGGACTGCAATTCAATTTAAAAGCTGTACAGTTCCAATACAATACCTATTTTAAGCCAACATTCAAAAAATAAATTACCCCAAGACGTTATTTAGTTCTAAATTAGATCACGGAGATCCAAGGTCTAAGATACCTAAATATGATTACTCCTTAGCTCCATTGATCAAACATGGAAGCTAAAAAGCGCCAGTACCTCTGCATATTAGTACCAGTGATCTTTATATTATACTGAATGGACATAACCATACGCATTGCCAAGGAGAAAAAAGCGACGCTCAAGTTTATCGTCTGCTTCATTTAGGAAGGAAGGATTTAACGGTTCCTTTCAATTTTATTATGCGAAAACATATCTCTGATGAATAAAAGTGTTATTGTTTGAAAATAGTGAAGTATTATACCGCACTGTCATTAAAGAGTCATTTACATTAAAGGATATACAATTCAGTTTTACAGGTAATACTGTACAAATACGAATAAAATCTTGAATATATTTAAATGTGTAGTTATCATCCATGTTGCTTACAGTCTGCCAAGACTACACTTATATTTAAAGTTGACTATTAGCTTGTATGTTGGTTTCAGAAACAATATTATATTGAAAGTCGATAAATATAATGAATAAGGTACCTATCTTAAAACTTGATTACATTTGTTTGAATGACAAACTTTGTGAAGTTGCCATACGTTCAAACTATCACTTAGGTCAGAGAATTGTAGAAAGCATTATTATATTACAGTTTTTAGTTGTCTCATATCTTGTATATTGCTTTCAGAAACCATATTATGTTGACAGTTCGATAACTATAATGAAACAAGCTAGCTAAAAACTAAATTACATTTGTTTAGTGACATACTTTGAGTAGAAGTCTTACGTTCAAACGATAATTTAGGTTATAGGCTTTAGGAAGTACGGTATCTACTAAACCCTAATTTTAGTAAGAATCTCAATCTGTACCTCTTTATTTCATACCAGAATACTATCATATATTAGTATTTTGGTAGGATAAATGGCCATTTAGAATGGAAGTATAAATTCACTTCTGGAAGGTCTTTTATTATAACTAAACATTATTATAGGATAGGATTCTGGTACCAGGCCTTCCAAATGAGCCTCCTTAAAAAATAATCATATACATATATATTAGCATAGTACATCAACTTATTTAAAGAAAAATCTCACTAGCTTCGAAATTTGTAATGCTCTTTATAGCTTTTACTAACACATTTATTTCATTTAACCAATCACACATTGAGGTATCTCGTATATTCAATCAAATTAATGAACGATCTCAAAATACCACTTTGTTTTGTATGAGTGTAAGAGAGAAAGAGATACCCGAAAGTTTTCTCCTCTCTTACACAATGGTATGCACATGACAGCTCAAACATTTTAGCCACAGATATCCATCCAGTTATACTTTTAACTACTACGTCTGTACTTCATTGTGTTTTCTTATATGGTGAATATATAAAATATTTAAGATAACCAAATAAAGGAGATTATTAGTAAATACGTAACTATAATAATCGATTCTTACTTGTTTTTAAATCATTTAAATTTAATCGGGTACGCACTAAATAAATTATTGATATTTTAATAATGTGTGTGTATATATGTACATACACGCGTGCGAGGGCTTTATACACAATGTGAGTACTTAAATTGTTAAACTATTACTATAAATAAAATGTATTGAAGAGTGAGGGTCTTAGGAAAGTCTTTACAGTCAGATAACGACACCTGACGGAATTCATGTGTGAATCTGATTGGATGACATTTTGAATGATTTCTCAACTAAATATTAATGTGGGATTGCAAGAAGCCAGTGTTTTTGCACAGTTTTCATGGCAAAACATTTTTGGGCCAAAATAAATAAAATGTTACTCTAGTACAAACATACACTTTAACTTGCTTCCATGTTGATATCAACAGTTTCTGAATATCTGTCATAAGCATGATGATGACATTATCTAACAAAAATTTTAAATGAAGAGAACATGTTGTAATTAAATTCAAGAACACCCTTAGTTGATATTCGAGAAATTTTGAAGTCACCATGCTATGAAAAGCATATTCTAAATTATATGTTTGTACTGGACCAATATTTTATTTATTTTGCCAAAAAAAAAAGTTTTACCATAAAAACGGCAAAAACACTCGTTTTTTCTCGCGTGCTCTTTATTCCCCCCTTAATATCAGTCAAAGATAATATAATAAAAGTGGTGTATGATGCGGTGATGCCACGTTCCTGTCCCAAGTCCTGTGGTAGCAGACACTTTCTTTAATGAAATTTAAAGTGAAGAAAGGAATATTTTAACTATCCGTAATACCGAAGAAAAAATTATTTTAATTGAGACTATTGTGAAACATCTAAGTGATTGAGTAAACCCTTAAAGCTCAATAAGTTATACAACCTAAGTAAAAGCAACAACCAATTCAATCATAAACGAATTTTTATATTAATTTCACATTTATGTTATATATAGTAATTATTTCAATGATCCAGTACATATATTACTAGATTTTAATTTAAAAAATAAATATATTATTTATTCATTTCAGTTGCGAAAAGGCCTTACATAATTTTTGTCTAAAACAATCATAAACAGTTATTATAATAATATCATAGGTTCATCACAACTATATGCAGAGATCAAAGCACCAATGTGTATTGCGGTAGTATTAATTATATAAACATGGCTTAACTGAAAATACTAGCGCCTTGGCTTCAACATGAAACTACCTACAAGCTAATTTTTCTATTTGGCGTGGGTACTTTTGTATTTTGTTGCTATGGAAACCCAATTGATTTTTTTCTACGCTTCTAGTGATAGTAAGCAAAGAGTTTGAAGTATATTTAAACCACTTTGATATTATTGGATTTCCTTTTCCATTTTTTTGAGTCGATTTTGTTAACTTTCTATGGGAATGATTAAATTAAAGATTTTATTTGTTGGTCCTTGTGCTGTAGGTATAGTTTTTAAATAATTATAAGAAAACATTATTATATGGTTTTTTTACCAAATATTATTTTATATCAAACTGATTTGTCATATTTCAGAGCGGTAAAACCACTATTGCTAACCTCCTGGCCGATGCAACTGAGAACTCTAGTGGAGACTATCATCCCACACAAGGAGTTAGGATTTTGGAGTTTGAAAGTCCAGTTTTGAATGTCAATAATAAACCTTCAAAAGCAGAGGTCGAGCTCTGGGATTGCAGTGGAGATCATAAGTAGGTGTATAGTATTTCATAATTATTAATACAGTATTTTTTAGAAAAATCACAGTTTTTATCCTTTTATTACTTTGGGAATTTAGACTAAACTTAAGATGAAGTTTACTTTTCTAAAATCTATTAAGTTGCTGACCTTAAACATGGTCCAAGCCTCGATAAAAGCCATAGCACTTACTTTAAAAAGTCCTATTTCTGTGGTTCTTTATTCATGTTTTTTTTGTTGATTAATGAAATATATACCTGCTTCGATGACCCCATGGCCTAAGGTGTCACTCTCACACAATAGACCAGACTGCCGATTACAGAGAGGTTGTGGTTTGATTCCTGTTGGGTGTACTGAGGGTGGTTTTTCCTTAATGGTTTCCCACTTTCTGCCCACACAAATAAGGGTACACTACCTCTAAATTCAACCTTCCTAATCCCTAACCCATTAGAATTATTAGTATCTAGGCAAATAACCCAAACGGGTAATGAAACACAGTGAAAAAAAAAGCTAACAAACCGTATTAGACCCTATTTGGGTAGTTTAAAAATAGCCTAAAAAAGCCGAGAGATTGAATTTGAAGCTGACAATTAGTGGTGTATACTGTATGTTTATAAGATGAAATTATATTTCGATACATTTCACAGCTTATAAGATGTTTTTAACTGTTGATTATAGAACAATTTCTTCTCCAATTAGTGCTAGGCCCATATAGTTTTGAACCATGTCACAGGTTTGAAGGTTGTTGGCCTGCCCTACAGAAAGACGCTCAAGGGCTTGTGTTTGTTTACAACCCATCAGCACACGACCACTCCCATGAGTTAGAGTTACTTTACAATGACTTTGTCATTCAAACCAACTTTAGTCCTAAGAACTGCCTAGTCATTGCATATCAAAAGCAAACAGCCGACAGAGAAGCTAAGAATATTACCAAGCTATGTGAGTATGGGTATTCATTTCAAATATGAGGAGATCAGGGTAAAAAAACAAAAAACCCTCACAGATTTAGATGGAAGATTTTCACAATTTAAACTTCTGTGAAATCTGTAAATTTAGGTATAAAAATAAATAAATATTTGTTGATATTAGCTATCCTTGAATAACTATAAAAACAACTTTTAGTTCAAGAGGTAAGATACCAAAAATAATTGCTACTGTAACACATTTTTCCATAAAATTAGGGTTATCGTGTTTTTGCCCCAACCCCCTCATATATTACAACCAGGCCTAAAAGTTTATTCAAAATAATATAAAATAAGTATGTATAAAATTAAAGAAAATTACTTGACACATGAATAGTATATATTTTTTTTAGATAAGAAACAAACATTTTTACAGTGGTTCTATGTTATATGTACACATCATTTAATTTGAAAGGTAGCACTTACTTCGATGGATTAAATCATGGTCCTATCTTATAAGCTATACCATAGTGGAAATATGTAAGGTAATTTTGTGACCTTACAGTTCAAACAAAGTGTACATTTTGTGAAAGGTACCTAACAAGCTTAACCTTGCAAGTTTCCACTTTGACATAGCTTATTAGAAAGAGCCATAGTGTAATCCTTTTAGGATAAACTGAGTGTACATATTCACACAAAGGCCTAACACTAGACCTACTCTCATTATCATCACGGTTATTGATATTATAATAGTTACCTATTTGTCCAAGAAAACTACTGTCTCAAGTATTAATGGCTGGGGAATTGGGTGTTGTGTCAGCCCTAAAGTAAAGTTAGTTTGTATGAACTTTGTATGCTGATATAATCAGTTGCTTCAGAAAGTGCACATTAAATATTATGATTTTTTTTTTTAATATTCATCCATGCAGTGGGTGGGTGTATCAGTTGTGGCCACTTTGAGGGAATCTTATTTTCAAAAAAATATTACTATTATATTTCAAGTAGCCCAGGGTATTATTATATCCCTTATTAGCCAGTTTTATAATCTTTAATGGGCTGTAATTAGTTTTCAAGTAAAAGGCAACAAAACTGAACACAATTTTTATTAATATTTGTATACACATTTCACCACTTGTGGCCATTTCATGAACCAGATGTGGTCACAACCATTCATATCACAGGTTTCAAGACCAAACAATACCTATGTTAAGGCTTAACCAGTCAAATGTTTGAAATTTCAAAAGAACTATTAGATAATAAAATCATTAAACTAAATTTATATTGTAGGCCTAGTTTATGGTTAAAAACTAAACAAGTTTTTTTGCAGTAACACAGTATTCAAGGCATTTCACACATTCCACAATAATTAGTCATACTTGGTGGCTTAATGACTTTCATGACATTACTTTCTTGGGTATCATAATACATCCACCTTGTCTGGCCATTTCCAACAGTTAGAACCACTCATTTGCATTGTACTGATTTGGTATAAATAATTAGGCCTATCAACATCCAAAACAACACCTGTATAATATTCTGCTACATAGCACACAATTACATAGTTATTAACATCAATCCCTAACCCAGGATGATCTTCAACTTCGAATTCCTCTATGAGACTAGGATAAGAATTTGAGTTTTCATCGTCACACACAAATATTTTAGGTTTAATTTTATTCTCTAGAATTGAAGCAGTTGTAGCCATAATCTTGTCTTCTCATTTTCCTTCACATTATAGTACGCTATCCAAATAGAAGATTTGATAACACTAGGTACATACTCTTGTTTACACCTAACTTTCAATGATTTAGGTTGTTCATGATCTGGTCATTTTACATTATTTTTAATCAAGTGGACCTAATGTGTTTTTATTCAGGGGAAACCCAAACCTAGCAGTTTGCAAAATTCAGTCTTTCATCTGTACTTCCACCTCTATTCTGAGGTCCAGGTCGGAGGCTGTTTTTCCTATGAGATCAGTAGATTCACCAGTCACCTTTCTTCTTAAGGTGGTTCTGAGTATCTTGAAAACATTGCTTGCTTCCAAGACAGACATGTTCAAATTGTTAACTGCATTTAATGCCTCCCCAACTTTAGTTGGGGAATAGGCCAAAAAATTCCTTTTTTTACGCTCATGTTGGTCCGACATTTTCTTCTTTTGGGCCATGATCTGGAACAATATGAAAATTATTAATTTTATTGTTGGACTACAATAATGTTCTCAACTTGTGTTTAATTCATAATCATAGGCCTACTAGTTTAGTTAAATATTTAACTTTTAACAGGCAAGGCCTAGTTGGTTTCATAATAGGCCTAGCCTATTATTAACTTGGAACCAAGCTTTATGAACTTGTTCCAACACATAGGCCTAGGCCCTAATTAAACATAATGATCAAACTATGCTTGAGTTTTTAGTTATAAAGCTGTTTCAAAGTTCACATTTAACCTAATTACAAAATAGTTTGTGGAACACTAAAGTGTTGCAGGTTTGAAATTAGTAATGCCAGGATCACGATCAACTTAACGTTAACTTAAGAAAACAGATGTGTAATCATGATACACACAACTTAACGTAACAAATTGAGCCAAACATCTTCATTCTCGAGTATGATCTGTGATTTAGACTATTTGTACAGTGATGATCTGGGATTGTTTACAGTTCTCAATTGATATAATAAATATCTATTACTAAACTTTTTTGATAAATTTAGCTTTCCTATTTTAGTTTAATTATTTTGTTTCAATGTCTGATCACTAGAACTTACACTAAAGAGTGACGTTTGGTCATAATACGAATAAATGAATTATTAAATAGCCTTGTTAATTTCACTCGCATAGTGTTTGGCTGGCTATATCACGTGATACCCTTCCAGTAACGTTCACTTAAAGTAAAAGACCTCCCAGGACATCCCTTACGTTAAGTTAACTGCATTGTGATTGCTTCCATTTAAACACACGAGATCCTTTACATTAAGTTATTGTTAAGTTGATAATGATCCCAGCATAAGGTCAAAGGTAAATTCATCTGATAAAAATGTAGGTCTATTAACAACACATCATGTGGACTCAAAATTAGTTTCACAATTTTTTCCAATGAATTGAAAATAAAAATGTAGGTATTATGCCTTCTAAGCATAGTTAAAAATCCTCATTACCAGACCATGGCCACAAGTGGTACCAGGTACTACCCAGTTGTGGCCGGGTATTTTTACAGTTCTAGTTATGGCCATTTAATTGACTCAAAACAAATATCTATAAACTAATGATAAAATATGAAAATATAACTTACCTTAAGCTAGAAAATTGTTTAGCTGCTCAAAATCTTGCAACAAATGTCAGATGTCATTAGATTAAAACTTTTGTTCTTAACCAAAATGTTATGGAAATGCAAAAATTATACCACCAGAATGTCAACAATTTTTGAACTCTGACACATCATCTTAATATTGACCAATGAAATGTTAGTATAGGCTAATTCACAGACTACAAATGATTGGTCTAAAACAAAATAAAGGGAGATTTAAAACCATTTAAAACTAGAAATGTCCAGAAGTGGTTCACCCACCCTATTATATAAATGCATATAAAATTATATTTTAATTCTGTTATAGTTATAGGTTTAAATAAACATTTCATTTTACATTTTAGGAAGTGTTACAGGGTCTGGCCATCCATTTGAATCAACATAACTCACTTTAAACATGAGGTTTTAAAACAGGACTCTTGACTTATCTAACATAGGAATGGAATATTGATACTACACTGAATAACACCTCTGGAGAAACTGCATGGTTACTATTGGGATACAGCGTTGTCATTCTCTTCTTTCCAGCCCTTAAATATAAGACAAATATGCAATGCTGGTTCATCAATGTTACCATTAGATCCTTCTTACCCCCCCACTCTATGCAAAAACATAACTGAAAGACAAGATTTGGTAACAGTTAACAGAGGGCAAATATAATAATTTTCTCCGTAAGACACGCATTTCCCTCATAGGTGATATCTAGTGTGTCAGACTTGCCCTTCTTTTATAGATATATATATTTTATACACTTATGTACTAATTACTCTAATGGTTTTAGGGATTTAGAGGAAGTATACACACATTGGCATATATATATAGGATCTTACTACCCATTCAGGTTATATGCTTATGTACTAATTACACTAATGGTTTTAGGGATGGAAGTTATATTTAGAGGAAGTGTACCACATTTGCATGGAAGGAGAGTGGAAAACCATTTTGAGAAAAACCACCCTCAGTACAGCCGACTAAGATTCAAACCTTGATCTTTCTGTCATCAGCAGTCTAGTCTTCTGCGAGAGTAGCGGCTTGGACCATGTGACCACCGAAGCGGGTTTCTTGATATTCCTTTTTATTATGAGAAAAGCATTAATTATTTTAGTGACTATTATATCTATGGAGGAAACTTTTAACTTTTGAACTAATTGACATCTCGACTAAATTTGAAACAAACACATCAATGAATACATCAGATTATATTTTTAATCTTAACTCAGCCCACTGCTTTGGAAACGAATGACTCCAAATTAAAATTGTTTATAAACAATTGTGTGCATGTTTGGAGATAATAATATGAATTTAAAAGGATAGCTTTAACCCACATCATTGGTGTAGTTAACTAAAGCGCTAGTTTCACGTTGAGCTAGACTGCCAAGGACAGTGAGATCGAGGTTCGAATCTCGGTAGGGTGAACTGGGGAGTGGTTTTTCCTAAATGGTTTTCACTCTCCCTCCACGCAAATGTGGGTTCACTTCCTGTATATTCAAACTTCTCAATTTCTAACCTATTAGTGTAATTAGTACTTAAGCGTGTAACCCAAACAGGTAGTAAGACACGGTGCTAAATATTAAAAGGAGAGCTTTAGTTATTAAAGTAAAAAGTCTTAATTCATGATAAACCATTAATAGCAATGTGTGATATACAAATTACCAAATAATACTTATAGAAATTGTCAAACTTACAAAAAATACAAGATTAGAATCAGACTTGCTTCAGTGACCGCGTGGTCTAACACACTACTCTCGATTAGACTAGACTGTCGACGACAGGGAGATCGATTGGTTTTTCCTAAATGGTTTCTTACTTTATCTCAATTAAAAACTTTCTTAATCCCTAACCCATTTGTTTAATTAGTACTTAGACATGTAACCCAAACAGGTAATAAAAGGCACTGCTTGAAAAAAATTAGAATCAGAATGAGTTTTTTAAAGGGTTTGAGATGGGTAAACATCTTAAAACTGGTTTTAACAGTCAACCCAAGGCCCCAAACTTGGTCAAGGGTTTATGTGTAAACGAATAGCTTAAGCAACCACTTTTCTGTCATCGCGTCTCAATACTTGTTTCAGCTACATGCAAGGCAACCATTCATTAGTTTCTAATACTCTCACAGTTTTAAGTATTTTTTTTTACCAAATTAGTAAGTATTTTGCACCAAACACATTTGCTTAAGATATTAAATTTATGATCACAGAGTTAAAATACTCATAAAATGTTAAATATACTCAAAATTTGTTTCTAGCTAGTACATTTTCCCGGATTGCCCAAGTCACTGGGAATGTGGAAGAGAGCACTAATAAGCTACGAGCAGACTTCAACACATTTCTAACATCAATACTAGGTGGTCTTGGAGAAAGAAATGAACAAGAAGAGCTCAATATCATCAACACATAAGCTTCTTGTTAAATGTTTTGGGTCCAACAGCAAGACTATAATAGCTGAACATAACCCAGGCAACATTATATTGCAAATATCAATATTTAAATTAACAATTTAAAATATAAATTACTTTTCAAGGTTAATTCTCCAACAGGTTTAGCTATAATTTAATCATAATTTCTGGTTTATTCCTTGATCTAATAATGCTAGCTGTTTATTACATACCTGAAACAACTCTTCAAGACTCGACTCTACTCTAGGATCACTTGATAAGTGTGCTGGCTATCCTTACTAACTTAAACCATGATCTAACCTAATGCTCAATTCCAAATAGTCTTTGTATTTACATAATCTCTTTCTTTACTGCCATCTTTTGGCTTTCAGTAGCCAAATCAAATCCATTAAGGAGCATGTATTCAAATCCAGCCACCATTAATTGCTATGTATACTTTTTAGAATGTGATTTACTTCTATGCCTAACCTTAAAAGGACTAGAGCTTAAACATCCTCTAAAAATACTGCCAAACTTCACGAGACTTATTATTTTTAAACCATTCAAAACCAATATAAACAACTAACCTCAAATGTTCTACTGTTGTATGGTTATAAACTAGCACATCACCCTAAGTGAATGCTTTCCCATGTTAAAATCACCCTTCTGGCCTACCCTAACAAACTAGTGTATTTAAACAACACATTATAAACAGCTCATTGCTTGAAAAAAAGAGGTTAGTTCATAATTAATTCCTCAAACATGAATACAATATTCTCTCAAAAAGCCTAACATTTTCTCCTACCCATAACATTTCTGCTTACTGGCGATGTTCTCACGTTTGCCAGAAACCTCCGTATCAAATATCATTTATCACATCTACACTTCAGATGAATTTTAATCCCTAACCCTGCCATCAAAATGTTTGAGCCACTACAAGGCCATCCAATAGAACAGCTTTGTTGTACAGAATGTTTCAATCCTATATTTTCAAAAGCATCTTCTGAAGAATAGAAATTTAACCAACCGAGAATGTCTAGCCCTCACATCACCCTGCAACAAGAATCACAGCATTATCCTTACCTGCAGACAAAGAGTCACTGACTCATCATGGACCGCCATGATAATATCTTTGAGGCTGATTGGCACTATTTGACACCTGCATTTACATCCAGGTAAATCATGACCCTACAGATATATAAACAACTTCTAAAGATTATCTAACAAGAATTGCAATATCAAGGCCTCAATGAAATATTTTGAAAAAGTAACCTCCCAGAAATAACCACACCACAGTTTTACCTACTTTCAAAGATTCACAAAGGAACATTCCCACCCCTAAGCCGAAAAATTGTATTGGGATGTTACTCATCCACAGAACATATATTGACACTTGTGGACACACACCTTCAGCCTTCAGATAATAATCTACCACACTACATTAAAAACTCCAATCATTTTCTTAAACGACTTTACACCCTGTCCAACTCTACCAGAGGATTCCATACTGGTCTTAATCATTATAACAAAAGCCTACTTTAAGAGCCAGTTTCATAGTCAGACCTAATACATCTCAAGTGCGGCGATATACTAAATACAAGACACACTTACCTAAGCTCGAATGGAATGGGGCAGTTTTGTGTAAGAAACAGGCTCATTCTATTCGAGTTTAGGTAGGTGTCGTCTTCTATATAGTATAGCACTGTACTTCAGGCGTTCAAAGTCTGACTATGAAACTGGCCCATTCTATTCGAGTTTAGGTAGGTGCCATCTTCTATATAGTATAGCACTGTACTTCAGGCGTACAAAGTCTGACTATGAAACTGGCCCATTCTATTCGAGTTTAGGTAGGTGTCATCTTCTATATAGTATAGCACTGTACTTCAGGCGTACAAAGTCTGACTATGAAACTGGCCCATTCTATTAGAGTTTAGGTAGGTGTCATCTTCTATATAGTATAGCACTGTACTTCAGGCAACAAAGTCTGACTATGAAACTGGCCCATTCTATTCAAGTTTAGGTAGGTGTCATCTTCTATATAGTATAGCACTGTACTTCAGGCGTACAAAGTCTGACTATGAAACTGGCCCATTCTATTCGAGTTTAGGTAGGTGTCATCTTCTATATAGTATAGCACTGTACTTCAGGCGTACAAAGTCTGACTATGAAACTGGCCCATTCTATTCGAGTTTAGGTAGGTGTCATCTTCTATATAGTATAGCACTGTACTTCAGGCGTACAAAGTCTGACTATGAAACTGGCCCATTCTATTAGAGTTTAGGTAGGTAGGTGTCATGTATTTATTAGAGAGCTGCACTTTAGGTTTACTATGTCTCATTATGAAACTGGCCCTAAAACTGATATTACTCACACCCATGAATTTACAGCAATTGGAGTACCTCAAAACATTTACTTCTAGAAACCAACATACCACAGAAATTCTGGTCAAACTGTCAAATTTGATTTTGAAGAAAAATTACTTCAGACTTTTGGACAAAATCTATCTAAAAATTAAAGATGTGACCATGCATACGGGCAGCTTGAGCATTTAAAGCCTATTTAATGGGGGAAAGCCCTGCCTAACCTCCATATTATTGAACAACTCTAGTCCTTGCTCGCAGGTTTAATTACTTTTCCACCTCTAAAATTTACCTGTTAAAAATCTACATAACTTTTCTGAATGTGGACATCAAACTCCATCAGATACACCTAAAAACAACTATGAACATCTAGAAAACCAGCAATAATACCTTCACTATTACAGCTGCCACCCATTGAGCACAAAGAGATTACACTCATCTAGCTTAGGCGTTCAAGCAAAAATAATATCATACAACCAAATACTGCAACATGTTTAATTAACAGAGGTTATCCCAAAACAATGGTGTGTAATCCAGGGCTGTGGTGTCTGTATGCCAAGCCTTCAACTCAAACTCTTTCACAAGTGACTTTAAGTTTATTTTTGCTTGAACGGCTAAGCTAAGTGAGCGTAATCTCTATGTGCTCAATGGGTGGCAGCTGTAAATGTGTGTGTATATTTTGCACTGCGTATTACTACCTGTTCGGTTTATGCGCCTAAGTATTAATTACACTAATGGATTGGGAAGGTTGACTTTAGAAGAAGTGAACCCGCATTTGTATGGTGGGAGAGTGGAAAACCATTATTGATTAGCAAAACAAATTTACTGCAGTAAAATGCTCCAATACAGATTACTTCATAAGCAGCTTTTTTGGCATTGTGAATATACATTTATATAAATTTGTCAGTCAAAATTATAAAAATTGGTCTTAAACAATAAAAAAAAAGTAAAACTATTTTAAAGTTGGAGTGGGTACATTTTTACTGACTTGACTCCATTCAAAATTATCTACAAGCGACATCATCCCTTTGGTCACTAAATATCACCCTGGACTACAAAAACTTACATAATCTCTTGAAAACAGGTTCCCCATACTTCAATCCTCCACCACTACACAAAATGTATTCATAAAGCCTTTGAGAATAACCAATCAGCGCAGTATACTTGCTCAGGCCGACCATTCAACCCGGACCTAAACAAGTATCTGGTTCAATTCCCCCAAAACATGAACCATGTAATTCTGAAAATCTCATCTACCAACGGATCGGACCAAGCTCTATACGTTAGTCTCACAACCTGAACATGAGAAGAAAATCTTTGTCACATGCTTATACCCATAATCTAGACTTTAAATCAGCGTCACACGGCAAGGTGCTCAAATCCCGAACAAATAAATCTGCAATCCTTCAAAACTAAGGACATGACTGACCCATCATTAAATCAAGACAGACCCTAACTTCAACCATATATGAACTTCTGTCCTTCCTATCTGCACACTTGGTAATCATTTTAAACTATTTGGATGTCACAATAATAATAATAATAATAATAAGATTTAAAACACTTTAGCTCAATCATAACGTGTCTGCCTGCTGAGCTAAGGGTCTCAAGTTCAATTCTCAGCATGGCCAAACATTTACTGTTGATGAAAATATGGGTTTACCCTTTTACATTGATAAACTTATGTTTGGGAACTGGATGTTGTGCCTGTCTTAGTCCTAAGTTAGATTATAAGGCTTATGTAGCTATGACAGGCCTAGTCAGCCGGTAGTGGAAAATATATGACTTGAATGAAAAAATGACTCAGGCCACAGGTTAGAAACAGTAAAGGATGTAAAACAACTGCTTAGATTTTTTATATTCATATTTAGTCCAATCCTAATTGTAAAACAAAATTAGCTTTAGACAGTCAACTTTGCAGTCCAACCAAAAATAACAGTTTACTCTCTAAACCTGAAGAAGCTGCCTGTGGCAATGAAAGGTCGTCTTTAAAATTGTGCTTTTAAGTGTTTTAATCTAAATGATTTCCACTCCAATATCACTCAGGTAAGTTTGATGGATATCTCTCCTAATTTAAACTCTCGAGGATAGAAATAATGTAGGCAACCATTTGCCTGATTGTCTTGACTTTTAAATGAAAACAATCAATTATAGATTTTACAATTTTATTATTTATAACTATGTAATAATTTTAGGTAGAAATACAAAATAGAGGAACAACTGTATAAAACATCAAATAGATTAAAAATACATTGTTGTGAATAGGCCTATGGAAGTTTTAGAATATTATTCTAATGGTACATTGTGAGCTTAAATTCATCTAAGTTTAACAACCTAACTATATTACATGAAAACTATATTTTTACCACTTTAGAAGTTGTCAGTTTAGTTTGTTAATTGAATGCTAATATATTTAAACAGGTGAATTAAAATAATATTTATTTCCCATTTACTGAGTTTTTTAATCAAAAATGTTTTAACTCTCGTAGACATTGCGAAGTTTGAACGAGTGAACACAAGTTCAGGAAGAAATATTATCCGAGTTATTATTTTCATCAGTCACACAAAAATATTATTTACACAGATCAGGTGTCCCTTTTACAAACACCTTCCTCCTCTCAAAAAAATAAAAATTGTCAAGCTGCCATATATAACTCACCTTTTAGTATGATAAAAATGTACAGATGCAGTACTTATCTAGTTTTTTTAAGGTTTAAAATATCAGCCAAAAAATATAATTGACAAAACAAATTACTTTAAAATAAATCAAGGACATTCTAATTTTACCTTATAGCTATAATAGTTGTACAAATAAAATATAGTACATACATTAAAACAACGTGTCTCGCACAATAAAAAGAGGAACATAAGTTAACATTTTATTGTTGTCACCATTCAGAGATACAGTCCAATTTTCATAGGAAGAACCTTTTAGAAAATACAGACATCTTTTTATGGCCAACATTGATAACATTTCACTATATTATTAGTGTTATTTTACACAGTGATAATATCTATATAAAATGACAGCTTCAGATAAGGAAGGCCCTTTGAAAATTATACTGTAGGGATTCTAATCTGGAGGAAATGTAAAAATATACCGAGTGGTTAAATAATAATAACAAATAAAACATATTTGTCAGATCAAATGTTAAATATTTTAAAGGTCTTGAAAACTGTGTATTACAAATGTAGAACAAGACATGTGGTTTTCAGTATTTTATTTATGTTTAGTAATTTTCAATGAGTAATTTTTTTAAGACAGTTGCAAAAATTAATATTGATCATATAATCTTTAAAGTGAAAAATTACAAGGGAATTTAAACCTTTGGCTTAGTATAAAAATACTTTAGTCCCTGAGCTATCCAGGAATCGTCCCCTGTTGATTATGATGGGCATCTAGGCATCCACACTAATTGATACAGCATATAAAATTTTATACACAACATATAACTATTTTTTCTATAGGCCAAATATAAGTAACAATGATTTCAATTTCACTGGTTGAATATATTTATTAAAGAGTTTCACATTTTTTCTATTATTGTGAAAAGTTAATTTTATCTGTTGAAGGTTGTTTGAACAACTATTAACTTTAGGACATAATGTCCATCGTACATCATTTTTGATGCAGTATATATCTGTTGAATTAAATATATTGTACTTTATAGCAAATTTTAACACATTTAATGAATAAATGATCAATTTAAACATTCTTTAAGGATAATAATAATAATTCACCCACTGGAAACTGTATATTTTCAATTACTTTTACTTATTTTTATGTAAAGAAAAGCTCAGATACCTAATACATTTCAAAATTTTAGGTTGACTTGAGTGTAAAACAAAACTACTTTTCTTTTATAAAAAATCCACCATGTTTTAAAACTACAAATCTTAAAACTACAATAGATCAAATCAACGATGATGGATATTTATTTTTGGAAGTTTGAATGTTCTAAATGCTACCATCACTACCCTCTTTGCCTTAGGGCTCATTCACACAATTTGTATCTATAAAAAAAATGTAACATTTAAATCACAATTGTTTTGGCACTTTTTAAACGGTGTACAGTCAAATTTTATTATAATGACACTGACTCAATATGTTTATGACCATAAATATATGGAGTGGCATAATAACTGTTTGTAAGGGACGGGAGTGAATAGAAAGGATAGCCTAGGAAAAACAACCGTATTATTTGTGTTATTTAATAGGTGTTGATAAGGATATAATCTGGCAATGGAATATAGGAAAAGAGACCAAAACATTGTTATATAAGGCAAATTAAAATCCAATATTGACAAATGGCTCTGAAATCTGGACATGGACGAAGAGAGAGTTAAGTAGTGTGTAGGCAGCAGAGATGAGGTTCCTGAGAGGCATTGAGAATGTAACAAGAAGAGACGTGATAAGGAATGAAAATAATAAATAATGCCTTACAAGAAAAGAAGAGTAGAATACCTATTAAAAGACCATGGACAAGATGGATGGACCAAGTACAGAAATATATGGAAGCTAAAGGAGCAGACTGGAGCTGCATGGTTTAGGGAGAAGTTTGGAAAGATTGACAGGAATGGAAGAGGATGTGTCAGACGACCTGTAGAAACAGAAATGTCTGATGATAATTATTATTGATAATATCCATCAAAAGTGACAGCTGCTGATACCATGACTTTATGCAATAGTATATTAAATAATAAAATTATTTTCATAACTTAACCACTTGATACTTTTGTTCCTACCAAAATTATGGTAAGCAAAGTGTACAGTAAGTAAAACTAAATCAGTTGCAGAATAATTTTCTTATGGTCGGTGACCTGGTGGTCTAGGGGTAAGGTGTCAGACTTCTATGCTGGCGGCCGGGGTTCAATCCTCGGTCCCGGCAAGATTTATCTGATTACCAAACCCTTCCTTCACCTCTGACAAGACATCTTGTGAATGTGAGGAATGCCAGGTCTCCACCGTGGTTCGGATTCCACGTTAAACTGTAGGTCCATCATTTCATCTCACAATCACCCTACCATTACACATTAGCGTAAGTGCGTATAACCCGAACGGGTAGTAAGACGCGGTGCTAATAATAATAATAATAATAATAATTTTCTTATGTGTACATTAACCAAATTATGGTAAAAGGTTTTAGATTCCCTCCATGCATCAATATTGATACAGTTATGCAACATGCTATGGACTAACCCTTTGCACCTCCCTCGTGGATGAATTCCTTCGACCAGTCTATTAGAATTTGTTTATTAACAAAGAGAAATAATTTAATTTAAAACTTATGCAATTCTTGGCATCTTGGATGGAGTTACAGAAAATTATTATTATTAGCACCGCGTCTTACTAACCGTTCGGGTTATACGCACTTACGTTAATGTGTAATGGTAGGGTTATTGTGAGATGAAATGAAGGACCTACAGTTTAACGTGGAATCCGAACCATGGTGGCGGCCTGGCATTCCACACGTTCACAAGATGTCTTGTCAGAGGTGTAGGAAGGGTTTGGAAATCAGATAAATCTGTGCTGGGAACGAGGATTGAACCCCGGCCGCCAGCACAGAAGTCTGACACCTTACCCCTAGACCACCAGGTAACCAGGTTACAGAAAAGTGATGTTCCTACAAACAAGGTAAAATAATGTTTGCATCATATCTCGCAGAGACCAAACTATTTATGACGCTAGGGCCAAGATGTCATATTAAGTAGGGACATTATAAACAAATTCAACTGTGTTACTTTACTTTTAATACCCTTCATATTAAATGTAGCTATTAATTCTTACCTGTCTATCACATCTTATATATGAAATTAAATTATTTAGAAAACAAGTAAAACTCTATAACACTACTAAATAATATTTGAAAATAAGTATGGGTGTGCAAAGTCAATTTTTTTCAATTCAAAGCAAAGTCGACTCAAATAATATGATATATTCCTGGATCTGAATCAAGGTTTGAATATTTAAAAAAAGTTTGATACTTTGCATAAATATGTAAATGAAGGCATTAAATGTAATCTAAAAAATAGTATTTTCAAACATAATTAATATATTTCATCTTAAAATGGTAAATAATTAAGTTATTATAGAAACCAAGGTAATTATTTTATATTTTTTATTGAAACACTAATTTGTGATGGAAAAAATCTGAAAAGGGGGGAAAAAAAAACCACATAAATGTGTGTTTAAACTTTAAATACTTGTTTGGCAAAACTTAATAATTGTCGAATCCAAAATTTTACTTTCGGAGCCAAAGTTGAAGTGAAAGCAAAGTCTTCAAAGCTTGGCACACCCCTAAAAATAAGTGTAAATATTAAAGCAAAGTTAATGACTACAATAATTGAATTACACTGTGAATATCTTTAATATCAACTGCCAAAAGCAAAGAAAGGTTAAAAAAGAAAGTCACTAAAATGACAAGCAGCAACTTTATATTATAGAAAATGAAGTGTTTGGTACCTAACAAAAACAACAAAAGTAATTTTCTCATTATTTGTCTGTAGGCAAACTGTCAACTTTTTGAGTTAACTAAAATCAGCCAATATAAATTCATGCTACAGTTATATAATCATTTATATGACATTCTAAAACTTAGAAAAAAAGAAACAGAAGAAATTCCAACACAGAGAGTGAAAATATTTCACTTAAGAATCTAACATAGGCTGGATGTTGGATTCTCAAGCTTGATATTTGCTTTTTCCAATTCCCTTTCCCCTACCTTACTTTCAAAGTTTTATACAATTTTACCCATTGAGCCATTGTATAGATAGTTAGATTATACCTCATTTGAACATAATACTGAACATAATTCACAAATTCCGCCTCTTATAGCTGTCATGTTGCTACACCAACCAATCAAAATTAGTATTTACAATTAAATTTAAAAATAATTGCACTTATTAAAACATAATATTTTTTATCATAAAAATAATCCAAAGTTCACAAGTATTTTCAACAAATGAAATATTCAATCATATTTATTATTTTTAAAACCTGATATACCCCTATTCATGGTTTCCATGAACCGAAAATAAGAGAAATTTTGGTGTCTTTAAAAAAATACATAGTCTAGCCTTATTTGCCATGAAATATTAGGTTGCTTAACAATTAAAATTCCCCATCAAGGTCAAATAATCATATTTTATTAATGAAATATAGTGAAATTAAACAAAATAGAGTATGAAATTAAATAAATATGATAGAATTGTAGAAAAATAAAGCACATATTTACACTCTCCAATATTTTGATACTTTCATTGCATCTTCCTCGAGAAGAAGTATTTTTTTTTTAATTACAGCGTCTTACTAACTGTTGAGGTTGTACACACATATGATAACTATTCTATTTGGATAGGATGAGGAAGGAAGCATTTTAGAAATTATCCACATTTGCGTTGAAGGATAGTGGGAAAACATTTAGGAAAAAACACCCTCAATAAACCTGACAAGAATTCAAACCCCGATTTCTTCATCAGCAGGCCAATCTAATATGAGAGTGATGCTTAAACCATTAGCCATTGACGTGGGTTAGTACTTAGTAAGCGAGTAGTAAATTTTACTTGAAGTGTGTGTAATTTTGTGTTAGAGTTTTTACTTTTATTTGTAGTTTATTTTTCTAAAATTTCTAACATATTTGTTTAATTACATACTATAAACCTATCTAAATACCATTTGAACAACTTCACACGTGTCAATCTTGTGGAAAAACTAAATTTCATTCGTTTGTACTACTCTAAAATGTCTAGAAAAACGGTAATTCCGTCTGGAAAACACAGAATTTTGTAATTAGAATATTTATATTTGGAAGAAGGTACAGGAAAGTTGGATAGAAACACATAAAAGGGACGAAAACAATATGACTTTTACAATGAAAAGAAGAAGACAGTTCACACTTTGGCAACCCTGTAGATTTCAATCAAGTCATAAGATCGTAATATTGAGGAAAAATTGATTTATGTCTTTTGTGTATGTATGCAACTAAAAATATATATTTTAAAGCCTTAACATCTTGGCAAAAAGTTTGCAAAGCTTAACAATCTTGCATGAAACAATATATAATATTTTGTAAGAATTGTTTTACTATTGCAATATTTTTTTTATATATCATCATTGAATAAAAATTATCTAATATTTATTAATATAGTTAATTAATAAGAAAAGTGTTTCATCACTTAATGTTATGTTGAATGAAACTTAAATATTAACAATAGTGCTACAGAGCAATAAAAGGAAAGTTCCTTCAAGGTAAGAACTCTTTCGAGTTCAAATTTAATTACAAAATAAAATTCTAGTCAATTTAATGGTTTAATAGTTAGAAAAAATAATTCAAACTCAAGCTTTTTTCTTGGTGGTATGAAATTTTATATGCTTTTATTAAAATAGTGACACGATTTTAAAAGAAAGTTCATATTAAACTTTTGCATTTTGGTTCTTGTGTTTAATCTACAACATAACCATATCTGGTTTGAAAGTTACTTGATAAGTTACTAAATTTATTCCTATATGCAAACATGGAAATTAATTACAGTTAAAATTAAACATTAAAATAGATATTATTACACACACTACAGACAAACTTTGTGATTATTTCCTTTCAAAATGATAAAAATGAATGTATTTTAACTGAAAACTAACCTATCATCTCAAATGAATACATTTCTTCCCAATAACAGTGGCGGCTTGTGTATAGGCATTGTGGAACTACAGCACCCCCTATTTCCACTTGATATTATCGATAACATTTAATATAATGAGTCCTTTTTTCTTTAATTCCCTATTTATTTTTGTAGTACAATATATATATTCCTTAAGCTTAATGTCAGTACTTCAGTAGCCATCCCCCATTTTATGAAAACATACAAAAATCTTTGTATGGAACTGTGCACTTCACAGTGCCAGCAACGTGGTGTTTCACTGTTGTGCATATGCGCACATAGGAGACGTGTGTAGAGAAAGGCGGGCCTGCCAGGTAGAGAGAGCACTATTGCTCTCGCAGTGCCAGCTTTGGTGTGATGGTGGAAGGAATTTTTTTTTACTCAGCGTGTGTTGTGCTTAAAAACTGTGTACTATATTCTTGAATGCGATAAAATGTAGAATAGTGTAAAATTAGATTATTATTCTGATCCAGCTATTCTATTTGATTCATTTTTTTTTCGGTTCTTTTATTTAACAGAAAGACTAAATGAGCTTGCAGTACTTTCAATGTAAAAAATTTCCTCAATTGTCATCCAAAGATCAAGGAGAAAATGATTGAACTTTTTGCGCAAATTAAAACAAGACTAATAGATTTCGTTTTTAAATAAATAGATCAAGCTTGAACTGTAACAATTTAAGTTATAGTAAATTAAGAAAGCTCTTTTTTTGTTAAGATTTTATCAAGTTGCTGAATACATTTTCTTTTTATACATTTTTTATTTTTACACAATTTTAAAATAAAGGCTAAAAAATTTCTGTAGCAGCACTCCCACTAATTTTAGCTACAAGCCGCCACTGCCCAATAGCACAGAAATTACACAGTAAATAGTCTAGTTTTGGATGTTAAATCAATGGCACTTCTAAAATTGATGGCCACAAAACTATATACCAAAGTATCTGGTATATACAAAAAATTAAACTTTATTATTATTAGCACCGCGTCTTACTACCCGTTCGGGTTATACGCACTTATGCTAATGTGTAATGGTAGGGTGATTGTGAGATGAAATGAAGGACCTACAGTTTAACGTGGAATCCGAACCATGGTGGTGGCCTGGCATTCCACACATTCACAAGATGTCTTGTCAGAGGTGTAGGAAGAGTTTGGAAATCAGATAAATCTGTGCCGGGACCGAGGATCGAACCCCGGCCGCCAGCATAGAAGTCTGACACCTTACCCCTAGACCACCAGGTCACCATTTAAACTTTGCTCATACAACATTATAGAACCAAAATTTTAAATACTATTAACACATAATATAAATTGTTAAAATTAATCAGAGACCTGGACAATGACAAAGAGAGATGAGTGTAGAGTTTAGGTGGCGGAGATGAAATTCCTATGGAATATTTAAGGAAAGACAAAACTAGACAAAGTTAGAAATGCGAAAGTAAGGAAAGAAATTGGAGTGGAAAAGCTTGATGAGAGAATGGATAGGAATAAACTGAGATGATTTGGACATGCTAAGAGGATGGGAAATGAAATAATACCAAAGCAAGCAATGGAAATAAGAATGATTGGAAAAATACCAAGGGAAAGGACCAGAATTAGATGGTTGGAATCGATTAAGAACAGTATGTGCAGAATAAATTTGCATTGGAAAAGATAATAGGAGGTGGAGATCTAACATTCAAGCCTGGTAGAGGCTAGATAAGGGGAGACGATGATGTTGATAGATAAATAGAGAGAATGACTTAACATTAGAAGTTAGCACATACAATAGAAAAACTGCAGGCTCACAGCAAAATACTACATAATTGTGAAAGTTATTGATGGTCAAGTTTGGTTTCAAGAAAAATACATTTCTTTTTGAGGTGCCATTTGTTATATAAGAAAGAGGGTACATTAAAGGTGGATAGAAACGTAAAAGGAAACAGACACAATATGGATTTCACAATGAAAAGAAGAGCACAGTTCACACTTTACGTTGCTGCCAATGGACAACAAGTTTATTAATGCTTCTTGAAGAAAATCGATCATTACCACCCAATCCTGCCTGACTCATAAGGAGGGAACATGAAACACTCAACACAACTTCCTAAAAAAGTAAACCATGAAATATAAAAGGGAGAAAAAATGAAATTGGGAAAGAATACAAGGACATTTAGGAATATATAAAAGGAACAAATAACTAAGGACCAAGGTCGAGGAATTGGGTGGTAACAATCAATTTTCCTCAAGAGGCAGCCATTTCCTCTTTGTCCTATGGAGGCAATGTCAAGTGTGAACTGTGATCTTTTAAATGTAAAAACCATATAGTGTTCATTCCCTTTTATATGTTTTATTAGTCTTTCCTGTGCCTTCTTCCAAATATTTAATTTTTAATACACAAATTATACACTTTTTATGTCTATTGGCCGACTAAATAAGTTTGTGACTACCTGTACTACAGAGCTATAAATAATGGACACCAAATAGCTTTAGATTATTTTGGGTGATAAGTGTAATTTCGAAATGTGAACCAATACAATTTTGGAACCAACCAAAAACTTATAAAAACACAACAAATTGAAATATAATAATAAAAAATGAAAATAAGTAAACCATGTGGACCCCTCAAATAAGACTTCTAATATATCCTGTGACGCCATATTTTTATTGATAGTGTTTTGCAGTAGGCTTGCGGTTTTTTTATGCTAAAAGCACATACTGTGCCTTATTTTCCACTTTTAATTTAAAAAAATCTAAAAGTTAATATACTAAAACAAACCTATACCCAACATACTTGAATGCAACGAGCAGTGGTTTGTCAAATTCAAGTTGAGTGAAACAAAAATCGATTCAGTAAAATGAAGGTTTAAGGGCAAGACCTACACATTTACCAGAAAACTAGGTCTCAAATTTCACAATTAAAAAAACGCTAAAACAGATACTTATGTAATTTTTGTGGTACATCAGTTCCCTTGTTCAGAAGACATGAGTAAAACACAGACTGGACTATGGCAGCATGGATAGAGGTTGACCATGGTCACTTAAAACCTGTTGTTGCTTGTTTCTTGATACACAGTTGTCTGGTAAGTGCCTTGCCCTTCTTTCCTCTTTTTAATGTTTAATTTAATACAGTCGTTTGGTGCCATTTTTCTTGTTTAATAAAACTTTGTAAGAATGTAACACATGACAAAAATAAATGCTTATAGTCTGTAATTTTATTGAAGGGAAGTTATTAATGTGTTAAGTGATATATCAATATTATCCTGTTTCTATTAGTAATGTGAGCAAAGGAGATAAACAGCTGGAAATAATATATAAATACATTCTAATAAGGATAACGCACAGCTTGAACACTTAATAAAAAAATATGGCAGGTTTATAAACAGTTAAAACATACTTATAATTTGTGTTAGTTTGCATGCATTTAAACACGTGTATCATCATCAAACAACTGTGGCCAAGTCAGTTTAGTAAAATGCCTCCATCTTCTCCTCTCACTTACACACTTTTATTATCTGCTCCTCTCATCTTTTCCTAATACTTCATTTCCATCATTCTCTTTGGTATCCTCTCTTTTTCCACCCTCATTATATGCCCTGCCATCTCAGCCCGACTCTCTCTCCTACCTCATGCACCTCCTGTACCCCCAATCTTTCCCGGATAACTTCATTCCTAATCCTGTTTCTACTGTGTGTATTGTGTGAAATTCCCTACACTCAAATTTTTATCTTAGTACACAATTAAACCCAGACTGAATAATAATCATATGGAAATATAATATATATATTTAATAAATTTCTATTAAATACTTGTTTAGAAACTTGAAATAGAGTGTCAATAATGAAAGATCTACAGTAGACCTACATAAACACTTAAAACAACTCAGAACATATTTTCAACATAAATGAGACCTTCATATGTTAATGGTTGAAAGTGATAACAAATTTTGCCTCACATGTCCTACTATCCTTAAGAAATAAGATTAAATAGTTCATACATAAATGTTTTATGAAGTTAATTATGAAAAATAAACTATATGAAAAGAGAAGAATGAAAATATTAATTGATTGATGTAGTAACATTAAATACATGCCTAAATCGTATCTAATGCTCTAACAAGTTCAGAGGAAAACAATTGTACAGACAAACACTTTTCTTATAAAGTGTGTATTTTATTTAAAAAGGAAAATGTGTAGAAAAAGAATCAATGCGGCTGACTGGTTATCAAACTGTGGGCTTCCAGGTCACTCCACAACAGGCCTGCCTATTTCTATATATGACTATAAGGTATATTTTTATTCACAAGGTAAAAACAGGAATGAAAATCATTTCTTTTTCAAATGAAGAAGTCACTAGTCTAGTTCATTAAATTTCTCATATGCCAAATATTTTTTTTGCTCTTTCCATCAAAAAAATAGAAATTGATCCTTTGCATCTTCAGATTTTAAGGGCTACTTGAGTATTAAAAAAAATCAGATTCAAAATTTACAAAAATCAAACAAAAATAATTATTTTTAATTTCAAAATTGATTTTTTTAGTTTAGAGATGATATGCTAATTACTAGTGGCATAATTTTAGGAGAGACTTAGCAACCAGTTCTCAGATAATTTATTTAAACCATGACAAAAACATGTTAAAAGCCAAGTTTTATTAATTTTCGACGGGAAAAAATTGATGAAGATAAAAAATCAGAATTGAGGGATGGATAAACTCATATCAATAAAGAAAAGTCAAACTGCCTACTTAACTTGTATATTTTAAATTGTAATTTGCAGATAAAGCCATTTGGATTTGAGATTTTTATTTGAATAAAAAGGGCAGTAGATCCATATCTACTAAAAAAAAATCAAACTGTAATATAGTATTCATTAATCACATAGTTATGAATTTAAGCATACTCCATATTAATCATCGGCATACCGTTCTTAAACTATTCTAATCGTGGGGATGGGATGGAGTTATATAAAACTACATTACTGAACACAGTGTAGTAACTAACTTTATATACTATAAAAGTAACAATCACAACTAATGTATTAACACTAACATTAAAGTGTCCCTAAACTTAGCTTCTAAGTTAAATACTGTCCTCTCTTTGTGATAATAAAACTGGTCAGTCATTTGCCATATACAAGGTGACTATATAATATTTCAACAGTTTAATGTCATTAAATTTAAAACTATCATACATTTTAACTGTGGCACAACAATCTGAAAAAAAAATTAACAATAGTTATATAAAAACTTTTTACTCAATAAAATATTTCAGCATATCTGATATAACGTGTTAGTCACATAACCGGCAGAAACATGGTAGATATAATCTTGTTCTCGAAAATATTACTCTCTTTAACATACAGATAAAATATTTCTCTTTCTATTCAAGTTGAAACTTTGCTCATGAAAGGCACCTTTACTTCTGCTGCTTTATTAGATGTAATACCCCTTCTTAAAAGGCCAAATGTGAGCAAAATTGCTCAGTAATAATGATGATGAAACCTAATAATTACAACAGCAAAAAATCATCATTTCAACACAAAATTGTATGAGAACCGTAAGGACTCTATAAATTTGGTATCAAGATATCTTCTGAATTATTTTATACTATAAGAATAAACATACATATTTATTATGAATGTGATAGAACTCCATACTTGGTGACAAGTTGTTTGGTTGCCTTGGCGATGTCATACGCGCAGGATCGCACTTGTTGGAGAAAAAAAGTTCTTTCAGAGGAGTGCAAGGTCTCCCCTGGTACTGTACTGCAGACCAGCACACTCTGTCTGCAGTCGAGCCGTACTACCAGTGAGTGAGATTAAAGCTGAGCGAATGTTGTCATCACCAGGGTTCTAAACAGATCCATCAAAACCATGTTGCAATAAACTTATTTTTAAAAAGTTCCAACCGTTCCGTCATGGGCTCATATTTTAGGTTTTATGCTTCAACTATCTCCAACAAGTTATGAAAGTTTGGTTTGAATCCTTATGGGAGTCTGAAATACTCTGATCATATCTTTATTGATTTGAATTTTATATTATTATATTTGATAACGTGAATCAAACCAAACTAGAAAAAGATCAATAAGGGTTTTAGGCCTTTGCAAATCCCACAATGTGCCTAAAACATGTTAATATAATTTTAATAACAAGGCTGGTGAGATAAAGAAAATACTTATTAATTATTACTGTATTGACCGAAAACTAAGCCATATCTTTTTCTCAAAAACAGCCTTTGTAAGATCTTTGTATAGCCTATAAGTGCACTCTTGGATAATACCTAACAAATGTGTTAACTTTGAAGACTTAGGATATATATTCAAATAGTTTATAATCACAACAGAACCACTTAACTTTGACAAGGTTGCATGAAAATGATGAACTTACATTTATAACATGATGATAACTTAGAGCTCTAAGGTCCAAAACTAATCTAATAGTTCTATTTATATTAGGGCTCTGTGAGTACTTGAAAATTAAGCTTTGAGCCGTGCTCGTCCTTTAAGCTTGAAATCGAGATCAAAAGTTTTGTAGGCTCATCATTTTCGAGCGTTCATTTGATATATGTAATAATCAATTTTTAAAATGCAACAGTATGCATAGACAATTTAATTGAAATATCAGAATTTCCACTCATAAATCATTCGATTACTTAACAAATTGTTAAAAATTAATAACATGATAAGAGCTTTAAAACCACTTTCAACCGGTAAATGCATTCAATATTGTCGTCCATTTTGAATTATACTTGATTGAAGTTTAGGTGACCTGGTGGTCTAGGGTAGGTGTCAGACTTCTGAGCTGGCGGCCGGGGTTCAATCCTCGGTCCCGGCACAGATTTATCTGATTTCCAAACCCTTCCTTCACCTCTGACAAGACATCTTGTGAATGTGGGGAATGCCAGGCCTCCACTGTGGTTCGGATTCCACGTTAAACTGTAGGTCCTTCATTTCATCTCACAATCACCCTACCATTACACATTAGCGTAAGTGCGTATAACCCGAACGGGTAATAAGACGCGGTGCTAATAATAATAAATAATAATGATTGAAGTTTACTTGTATTGCATGACAAAGCAATGAAAATAAAAATAGTTAAATTGATTACTAAATAAATGAATGATTCTTTTTACTATTTTTACCTGGTCCCTTTCTAAAATAATAATTTATGTTAAATTAAAAATGTAATATCAAGAATATATTATTATATTAATTGTTTTCAAATTTAAGATATTTAAAATTTGTATTAATTAATATGTTTAGCTACAAAACTAGCACTAGTGTAGTTACTATTTAGTTATAGAATGATGTTGGTTAACCTGTCTAAAATTAATGTTGATCTTATTTATTGCAATACATATTTTACCAAACTTACCACATTTATATTAAAAAACTGTTACTATTTCATATTGTTTGCTAGAAATATTACTTTATTCATATTATTTTTAATTTTAAAATATGAGCATAAACTTTTTACAAGCATTAAAAATTGAATTGAAGAAAATTCCACAATAAAATAATGTCTAACGAGAGCCCGTACAATGCGCATGTGCAATTGCACATAGAGGAATGGCAATGGAACAGAAGACATGATCACGCACGATTACACTAAGGAATAATAAACTAAATACAAAACACTTCATACTTTTAACTGTTTATGATTCTTACGTTTTCTTATAGGGTAAATTAAGTTACTGAAGCATATTTTGGGGAAATATTAGCTTATTAAATGTTGATTTTATTAATTTTTCATCAAGACAGTGTAGAAACACTCTACAATAATGTAAAGTGATAATGAAGGAAGCCAACTTGCAAGGATAGTTAGGTTAGGCCTAAATATAAACAAAAACACTTCTCTTATTTCTTTTTACACTTTTACAGTTCCCATTTTTTCAAACTTTCACAGTTGAACATTGATATGAATTTTCGAAAATATTTGTTTTTCATATGAAGAGACATAAATGAAAAAGTAATATTTCTGAAAATTCAAAACAATGCTACAGTGGAAATTTTGAAGAAGTGGTTAAGTGTAAAAGTGTTTGAAGAAATGAAGAGAAAAGTGTGTTTTGATATCTAGGATTAACCTATCATTTAAGGTTGAGTTCCCTCACTATCACTTACCTTACATTATTGTGCAGTGTTTCTATATATAATATCTTATTGTACATTTCCAAGCCAACATGCAATTATTTATTTTATTACTTTTTTTAATATAATCGTTAGTGTTATTTCCTAAGTCAAATAAAATAAAATCTTTTTATAATTGAAAATGATAGTGAACCTGTTTTCAGTTTTCGACCCCTCGACAAGAATTATACCAATATCTTTCAATTGACTAAGAACTATAATTGGTATAGTTCTAATCCCTTTAATGTTTTGATTAATCTCTAGTCGATTAATGACTTTATGAAAACAAATTTTAATCACTTTACATAAAGAATTTAAAATTCTTATTAATTATTAAAGACATGAGTGTTGAAACCATCTTAAGTTTTTTTTCTATTAGGACTTATATTTTTTTAATGTTCTTATTTTTTGATTGTGTTTTTTTAAGTGTTATTTCTAATTTGAAAAGTGATATTTTCATTTGTTAACTTTTTTCTAAAAGTATTTATATTTATGAAATTGAGTGTCATTAATATTTTAAGAACACGTGTTTTAGTATATTTTTTAGATCCAAAATTTTAAAGATGTGATCCTTATTTATATTTAAGAATGAACAAATATATACTCATAACATTTTAAAATTATGAATATATTCGAACTCGACTCAAACGCTTTTATAAATACTCGACTCAAGTTTGAAACGAATGAGAAAACCCAAGCTTGCAGACCCCTAATTTATTTAAAGTGTAACACTTTTTGATCAACATAATAATTTTAGTATATTTAACTAGAATATGATTCAATTCTATAACAATTCAAAATTATTGAATATTATTTGCTTCAATTCGAACCCAATAAACCTATTTCACCCATGTCTACTGTGATGGAATATTTATTACAAAGTCAAGGATTTCGGAATTTATCAAATTTGAGCGTCGATTTGTTTCATTTTTATTTACAGTTATTTTGAATTGTAACTTGTATTAATAAAGCACTAATACTGTTTGGTGGTGGCTAAGTGCCAATATAACTATAATAAAAAATTAAAAACCAGACACTATACCATTAATTTAACAATTTCAACATTCTTTTTATGATCATCATTTTTTCTAAGATTCATATTTGAATTCTAAATTTGGGATTTAAAAGTAAAGTAGAGAATATCATAAAATAATAGATTCAACCAAACTCTACTTTATTCTTAGTTTGATAATGGGATAGGTCTGAAATTTTAAAAATATATATAAAATGTAACTGTGTGAGAAAGATAATGAAAAGAATATTGAAGTATAAAGAGTGTTTGAGGAAATCAAGAAAAATTTAATCGTTTCTATAAAGGCCTAGCCTATCTATTGTTTCAGGTTGGATTTCTCTGAATATTTTCCACTGATAGAATGTTTGAAGAAATTGAAAAAAAGAAAAAATGCATTAAAGACACTGACAGCCTCTCAACACATTATAATATCTTTTGTGAGTGTTACCTGAGGGAAAATAGCTGTGAGCTCTGTAACAGCTTCTTTGATCTTCTCGGCACAGGGTACAAAAGCATCTCTCCTGTTGGGCTCTTGCATGGATGCCCACAACTCCTGGATCCGTTTTGTGACCTGATCTGTCCGACGAACCACCTCCTCAGGAACAGGGCTGGAGCAGTGGTACAATGACTGGGTCACCACAGGACGGATGAGATTGCTCGGACTGTCGTATTCACTGCCAACTGGATCTCGCTTCTATAGAGACAAAATCACATTCAGCTTCCAAGCTCACAAAAATGCAGGCAAAATTATATTATTTTCAAGTGAATATACATAATATGATGAGCACAGCTATCTGGGTTTATATAAATGACCTAAGAACTTTTGGTTTTTAGCAAATTTCTAGCAAAGATTAGAACACATTCAAAGATGATTAAAACAGCTCCAAACATTTAGCTAGAAAATTTTCTAGTACAATTAAATATAAATAATTATGATTAAAGTCAGGATCTCTTTTAAATGAAATATAATTTGAGATAAAAATAGAACTGGGAAAAAATATCCTGCATCTTGTGAATTGAGAAAATTAAAGGAACTCTTTAAATCTTCCCTTTATTAGTTCCTATCTAAGTGTCATAATTCTTTACCAATTTACTTTCTCTCCATTCTGTGTTTTTTGGTTTCCTCTTTTAGGAAGTTGCATTGCACATACCACACACCCTCGTGATGAGTTCTGATAACATGAAACCTAGGTTGGAGGAATGGGCAGTAACGATCAATTTTCCTCAAGAGGCAATCATTATCTCTTTGTTCATTGGAAGCAATGTAAAGTGTGGACTGTGTTCTTCTTTTCATTGTAAAAGCCATATTGGGTTTGTTCCTTTTATGTTTCTATCCATCTTTTCTGTACCTTCTTCCAAATTTAATAAAATGTTTAAGAGTATAGTTTTTTCATCAAATAAAATTGTTTGCCATCTCTTAGTTTGTATACAACTAATGAGCACCAAGATCCCTCCCCAATTTGACCCAAGCTACAGAGAATATTATCAAATCCAAAACCTGAATTTATGGCAAGACGGCATAGCTCTGCTCACCTTGTCCCATTTCGCCATGTTGCTAGAAGCAGACACATAATGAGGTGGCTGCCCCACACCACGGTGTAGGAGCCCCTCTCGCGGCTCAAACATGGAGGCAGGCCTCTGTCCTGGGATTTTCGAGGACTTGACCTCAGGGACTCGCTCAGGTTCAGACTCTATTTCATGGCCATTGGGGAGAGGTGAGGGAGAAGATGACGGGGTGGAAGGAGGGGGGAGAGCCAGACCTGCACGCTGTATATAGCCTCGCAATTCTGTGTTTTCTCGAGCCAAGTTCTCAACCTGAAACAGACCAATTAGTGACCAATGTAAGAAAGAGGGTTATAGAGGTATGCAAAGCTTCAAAAACTTTGACCTGGCCTTGAAAAAATATTAGCTTAGACTCGAGTAAGAAAAGGTAAAAGGCTTTGGCAATTAGGAAGCTGTGACATAAATATAAACGGCTAAAATACACAATGACATTCAATTATTGCCATTTGTAACTGTTATGTACCAATTAATATTCATGAGATAAAATCTAAAGTAATGCAATTGCATGTTATAATAAATTGATTTATTAGTTTAGAATTAAATATTACAAACAATTTTGCAATAAAACATTTTCTGAAAGATTTTAACATAAGTTATATAAATAAGAATATATATTTTTCCAGCATAAAATTGTTAAAAAAATTATTCATACTTCTATTTGACTGTGAGAATATTCCATTTGATTTGGGTTTGCTTTGAATGGAAAAAGTGGACTTTGTAAACTCCTAGAGGGTTATATAAACATGTTTGTTTAGTTTTATATGTTTTTATAGTTCTTTAGAGTGCTTTAGAAGCTGTTGACAAATTGTTAACATAGCTTGGAACCCCATGAAAGTGGACTCCAAATCACAAATCGTGATTCTTGGTAGATCTCCCTTTGGAGTCCTCAATCAATATTCAAGCACACAAACTCTGGGGAAGTAGTCTAGCACTTGAATACCGTAATTATAGCAAAATTCATTCAACGGTTTGTAAAAAAGTATATTCTTAAACTCACTGTTGTCTGCAGCACACGAACTTCAGTCTTTAAATCATTGATCTCCTTTTCAGACGCAGCCAACTGTTTTTTGAAATTTTCCTCCATCACAGACAAAGCTCCACTAGTAACTTGAGTTCGGGAAGCAATTTTCTATAAAATATATATATTATTATTATTAATAATAATAATAAAACAGTACCAGAACTGTAAAATAAACTATATTAAAAACACTCTTTAAAACAATATGTAGGGCCTATATATGAAATTAAATGCATCAAGTATGTTATAGATAGTCTCCCGTGAAAATGATTTTATTTTTAGTCAAATTTTGTTTTATATATCTTACTTTTCAGTGTTATTTCGTGTTTATTCAAAATTACATGTTATCTGAGATATTTAAGTATTATTTACATATTGAGACAATGTATATAAAATTAAAATCTTTGATTGAAACCTTAAATATAGATCATACTACAACAAAATACTGATCAAATTACAGCAGGGTCAAAATTTCTTCTTAATTTCATGTTTATTTAAAGATTCTTTTTTAAAGTGCTGTTATTTTGTTTTATAGGAGCATTTCATGTAACAAGACTATTTTATTTTGCTTTTCAAAAACATTGGAAATCATATCTAAAAACTATCAAAGGAAAAAGTACTTGATTCCATCTATGTAAGGCACTTTCCCTTTATCACGTCTCACCCTTTTAGGGGACTCTAGTTATAGAACATAAATATGATTCAATAATTGTAGAAAATGAAGCACAAATAAAATGTAAAACACTAAAACATATTTAGAAACACATCTGGGTACAGTACCTAGTCTGTTCATGATAGGTTTTTACCTAGATGACGGTTCAAAAATTATATGTTTAGGTTTTGGGTTGCCAACACTTGTAAAAGCTCACTGTTTTGTTATAGATGTTAAGTTTTTTAATTACATGTTATTTTTACATCTAAAATAATGTAAACTTAAGTTTTCTCATATTATTTTATTTCTTTTGATAATATCTTTTTACCCAAACCGAAATAATATTTTAAACACAATTAAAAGTACTTATTCTTCATTTTGTAATGTTATATATGATGTGTAATATAGTGCATACATTAATATCTTTTAATACAGGAATCATATTTACTTGAAAAAGAGAAAATACTTGTCATTTATTTCTATTTAATAAATTATTTCATGATTATTTTACCATATTTTAAAACATTTATCTGAATAAAATATTTTTATCCACAAAGCGGGTGCATCATTGTAAAGAGCTTGTTTCCGTCATGTTTAGTCACATGGTTTAAATTTGTTGGTCGCCATTTTGAAGCTATGTTCATTATACCTTTTGTGAAGGTGCTGTGAATAATAATTTTTTTAAGTGGAATAGAATTATAAATAAGCTTTGTGTCCGACTTCAAATAAATATATAAATAATATTGGCCTAAATTACTGTGGTTAACTGTCATATTCATACATTACAATATGTTTTCATTTCAGTTATCCAACGTGACAGATGCCAGCTGTTGGAATAGGGATATATTAGGGACTATTTCTAGTAACTTTTTGAGTTGTCATCCAAGTAAACTAGGGTTGTGAATGTACTTTACTGATGAAGATGTCACGTGGTATCAAAATATTGAAATGGTTGTAAATATGTCATGTATTTAATTTTATTTGCACTTCATTTTCTTATATTTATCTAATGATATTAAAAACTCTTCATGCAAATTACTCAAAAGGGTAATGAGATACTGTGCTAAAAAAAACTCTTTAATGAAATGATGTTATTTCTCAACATGTATATCTTGTTATTTTTTAACAGTAATTGTATTGTTGCTACAGAGTGTTGATTCAACGTTTATTTGCTGAGAACAGTAACTTATTAAAATAGAGTTTATTAAAAGTATGTGTGGTATTATTGTTTAAATGTTAAGAGTTACTTTATGAAGAAAGAAATGAATACTTAACACAAAATGCAGTTTGGTTAAAGTTAATGTGTTTAATGTGTACACTTCTGTTATCACTTAGTACATTTCCCCGACACATCGCAGTACCAATACATCACCAAATGGTTACGTTACCCGCTGACCGAGAAAATTTCACTGATTGAGCTTTGGTACTCAGTTACTGCACATCCGTTATTTGTTTACAAATAAGACTCTGCCACTTGTAAAGAAAACACAGTGAGGATAAGTTTAACATATATTAATGAGTAAATTTATTAACTAAGATGACCCACAATACTGTAGGGATAATTAAACTTAACACACTTAATACTCTAATACACTGGCTCAATGGGCACTCAGAAACATCTTCGTGCCGACACTGCTCTACCTCGTGCGGCACATGGGCCAGCACTGTCCTGTTCAACAATTCGTACATCACTGACCTATCCTTCTACACTCCCCCTCTGAACTCAGTGGGCGCAAAGTGCCATCTATCAGCACACATTTCAAATAGTCCACAAGGTGTGACATAGATGGTAAAAATTAAAGTTAATGTGTTTAGTGAAATGTTAAACCATTCAAGTAATAAATGTGATATATACTATAGAGTTATTATTAGAATATATTATGCATAACAAGGCCACATGCTGGAAACAATAATGAATGCCAAAAAAAAGTATATGCATCCAATGTCCATTTAATTTGTTTGTCCTTTTTATGTTACCCTTTTACATGTTCCTAGCTAAGTGTCCTATCATTCTTTAACAATTTCACTTTGCTCCCTTTTGTGTCTTTTTTTTTTTTTTTTTTTTTTTTTTACTTCCTCGTTTAGGGTGTTGCGTTCCGCGTTTCACACTCCCTCCTAATGAGTTCCAATAGAATGAAGCCTATGTCGGGGGATTGAGTGATAGGATCAATCTTCTTGGAGAGGCAGCCATTACCTCTTTGTTCAGTGACAGCAATGTAAGGTGTGAAGTGTGTTATTTTCAATGTAAACACCATATTGTCTTTGTTCCCTTTTAAATGTTTCTTTCTACCTTTCCTGTAACTTCTTCCATATAACAAAATAAGATAATCAATATTAAACCATTCAAATAATATTAATTAGAGACCCAGATTTGTGGTAAATAAAATTATTGGAATTCGTTAAATAAAGAGTTGTAATTTGGTACTAAACGTTGGCAAACAATATAATTTTGCCGGCTAAATATTGTAAAAAAATTCAAGCTTATTTGCTTATTCTTAAATTTTAAATATTTTCCTTTAGTCACAATATGACCATCAAAATAGCCAGATTAAACACACATTTTACTTCTTCTTTAGCAATGGTAGGTAATTGGTTGAGGGAGATACATTTTATAAACTGGAAATTTTGGTCGATTATAGGAATATTAAGAAACTACTCCACTAAATATCTAAGAATACCTAGGAAAAGAAGCAGGTTCACTGCGCTAAATATTTTAAACAAAACTAAGTTTAGCAAAACTGCTTGGTTCTTTTATTGCTGTTAAGAGTCTAAGCCTGCACTTGCATATATATTACTGGCATCCCTTATTATTTGTTTGCTTATTAGACACATCAACACTAAGAAGGGAATACACTACCATTACCAATTATGACCCATCAAGGTTATTTTGGTCATTATGAAAAATTATGTGAAAGAATTTGATATATTTTTAGATTTAGAAGACCGAAGATCAACTTCTAGTTACAATGTACTTTTCTTACCCAATTGACTGAAAATGGCCATGCGATTGACCAGATGCCGACCTCTCTCTGCCTTAGATCACGTGGACACCGAAGTAGGTCGACATTTTATTTTATTTTTTTCCTTAGAATTTAAAAACTCCATTTAAATTATTTTACTTACCCGTGCATTTGCCTTTGGGTTCAAGCAGCATTTTTGTTGTAACACCTCATTTAATGTCTTTAAAGTGCTATTACTAGATATGGTAGGATATTTTTGACTAATTATTATAAAATAAAAACTAACGTTTAGTTGTGACTATATGATTACAGGGACTGTGAAAAGGTGTACATTTGAATGTCATACCTGTTTGATCTCGTCGACTGGGCCGTTTTGAAACATTAAAATGGATGATTCTGCTCCCTTAATGCTGTCCGGGGGTTTGCGCTCTGAATTCTACAATAGCACAAATTTATAATATAGGGGCTTTGACAAAAATAAATAAATTATTCATAAAACTAGATCACAAAAACTTTATGTCCCACATAATAAATATTGGTTGATGATATAAGTAGTGACTAATTAAAAAACCTTAATTTTTTTTTTCTAAATTGATGTTATTGTATTAAACTTTACAGGTCTTTAACACAAACTTGAGATTATTTATTAGTGTTATTGAAAGGGTTATTTAAGTAATGTTTATAAGGGATAGTTGGGAACCAAGCTAGTTTGACATACAGGTGTGTGAGCCAATGTTACAAATCATCCCTTATCTTTATAATCAGTGTATTTACAGGTTTTTATGAATTTTGAATTACTTGCACAACTTGTATGCCTCCTGTTTTTATGTTAAAATGTTAATTGTGCACTAAAGGTTCAACACCCGTTTAGGTGCTCGAATGGTCTAGGAGGTCATTCTTGCAATAGACTGTCCTGTCGATGCTGAGGATATCAGGATTTAAATCCCAGTCGAGTGTACTGAGGGTGATTTTTCCTTAACAGTTACTCACTCTTCTTTCACACAAATTTAAGTACATTTCCTCTAAGATAAACCTTACTTATCTCCAGCATAATAGTGTAATTAATACACATGTGTATCACCCTATTGGGTGGTAAGATGTGGTGCTAAAAATATAAGTAAAAACATAAGTATATACATATATTTTATTTTTAAGCATGGGACCCTTGAATCCTTGAAGATATGAGGTTCAAAGATTCGAGAGAACTTCAGAGTCAAGACTTAAATCCTCCCCTCCCTAATATTTCAAGTAAAAATATTTTTAGAACTCTAATACTTCTTAGTGGTCATTCAGAACCAATTATAATTATATGAGGAACTTAACCTGGCCCCAGGCTAGTAAATTTAATACTTAACTGAATTTATTAATGTTATAATGAATGGATTATAAAAAATAATGTTAACTTTTAGTTACTATTTATATTTTCTATTATTCTTTTAGATTTAAATTTCCTCTATGTTCATAATTTTTTTCAAAGATTCAGATTCGAGATTTAAAGGTAAATTGAAGAGTCTGATTCATAATATAGTGGATTTGAACCAACTCTAATTATGTTATGTAATAAGTCACACATCACATAATATAAATTCATATGGACACTGAATGGTAAGACTTAAACATGTTTAAATACTTGAAGTAAAATTTAGACATACAGCTTTGATATTGCAGAATTGAGAAGGTGGAGTAACATAAACAATAATTTAGTCCAAATCCCAACTGGCTCCACTGGAGGTGGTTTTTCAAAAGTGATTTATTAATGTGGTTTTCCCATCTCGTCTCCAAACTAAAATAGGCCCTCTTTCTATAAGCACTTACCCTAATCACAAACCCATAAAATAAAAGCATGTTTGTTTTGAGAAAAAACAGTGTGAACAAAAAATGGTCAAAAGGTTTCATGAACATGTTCATAAAACAAATTAAATTTTTAAGTGTTGTCAGGGCAAAACGGTAAAAACCAACCTTCCTTTCCTCGTTTGTTTTGGCGGTGAGTTGTTGTGCCAGCCGAGCAATTTCTTCTGGAGTGAGATAGTCATCGTCCGACGCAACACAATCATATAACGGTTCGTCATCCGAGATCTCAGATTTACGTTGTTGGGTGCTGGCTACACTTTGCAAGTGACTTTTCAGAGGTTTACTGCTGCTCATTTCTTTGGTATCTAAGATTAAAAAAATATTGACAAATTGATAGTGTGATAGAATTAATGTAAGGGAAAGACAAACAAATCTTGGAAGAGTGAAAAAAATGTAAATGAGAAATAATATTGCTTTAAATTTACTGAGCATACATTATATTAGTTTAAAAAGTAAACAAAGGAAATATGAAGCCAAATATTTGTATTGAATTAAACAATGAAAAGAGGATATAAAGGCAATGCCTAAACACATACCAGAAAATTGTAGGTGTCAAAGTTCACAATTAAAAACACAACAAAACACACAATTATAAAAGTTTGGGGTACATCATTATTTATTGATTATTTTTGGCGCCGCGTCTTACTGCCCTTTTGGGTTATCCGCTTAAGTACTAATAATGCTAATGGGTTAAGAAGTGGGAAGGTTGAATTTAGAGTATGTGACCCGTTTTACATTGAGGGAGAATGAAAAACCATTTAGGAAAAAACATCCCCTGTTCACTCGACCGAGATTCGAACCTCAATCTCCCTGTCCTCAGCAGTTGAACTCAATACGAAACTAGGGCGTTAGCTAACTATGCCACCACGGCGGGTCAAGGGGTACATAAGTCCCCTTCTTCAATATAACATAAAACAATCAAATTAATCCTACTTTATCCTAAATACTAAGTTCCTACTTTAGAATATAACCCAACTCAACATGATTTTTATATACAGGAAGTTAACAGATGGTTTTAATCAATTTTCATGAGTAGATTTTGAAAATAGCCATGAAAATGTCACAATTATTCAATATATAAGGTATTTCTTCAAAATATGTGAATTCTGAATAGTCCAATCACTAATGTAAAAAAACAAGTGTTTTGTTTAAGAGTTTTTACCAAGTTTTAGCCATTGAGTCTTGCCTCGGCTATATAATGATAAGCATATCAGACCTTTATTCAGTTATTTTATTATCAGATTCTGTTTGGCACTGTTATCTTATGGTAAGATGGCTCTTAGGGCAAATTCCAACTAACCATATGCAATTTGAATTGTATGTGTCAAATTTACTTGAATGCTATAGAAACATGGGTTGTCTAATGTCACTGAAAATTCATTTTCTTCATTACCATCTTGAACTTTTTACCGAGAATCTTGATTCATTTTAAGGGAGAACAAACAAGACTACAAAATAAAATCTAAGAGCAGTAAACATTTTAATGAAAATTAGAAGTAAGTTTATTCTATAGTAGTGAGATAAAAAAAAATTAGCTCTACTATTTGAAGTTAAGCCAGTTATAAAGAGAGTAAAATAATTTTTATGTTTGCAACTATTACAATGAAAATAATTATACTTGGGTGAAAATTAAAGATTTCTGTATATCTTTGGATCTGGATAGACATTATGCAAAATTTGCATGGTGATATTTGGAATAAGCATGTTCATTTCCTCTAGAATCAGCCATTTTCACTATAGAAACATGAAAAAAAAGGTTTGTTGGATATTGAATGATTGTAAGGTACTAATAATTGGTAGCGTAATTCATCATACACTTTATATTTGAGTATATCTTTTGATGTAGATGGGATGTAGAAATATTAATGTCAATTTTGGAATCACCACATTAATTTCTTTTAGAATCAGCCCCTTAGGTCTTGGAGGTATAAGAAAAATATTTTGTTTTGTTGGCTAGTGTAATCTATTCACACAGTGAAACAAAATTATGTATAAAGTTCCTTATATAGTATTAGAATTTAAACCTAGTCATAAAATAAACCGAGGTTAACGTCAATACAATAAATAGTGCCTTAAGAGTTTAGAAATTTATTTATCATACCTTGAGGCAGTATGAGCGAGGAAGTGGTGGGTAGTTGGCGTCTTTTGGCATCAGACAAGATGTCAATAATTAGCGACGCAAGCTCGCGAGCATTGAAGCGAGCTAACTTTTGACGGCCTTGGTTCCTTGTGGAAGAAAATTCAGGGTTGACTGGAAGAAATGGCACAGTGGACCGCTCTAAATTTGTGTTGCTTGCCATTTGTTGAATTGACAGCCAGACTAGAATTATAATAATACAAATACTACAACTTCAAACATATGTTAAATAAAAAGTGAAAGCTTTCCTAAAATTAGTTTAGCTTAATGTTTTATTTTACACAGGATGGCCACTAATAAGCTATAATTTCAGTATAATTCTCAATCTTTCTGGCAAAAATTTTCATTTTCAGAATCTTTTTTAAAATACTTTTTCTTTGGTTGTGAGACTGCATGAATTTTTTATAAGAGGTGGGTTGCATAAAGCCTTGAATTTCAGAATTGGGGTTATTATTATGATATATGTTTTTAATGTTACAGAAAAAACACATGCAATAGCATTCCTGTCTAATAATAATTAAAATAGAAACCAGATTTAATGAGAAATTTGCTTTCATTGAAAATAAGCTTTTGCAACCCCTCGTAGGGCTGAGAGTTAGGAGCCATGACTAAATTACTCGCCCTCATAGCAAGAATCAAAGAGTTAATGGTTGTTTATTTACTATGAGATGTGGAGATGTTCAGTCTATCAAGCGAAGGAGTGGTGATAACTAACAACCAGCAAAAAATGTGTATTTAAAATATTGGTGGAAAGTCACAAATGTGGGAATAATAATTATTTCCCTTGTATTTAGTAATCCTATATTATCAATAAAAATTTTATCAAATGCCTCTAATAATACTTCACTAAGGATTACTGTATAATTGACTTTTTCGTAGCTAAATGAAATAACAAAAAAAATTAACCAAACCACTGTTTTTTGTTTTGCAGTTCTTACAAGAAGCAATAATATACTGTATGAAATAATACATAATTTTATTCACATGTCTATCTTTGTATAACTGACCACCCAAAATTATAACATAAATATAACTTAGAGAAAGAGCCAAACAAAATATTAGTTTTACATAAAAAGATTTTATTTTGTAAACAAATGCACATAGACACAGCCGAATATTCTTTGAATGAGATGATCAACCACACTAATTTTGTCTTGATCGCCACCCTTTTAAATATGATAAGAATGCAACCAACCATTTAGGCGCTCTCATTTGTAAAACATTTTTAAGTAAACTACATACAAAAAAAACACACACACACAAAAAAGAGCCATCCAAATGGTTATTGTCATAGGTTCTTATTCAATAATGTAAAAACCTCGAGAGAGAATAATAATTAAAAACAAATTGTTTGTAGTGAAAGTTTTGACTGTCAAAAGTGACAATAGATCAATAAAATATGGTCTGTCAGATCATATGGTTTCGCGAATGTATGTATGAGAGTAGATCCGGTAACTTTTGCTGCACCATCACTCCAACCATAGATGGACTGTATGTTAGGGGTCGTCCATATACCACCTAATGCCTTTTCTTACCTTTTTAGCCCCCCCTGCCTTACCCCTATGTAACACTGTGTAGACATTTAGCCTACCCCTCCA